>JARTUT010001334.1:0-427748 GCA_030674115.1 Micraspis discolor
ATGAATTGAACTAATCATTTTTCTATGAAGTTGTGATTACATTCGGAATGTCGAACACGAAACTTCAAGGAATTGAATTCAATCCATCCATTCACGATTGTGTTAAGGTGGAGCAATGCATTGGTGGGCTTTATACTAACATTTTCATGGAAAACTTTTACGTTCTTTTTAGCAAGATTCATTTTCAACGGCGAGTCCGCTATATTTATTTCAGACTTATAATGGCCTAGGGAGTCTATATTCACTCATTGTATCATCGTGTTTTCATGTCTTCAGATCTTCACATGGTAAAATTTGAAACAATCTTAATTATGATATCGATGATCTTCGGCGTTGAGCGATATTATATGCAGCTACTGATAGCGCTTGCGCCTTCTGCCTTACGGGAAGCGAGAAAGCGTGAAGTAGTGTCACGTTAGGAAGTCATTTCCTCATTATTCAGCTTTCCATTTCAATCGGCAAAGGGTGAAGACAAAAAATCAAGGGACTATACTTTCGTGATCCGCCATCTTGCTGAAGTAAGAATTCATCAAACAAGCGAATTAAGTGAAATTTCAACCGTATAACAATACGGTAAGTGAAAAATTTTCGTTTTGACAATTTTAAGTTCCAAAAATTTTTTGAAGCTTTCTCAATTATAATTCAAAGGGAATAAAATAGTCTAATATTGTCTAAAAAGTCTTTTCTATAGACGAGATGTTGAAAATGCTTTAGCATGCTTCTACACAAAAAACAAAAGGGGTATTTGGATAGCAACTTGATAGCTAATAGTTTTCAAGCAATTTACACATATTTTTTTCTTTTCATATTTTCTGGTATTGATTACGTTACTTGACTTTTCCCGTAACGTTGATTTTTACGCCAATTCTAGGATAATTGAAACTTGCGTGCTCATAAATGAAAATGTTTTTCAACTTAATTATTCAAAAAATATATTACATCGCAATATGTAGATACATTAGTCAGTACAAAAAAAAATAAGAGTATGTATTTCAAAGTTAATCGGCGACGTCCATTATTATCTAATTAACATTTAACTAGATAGATATTTCCGTAACGAAATTATTTGTAGTAGGTACCTATAATTCAGAGTTTCTGAATCGATACCAATTAATAGATTGGCGACCTCATTTAGAATTCATTTGCAGTTGCCAAATCACAAATGTCTTCTAAATTTTTACGATTCATCTTATTTCTGTTCATAAAAATACATCGGTACCTAACCTTCTTCGATATTGACATTTTTTTCAAAATTTTTTCAATATTCCACAGACCTAACTTTTTTATTGATTTTTCTACATAATTCAACCCCTTGAAAATCAGAAAATATGTTTTTCTGTTACATATATTACCCTAATTCACCCCAAATTCGTTGAAAAACCTGCCTAAACGATCTTTCAATTCAATGAAAATGACTGTAAATGGTTCTCCTTACAATACGAACAACATCAAAAATGAGGAGTGGTGTGAAACTGCAAAATAAATAATTTAATTAATCAAATATTGAAATTGAGTTTTTTTTAAAGGTCTTCCAGTTACTGAAGAAAGAGAGCAGTTGTAAGGTACATTATTAAAGGTGTGCATTGAATTTTTATTATTTCATTTGAATGTTCTGATGTCTCAAATAAATATTCCTATTTATTATAAGGGTTCGTCGACTCACAGTTGGAGGATAAGTGAATGAATACTGTTTATTCTACGCAAAGCTTTCGCAATTTTATTTAATGCATCCACAGGGCTCCTATAAAAGTAGCTCCTATAATAGTAATACAATAAAAAATTTTTCTTTTTCGTTTCATAATACTGAATGAAAGATTTCTCAAATTATAGTAAATACATATCTTATAATATGACGAATTTCTTGTTGCTAAATTCCAATAATTTGAGAAATCTAACATTCATTGAGTTACGAAACAAAACAAAAATTTATATTTTGTGTTATCATTATTGTACTTTTTTAGAAACCCTGAGGATGCATTGAATAAAAATGCGATAACAATTGGCGTTACAATAAATAGTATCCATTCATTTATCCCCCAACTGCGAGTGGATAAACCCTTATTTAATTGATATAATTAATATACCTGGGACTTTTAATATACTGCAAATATATATCCATATATACATATAGTAGAAGTAAAAGTACCATATAATGATCATACAAAATTTTTCAGATGCCGTATTTCTTCATTTTTCTAATGAAAATGTTACGAATGTCACCATAATCAAGGCGATCCAAGATTGGCTGAGATTAGCTAACCAGAGGTATCTTTATTTAAAAAATAAAAAATAGAGATGTGATTTTTATTGTTGAATGTAAAACTCATTTTAATGAATAGAATATGACACTACTTTTATCTTGTAAATCCTCACCAAATTGATACTACTACTCCATTGATTAATTTTGGAAAGTCTTTGAGATGACATGATGAATACAAAATTTCGTTGAAAATGTCCTGAAATTGTTTTGAAATCATTCAATTATGTTTTATGGTCCTGAAAATTTATTTGTCTTTATGAACTTATTTCACTGACTCTGGAAAAAGAAAAGGCTAATAACGTGAGAAAATATTCAAAGATTTACGTCAAATGTTGACATCTAGATGAAACATGGATACTGAGGATATAGCCTTAATTTGACATCTATAGAAAATGTTTAAAATTAATTTGATCATTATATAAATTGAGTTTTAAAGAATCGTATTTCATACATACATTATGACAATAAATATATCCACTCGTTTAGATAGATCTATAGACACAGATTAAAAAACGTTTCTTCATTACATAAACTAGAGTGCAGAGCTGTGCCAAAGCATTGTGCTTAGTGCTCGTGAAAGCACTCTAAGCACTTTAGTGCTTCCGAGCACTGTGCTCGCGAGCACTTTTCAAAGGCTAGTGCTTAGTGCTTGTTTTTCGGAGCACTCTCGCGAAAATCTTAGTGCTTAGTAATCCGCTAAGCACTAAGCCTTTCCGAATTCTTGAAGTAGGTTCAATATAAGCAGGTACGGTATTTGATTTTTTTATGTGAGCAAAGATAATATGATCGTTTTGAATTAATATTCAGTATTTCTTCAGTCACCATTGATTTGACTTTATGGTTATGAAGGCCAGAAAATTTTTTGTTTTTGCGCGCTTGTTACTAGTGGAACAGGCGGGTTATCGTTCTGTCCAAATGTCTGTTATTTCCGAATATCGAGCCGAAAATGGTTTCAATCCATTGGGTTCGACTTCTTGATGGAGAAACCTTGGTCAAATTTAAGTAGGTCAGGCTGGCCGGCCCTCCGATCGTATACTCTCTATCTTCCGAAGGAGATGACATAGAGTTTTCATTTTTCAGAATAGGTTGATCGTTCAAATATCTCGGTCAAGGTCGTTATTGGGCCAAATCCATCGTTAGTTATTAGCATTCAAAATTTGATTTTCGCCTAGAATATTCATCTGATCAATTTATAATTTAGAAGGTGTTTTAATGATGTTAAATTAAATGGTTTTCCAAATTTCGAGATAATCGCCACTCTAGAAAATTTAGCAAAAATTCCCAAAAAATTCTTTTATTAGAACCGATTCTTCATAAGATATTCGTCAGATATCTATGATGTTTCTATGGACGTTATTGATTTCCTGAATATAATTAAATTTCATCAATCCTGAAAATATATTATAATTTTATGGAACCGAAAGCGAATAGATTGGAAATTTTGAATTCTCATTCCTTGTTACTATAAGCCTTCGTGTCTCATCACAAAAAAGGGATCCAAAATAGGAAAATTTCTATAAACAATCTGATTATCAGCTACATTTAATTTCATAACGATTTCTGGATGAAATTATATGGTATTCATCAAAATGTGTTTTGTGCATTGTAGGTCAAATGCTTATTTTTCAATAATTTATGTTTCCATTGATGACACTTCATGAGTCTGAAGTTGTTTAAGGGCTAAATTGTGTTCGTATAAATGCATGTTTATATCGTATCACTTATAGAACAAACGCGTTGAGACTGCTTTGCAGCATTTTCAGATTTTTCACTTATATTAGAGGTGTGCAACTTGGATACTTTCGAATATCCGATACTATCCGATATGGACGTAAAATGTATCGGATACATTTATTGGATACTTGGTATCCACATTTATACATACTTACAAAATCTCGATGTTATATATATATATGTTATAGCTATGGAGGGGCTCTACTCCCCCATTTAGAATTGGCGCGGCCAATAAAGGTCCAACCTTAAATACGAAATTTACAGATTTGATTAATTTGATGACAGATTTCATTTCATTTGAATGTTTCTACTTTTTTGTAATTTTTGTGGTTTGGAACCGCTGTCAAACTCCCTTTATAGAGCACTATCATACTGAAAAACTAAAAAGGTAGGTTTGAAATAAAAAAATATGACAGAAAAAATAAAGAATTTAAATCCATCTAAATGGAAAATGCTGAAATGTACTACTAAAACTAAATGACGATGAATTGGTAAATGCTTGTATGCTTTGTTTCCCCAATAGTAAAAATTGTAGTGGAGCATCTGCGCAAATCGAAACCATCGCTGCTTTTGCTTTACAAATGTTCAAGTCTCAAGTTGAGAAATAAAAAACTTGAAACAAAATATCTAAAAATAGAACTCTATAGCACTTTGAAAGTAGAACTTTATTCTATTTTTCGAAATTGCATGAATACCCGTTAGATGGCTTACACTGATTTCGAATAACCGAATGGGTATCCAAGTATCCATAATTTTTAAGATCGAGTATCCGATACTCGAATTCTAATCGAGTATCCGATACTTTTTCTTGGATAGATACTTTTTGCACACCACTAACTTATATGCTCCATCCACACTAAAACGAACAATGCATCACATCAGTAGTTTCGAACGTCAGAGAGCGAAAACGGTAGAAATACTTTGAGCAAATCTGTAGATTCCAACTGAAAAATGGTAAACGAGGAAAACCATATTCTTAAATAAACTTCATTCATTACTGGTTCAAATGGTGGGAATTCGAATAGATGTGAAATAAAACGAAAATTCGAACTAGACTAGAATGATTTATTGCACAAAATTTTCTGTACTCTTTTTCACAACATCATATCACTGATTAAAATGGATATTACACCATAATAAAAGAAGATCAATAAGCTCTTTTAAAATATTGTAAACAAACGAATATTTTCACAAAAACGTTAGACCAAACTGCCGTTCCCAATTGGGAATTTTTAAGCCAGATGTTCTTTTTATGACCCATCAATTTTAGCACTCTTCGGAATTTCCGTCGGCAAATTTGTTGATTATTTGGAAAGTTTGTGAAACGTTCAATTGGGCCCTAAGCTCACGGAGACATTTAAATACACAAAACCAGGGTTCAATAACTACCTTATCAGTGGCACTCGGTGGGTAACCGGTAGTTGTAAAATTCGAAAGTTATGGCAATCCTTGAAACACAGCCCTCATTTTTGCGCGCTTGTTTCTAGGGGAACAGCGAACTATCGTTTTACCCAAATGTCTCAATCGATTGGGTTCGACTTCCTGATGAAGAACATTTGAGTATGCCCGGACGCGGGCCCTCCGGCTGTTTACTCTCTATCTTCCGAAGTAGATGACCTAGAGTTTTCATAATTTCAAAATAGGTTGATTGTCCAAATATTTCGGTCAATTTCGTTATTGGGCCAAATCCATCGAATAGTTTAGCATTTGAAAGTTGATTTTCGCAATAATTCCTAAAATATTCATCCGATCAATTCGTACCTTGGACGATTTTGAAATAAAAGGGTTGGCCAAATTTCGAAGGAATCGACACGGTTGAAAAAAAACATTTTTTTCAATACTCGATATCTTATCAGATATTCCTTCGAAATCAACAAGAATTCGTACATAAATCGAGATTACCGATAATTTGTGTGCCCCAGAATTTTACCGTCGTAACTGAGTTTTTGAATAAAACAAATCAGTTCTAGTGTGAGATTCAAACCCGGGAGGGTGGAAAAACATTAATATTAGGTAGTGATGAAAATGTCAAAAATGAATCTACTTCAATAAAGAATTCGAAGTGACATTTTTCAACTACATTGGAATGCGAAAAGCACTAACGTATTGTCACTCTAATCCCAATCATAATATCTAAAGCATTAAAAAGCATTGGCGTGTCAAGATTTTTTTACTAATAAGGAATAATGCATAATTTTGGTGCTCCAGAAAAACTGAAAACTTCATATTTCTTGGGCACTGGAAGCACATCTAGAGAAGTAAAATTCATTTGCCAGGACATTTTGACATTTTCAAGCAAAAAGCTCACCCAAATTATCTTCTGAGAAACCATACTTCTGGGTAATATTCCACTGGACTAATAAATAATATTGAACAAGCACTCAAGGAAAAGATCATAATTGAATGCAATTTGAACACTCTGTGATAAAGAAAATTTCATCCTAAAATGTTTTGCAATCAATTTTGTTCAGTACCAAAGAATACCGAATGCTGAAAATAAAGTTTCAATATGTTAGTCTGTGATTAAAGACCTCAAAATAAGTAAGACATTTCAGAAAGTGGTTTTGAAGATGAAGCGATATTCTGTAGTCTAGTTAACTACTAGCGTAACCAAATACAAAATTCGATTTGATTTAATTTGCCAGATGTCCTATCAACATACAATTCAAATATTCCTCAATCAGTTCACTGGAAGAAATCTCAGCTGGTCACAGACAACATATCCCTTGTTTATTATGAGGGACCTAGAGTTTTCATTTTTTCAGAATAGGTCGAGTGTCCAAATATCTCGGTCAAGTTCGTTATTGGGCCAAATCCATCGAATAGTTTAGCAGTTAATAACATTAATTTCTTGAATATTCATCCTATCAATTCGTAACTTAGAGAATGTCTAGATAGCGTTAAAAGGAAGGAGTGTGCCAAATTTCGAGAAAATCGTCACGAGAGAAAATTTTTTAAAAGTTCCCAAAATGTTTATTTTCAATACACGATATCTCATAAGTTATTCGTCAGATCACAACAATTTAGAGCATTTATGCAGGGTATAGGTACCTAAAATATTTTAAAATTTCATCATCATAGCGTACAATCTCCAGAAGATATAAGAGTTTTTCTGAAAATGAAGTCACAGATTATATTTCTATCTATGAATTCACATCACATCAACTATAAATCTCTTTGATGGTGGTTTTAATTTTATGACAAGTTGTCATAATGAGTGAATGTTGAGCCGAAAATTAAACTAATTCTGTGGGTTCATTTTTATGACAAACATGTCTAAAATACTGGTGTGTGCAGTTGTCATATTTTGAATGGAGATGTCATTATGAATTTTACGACAAGAGGACTATTTTTTTCCCAAATGTCTGTAATTTCTGAATATCGAGCTGAAAATGATCGCCATCGGTTGGATTTGACTCGTGATGAAGAAACGGTGGTCCAATTTGAAAATGTTTGGCTGAATATTCTCTATCTTCCGAAAGAGATGAGATAGAGATTCCATATTATTAGAATTAGATTATTATCCAAATATAAGTCAAGTTAGTTATTGGGCCAGACCTGTCCGATAGCTCAGCAATTATGAATCTGAAATTCGGTTATAATTGATGACACTCAACTACAACAACTTATATATGGTATAGAAATGTGGAAAGAATGCCAGATCGAAGAATTTGCTGAACTGTAAGTTCACTCAACTTCCATTTAAGATATATGTTTATTGATTCTTTCACACTCATTGTGCTGGCTGATTTTGAATCGCACTCTTTTTAAGTCTGAGAAAAGACTTTAGAACAAGCGCGTAAAAGCTCCTGATCTCACGTCAGTGCTTTCCACATTTTTTCAGTAATGTGTTCTCGCTTATAAAATAATTGGTCCTAGATTATCAATTCAACTTTATGCATTGATTAGGAACAGCCATTCAGATTCAGATCGACGAATAAGATTAACTAGTACCAGAATGTAAATTGAATGCATGCGTATCACAAAACAAATAAAATGGCTTTTGAGTTTTTCCCAGTCTCGAAATCATAATTTTAGATATGTCGATGAAGCTAAAGAGTTCTCATTTCAATCAAACAACATTACATAAAATAGTTCCCACTAAAGTGCTTAGTGCTTAGTGCTCGAAATATTCAATTACTTTTGCAAAAGTGCTCGGTAATCCGGAGCCTTCTGTCGAAAGCGGTGCTTAGAACTCGAGACTCGAAGCCTTTTTTTTCGAGTGCTTAGGGCTTAGTGCTCGAAGCACTTTTTTTCGGTGCTTAGCACAGCTCTGCTAGAGTGTTTATAAAACGTATTTTCGACATACATTTCATCAAGGAATATTCTCTCCATTAGATATCTATAAAAACTGATGAAAAAACGTTTCCCCATTACATAAATAAGAGTATTAAAAACACGTATGCCAGACATTCATTATACCAATGATTAAACGTTCATTAAACATAAATATTCGTCATAATTTTGATTCCCTTTATCAAATGAGCTCTATCTAGCATCTGAAAAAATTATGAGAAATACATAACTTAGATGGACATTCAGATATCGTTTTGATAAAACAAATCTTTAGAAATATGACTGTCATTAGATGATCTGGTGAATATCTATTATACATCTCAATTATGTTTGTGTGTTACTTGGGTTGATGCTGTGCGCCAACTAATATTGCAAGAACTCCATGTGACCTATCATGAGATTGCGACAACCTTAGGTATTAGTGGGACCAGCCTGCATTCATGAATGTTTGACCGTCAAAAAAATTTGCCAGCCTTGGATCCTACATAATTTGTCAATCGCTCAAAATAAGGCTCGTGTCGATTGGTGGAAAGAAATGCTCCAAAAATACGATCGCGGCGCTTGGAAGCACGTCTAGGACATCGTGACAGGTGATGAATCGTGGATTTGCGCGTATGAGCCCGAAAGCAAAAAGCAGTCGACTGTATGGGTGTTACAAGATGAACCAAATCCAATAAAAGTTGCTCACGCACGAAGCACTTTCAAGCAAATGGTCGCTTGGTTTTTCGGAAAAACTGAACATGTCGCAATCGTACCACTAAAACAACGTAAAACAGTCAGTTCTTGGTGGTACACAACCATTTGTTGGCCAGTTGTCTTCCAAGAAATCAGGAAAACCAACCGACGAAGACGGATCACTGTTCACCACGACAATACGAGCTCTCACACATCTGCTCAAACAACTGCATTTTTGAGTACTCAAAACATCGATCTGATGAGTCATCCGCCATATAGTCCTCTCTTGGCACCGAATTACTTAATTTTTTCCTGTTCGTAAAAAATAAAATGAGAGTTCAACATTTTTCCACACCCGCAGAAGCGGTTGGTTCTAACGCATGCAAAAGTAAATAGATCTTAATGGGGAATATTTTGAAAAACCATAAAGCGACTTTTTGATAATTAATATTTATTTTTGTTCACTAATGCAGAAAAATAAAAGGCAACCCTCGTAAATTGAAAAATGTGAGAGGTTATTTCGCGATCGTTCAAGTAAAATAGTATGATATCGTTTTGCCCAAATATCTCTTATTTTCAAATATCGAGATGAAAATGGTCTCAATCGATTTAGTTCGATCCAGGTGAAGAATACAGTCATGTACCGGTCATGTACTCACTATCTTCCAAAATAGAAGAGAAAGAGTTTCCATCTTTTCCGAATAGGTTACTGTCCAAATATCTCGGTCAACTTCGTTTTTGGAAAATACGTCCAATGGATCAGGGTTATGAGATTTTATAACTTAATACGAATTATAACCAAATTAATAGTAAACACAAAATGCTACTGAATAAAGAGGAATTTGGCAGATGTAATTAATGATATCTATCATTAAAAAAAAAAAAGATGTAAAACATGGTAAATTTTTGCATATGGTTCATAAGGAATTATTTATTTATCACTGGAGAGAAAACCGATGGCCGATTAGTTGAAATAAAGAGGTTTCCGATAAAAATTCGAATCCAAATTCGCCATATATTTAGGAACAACCTGTAACATTTTTCTCTTGCATATTAGGGTATTAAAATCTAAAACATGGTTTAAGTAACAGTTCCTGAAAATTTCATCTTTTTGGCGTGAAGGGAAAAGAAAAAGCTGAAAATTCAAGACGAAAAACAGTTTTTTGTGAATAACTCAGAAAATATCCACTTTAGGGCAAGGGTGTGATGCATACACTCACATTATTTTTTAACGTAGATTCAATATCTGCCATAAAAAAATGGAGTTCTAATTTGAAAAAATTGATTTTTCACGATTTTGTCATCCCTAACTTTGAAAGCGATTTTTTCACCCCCTCTATCATGTATCGCGATTTCGATTTTTAAAGTGGATACATCAATCTTACATCTTGAAAAATCGTAAAAATGAAAATTTTCCATCCAAAAACTTCGAAGTTATTTATGTTTCAGCGGAGCTCTATTTTCGTTTTTTTTTCGAATTTTCCCGCTCAGAGAGAATTTTCCAACCAAAACTGAAAAATGATACATCAAAATAACTTGAAATTTTCTAAGGAATCTATTTCTGCAATAAAAAAATCGTGTTGTAATTTGAAAAACGGAAGTTGACGTCATTTCCGGAAAAACCGGAGGTGCTCATGCTTTGAAAATATTTTAGATTTCATCAGCATCGTGAACTACTTATAAGTGCTGAATTTCATGAAAATACGTTCAGTAGTTTCCCGTATAAATATGGGTGAGGTTCCTCGTGAAAGACCCTGTATAACTGTTAGAATATTCAACATATCCAGTTGTAGCTTAGAAAATATTTGGATTAGGTTAGAACAAATTTCGCAAGAATCGACGTGCCAGAAAAACAGAAAAAAACTCAAAAACATTTTTTCAATGCTAATAACTCCTAACATATCTGATATATTTTATCAAATATTTGTGCATGTATGGACGTTAATTTATTTTTTGGCATTATAGTGCCGAATATGGATGTAGTGAATGAGTTGACGAAATTGAAGAAAGAACATTAAATTTCTATAATTGTCAATAAAAAGGTACTGAGAGGGCTATGAGTTAGTGAAGAACTGCAAGCATTTGTTGGAGTTGAGGAAATCGATCCCGATTTCCAGGATGTACCATAAACTCCAGTTTATAAACCTAACCTGGATTGCAATATTTTGGAGACAATATTGAAAAACAATATTAAGGTAGTATAACAAATAGATTTACAATGTTCGAAAAGATGATTCACAAATTGGAGAAAACAATTCATGAAAAATTAGTAAGAATTCAATTATTGGAGAATAAACAAAACACGAAGGTCTATGTTGCCGCACCTATATCTTCAATTCTGATGATGCCGATGTTGAAAATATTGGGAATGAAGTTTTTTCTATCAAAGAATCGAAAACCCTGATTCGCAAATGAAACGCGACAAATAAATCAATACAGAAAGCACCCAAAATCATACTTGTGAAAATATTACAAATGAGGCAAGATCTGTTGGTCGATCCAGGAACATTGACGACGAAGTAAAACTTCACTTTGGCCGAAAAAAAGGAATAAATCAAATAAATTAGATAAGAGCATACTTGGCAGTGGCAAAGGACGAAAAATCAGTATGGAAGAAGCAGCCACAAAATTCAGCTATATTTATGTCTGCAATTCATATTCTTTGTTGGGTGAGGAAATATTCACTCAGCATATGGTCTCGATTAGTGTTCCTGAGGTCAAATGTATGAATTTGGATTCGAGGAGATAGGATTAGTACTCCTCTTTCAAGGTTGATGTCCGGAGAATTTGAAGCTTTAAAACATCCGGTTATTTGGCCAGAAGGAAGTGAAGTTATCAATTGTTATTTCACTCATCAAGTAAAGGAAGACATGTTCAATTGATTTTGTTGAAATCCCATTAGAAGACTCAATCAATAGGTAATAGCCTCAATGTTTCAAAATTGTTAGCTCATAATAATGACGCATCCATTATTGCCATGACAAAACATTGAAAAGATTCAAAATGGAAATATTTTAAATTAAGGTTATAATTTGTTTCAAAATTTTGTAAAGCAACTTCATGGCGGTTCCGCAATTTATTGTATAGAACAAATGAGTTCCAAGGAACGTTTAGATATGGCAAGAATTAGTGTTTCCCATATTTTGGAATGCTCTGTTGTCGAAATTAAATCAGGTAATCGCAATGTGATCATGTCTGTGTTTATGGTCCTGGTACTGCGACGTATGCGAATGTGAATCTTTTTCTGGAGAATATGTATTAGTTATTATCAGAACGTTTGAATGAAGCCGCTGATTTTATCAGAACTGGAAACTCCAGTATAAATTTACTCGTATCACATTCTGGCTCTCAGTAGTCTGTCTCGCTTATAGAAAGTTACGGAAGAAGATTCATGATTAGAAAACCTACTCGCATAACTGCAAATTTGGCCACTTGCGTTGACAATTCTATAACAAACGTTGAACAATCAGTGTATTTTCTTTAGAGCCCCAGAGAATACACCTTTTCTTTGTAAGCATTATGTAAAAATAAAAATAAACAAATAAAACTGCAACTTTGGAAAAATTTTCAATTTCAACAATATAAAGAGAATGAACATGCACAGTATTCGGAAAGCTATGAAGAAGATCGAGAGATCCACATTGAGTAAATGACCGATGAAGATTGGGCTGCCTGGATACGACCTCATAACAGCCGAAACTCTAAAAACACTACCCAAGAATATTGTTGTACTGTTCACAACATTATTCAATAGAATGATCTGTAAAGCCTATTTCCCCATCATATGGAAGTATGCGCGTGTGGGTAATACATTCTCTTCTTCCTCTTGGCCCGTACTTTCCGGCGTTTCGCAGGGTTCTGTTTTGGGGCCCCTTCTCTTTCTTCTCTACACCTCCGACCTGCCTCGACAGATCGGATCTACCTTATCACAGTTCGCCGATGACATAAAACTGTACAATAACTCTATCACGGAACACGATGCTCTTCAGACAGACCTGAATACTTTGCAGAGGTGGTGCGAGAAGTGGTTGCTCCCCCTCAACATTGGTAAGTGCGTTGTCCTTCACATTGGAAAAAACAACCCTGGTAAGAAATACACCATCGACGGAGTTGACTTGACTCCGATCTCTCAGATTAAAGACCTTGGCGTGACAGTTTCGGAAGATCTCAGCTGGTCCGCCCACATAGAAAGTATCGCAGCCAAAGCGAAACAACTTGCCTACATAATAAATAAAACCTTTCGAGGCTGCGATGATCGAGCGTTTGGTATAATATATAGGACATACATCCGTCCATCGATTGAATATGCTGGCCCGGTCTGGTGGTGTTCCACGAGGACCGCTTCCGATGCCCTTGAGCGAACGCAACGGTGGGCCACCCGTATTCACTATGGCCCGAACCGGCCGTCATACCAACGGCGACTGAGTGCTATGGGTTTGACACTTTTTGGAGACAGGCGAGTACGTGGAGATTTGATTTTCACACTTAGGGCCTTGATAGGCCACTTCGGTGAGAGGATTCGCAGTATGTTTCCTCTGAACAGGAATAACCTGCGAGGGCACATCTACAAGCTGAGGCGAGAAAACTTTAAATGTTTCCAACGTCAACATTTCCTCTCCAACCGTATTTTTTATAACTGGAACCAATTACCCAGGGAAGTTGTACAGTCATCGTCCACCAACACCTTCAAGAGTAGCTACGATAGGTGGATATACACTCGATGAGGAGTCTATTGCGTGGATTGTGCGCGTGCACGTGTTCGAAAGTTCAAGTTATGTTCTGAGACTTAATTCAGCCACGCTGGTTACAACGTATGTGATATGTCGATTTAATTTTGTTCACTCGAGTTTATAGGTTTATCCTCAACTCGAATTAGTTGATTAATAAATAATAAATAAATAAATAAATGCTGAGGCTATGAGGATACCAAAACCTGGTAAACCAGAAAACAATGTGGAATCATATGGTTTCATAAGGCTCGTGGGTAATTTGTTTGAGAAGTTGCTTCTCCAAAGGCTGGAAGATGAAATGGATATGCACCACTTGTTACTGCAACTTAGTAGTTGAGTTCATTCATTTATATTCCGAGTTGCTTGCTCGATTCAATAATTCTACACTCTGTATATGTTCATATCATTTTCCGATAAACGCGTAACATATGACCTATGTCGAACAAAGACAGAGAACTGAAGCCGCGCTCGTCCGGTGCAGTGCAACACTTCTCTTCGCAGAATTTCTCGTTAATTCTACAAGTTGGAACTCTAGTAAAAAAATGACTATTCTCGCTTGAGTGCTTGGACACGTTGATTCAGCCGTACAGTGAAACCAGGTAGGCAGAAGTCGATACTCCAACATTCGATTTTCTTTCGAGTCATTTTTTCATATTTTTTCAGAATTTCATTATTAATTTCTCTTTCGTTTTCGTTTAATTTTCAAAGGCCCTTGTCGTGCCATTTTGGTCCTTCTTGAGCCGCATATTTTCGAACCGCGTTTTCAAAATTATTGCGATCAAGCATTTTGGAATGTTTTCATTTCGTTTTTTTCATTTGCATTTATTTCAATCTGTCATTATTCACCTAACCTCAAAACTTGACAAGATATCGAACACATTCATAAATTCTGTAATCACTTTTTGTTTTGTTTTTCTGATCTATGCTCATAACCTTTATTCAAAACATAAACAAAGATAGACATTCTTGTTTTTGTTTATTTTCATTTCATTATTTTCAACTCTATTTTCAATTTAATAGATTCAATCTTAATTATTTACTTTATTAATTAATTTAGTTTTTTTCAATCGGTTAGCCTATTTACTCTTTTTTCAAAATTACTCAAAACAAAATTCATATTGTTTTCTGCAGTATACCTTGAATAATAATAATGACGACAAAATTGAAACAACTCAAAGCTCGTCGTCAAATTGTTATTGATGATCTCGAGGAAATTCTGAATGTAGCACAATTCGCTGTCACTGATGAAAGTCTCCACGTAAGATTCAAATTGAGATGTGAAATACTTGAGGATATTCTCGTGGAATTTCAAAATTAACACACTTCAATTGTCTCTATGATTGTTTCTTCCGAAGAACCGGAATTGAACACTGAGAAAGTTATTCGAACAGCCTTTATGGATAATTATTACACCATCAGAACGACTTATGTTAATTTATTTCCTGTAGTAAACAACCCAATAAAAAACCAAAATAGTTGCTCTATCAGTTCGCCAAATGTTAAACTTCCAAAGATAGTATTGCCCATTTTCAATGGGAATTATAAAGAGTGGCCTACTTTTTTCGATATGTTCCAAAGTTTGGTACATGGAAATTCTAACTTGAGTCAAATAGAAAAGTTTCAATACCTCCTTAGTTCACTTTCTTCTCATGCTTTAAGTTTAGTTAAGGGGTTTCCATTGACTGCTGAAAATTATGAAGGCGCTTTTCAGACATTGGCGGAAAGATATCAAAATAAAAGACTTCTCGCTAATACGTGTTGGAAGGAAATCTGTAATGTTCCAAAGCTACAGGGTGATTCAGCTAAAGACCTTAGGCGAATTCTAGAGGTTTTTGCGGAGAACTTATCGGTATTAAGAAATTTAGGTTTACTCGTTGACCAATGGGACTTTGTTTTATTTCACATTCTCATTCAGAAATTAGATTCAGCATCGATCAAACGTTTTGAATTACAAGAATGTTCAACGGATATTCCGTCAATTTGCGAACTTTCCTGATAAATCAGTGTATAGCCTTGGAGGCAGCAGCTCTTTCTCTTCCTTCGAAAATTAATTCAGTTTCGAATTCTCAAGTTTTAAAATCTAGTTCTCTCTCAATGAATAAAACAAATTCGACTCGTCTCGTTCAAACGGAAACTGAATCATTCAAGAAACGTTTAACCTGTAATTATTGCAAGTTAGCTCATAGTATTTACAAATGTCCATCATTTTTAGAACAAACTGTTCAAGATCGGTTCAAGACTGTGAAGAACAAAAATTGGTGTATCAATTGCCTCCATTCTGGACATAAGATTAACAATTGTTCTTCAAAGTCAAATTGTCGTGTTTGCAACGGAAAGCATCATACCCTGTTGCACATGCGCAATAATGCGGATAATGATTCTTCAACAGAGACGTTTCATTTCAATGCTGCAAATTCATCGGATTCAGGCTCAGCTCAGGTTTTAACGAATGTTTCTACCGTTCTCTTAGCAACCGCTGAGGTCGAAATTCGTGATGCTTGGGGTAGATATCAGAAGGTCCGAGTCCTTTTAGATGGAGGCTCTCAAATAAATATTATAACTCAATCGTGTGTGAACAGATTGGGCTTGAAAATTTGTGATGCTTCATTTTCGATAAATGGAATTTGTGAAAGCACATCTTCTGCTAATTGCAGCACTGAATGTACTATTCGTCCATCAGGTCAAATAAATTCATCTTTTACATTCGATGCCGTCGTGATTCCGAAGATTTGTTCGGAAATGCCGAGTTCTTTCGTATATCATTCGTTTTGGAATTGTGTCTATAACAAGAAGTTAGCAGATCCGAACTTTTCTATTCCGAAATCAATAGACCTTCTTCTGGGAGCGGATATATTCTCTTTAATAATTCGACCAGGTCGTATCGAGGGTAACGGTTTGGAACCAACAGCACTTGAGACAGTATTTGGTTGGGTTTTCATGGGAAAGATTCAATCACCTAACATATCAGTTAACAATTTTCATTTGTCATTATCTGAATCAGGTTTGAACTCCTCGTTGAAAAGATTTTGGGAACTTGAAGAAGTTTCAGAGAATGTCATTGTATCACCAGAAGATCAATTTTGTGAGAACTTATACACTCAGAACTATTCTAGAAATACATCTGGACGGTACACTGTGGCATTACCATTTGAACCTGATCAGTCGACACTTTCATTCGGTGACACATATTCTCTCGCACTACGTCGTTTTTTATCCCTTGAACGTAAACTTATTAAAAACCAGAATATATACAAGGAATACTCTACTTTCATGAAGGAATATTCAGAAAAAGATCATATGTCATTGATTTCTACGAGTTCGGATTATGAAAATACTTTTTATATCCCTCACCATTGTATAATCAAACCAAACAGTCCATCCACAAAGTTGAGGGTTGTTTTCGATGCGTCAGCTCATGTACCCGGTCATTTATCTTTAAATTATGCTCTATTGATAGGTCCTAAATTACAAAAGGATATTATTGTCATTTTGATGAACTTTCGTGTTCATCGGTTCGTTTTCACAGCTGATATCAAACAAATGTATCGTCAAATATTAGTTCAAAATTCACATCGAAACTTTCAAAGAATATTGTGGCGGTTTTCTCCATCGGAACCCATAAAAACTTATCAGCTGAATACCGTTACGTACAGAGTCGCACCAGTACCTTTTCTTGCCCTTCGAACTTTGACACAGTTGGCCAAGGATGAGGAAGCTCGTTTTCCAAAGGCATCCAAAATTCTGCTCACAGACATTTATGTCGATGATGTAGTTACAGGTTGTGATGATTAGGAAGAGGCAAAAACGTTGCAGGAGGAACTGATTTCCCTATTGAATTGCGGTGGTTTTGAGCTCCGAAAATGGAGAAGTAACAGTTCTCAATTACTCTCAACCATACCTATGGATCATCAATATCACCATTCTTTGGATTTTGATATAGACCCGATAGTCAAAATTCTCGGATTGAGGTGGTTTCCTTCGTCGGACGAATTTTCTTATCTTGCACAAACTACTATGCAGGTATGTACCAAACGTACCATACTTTCCGAACTTTCTCGAATTTTCGACCCTTTGGGGTTCCTTTCTCCTTATTTACTTTTCTTGCTAAGCATTTGATCCAGCATCTTTGGACATTAGGTTTGCAGTGGGATGATACACTTCATCGAAACCATATTATCGTTGCGAACTTCATGGTTTCGGAGATAGTAGTCAGCGTGGTTACGCAGCCGTGGTATATTTCAGGTTTTTCAATTATGACGGCTCCATTGACATCTCTTTCGTATGTGGTAAATCAAAAGTCTCCCCATTGAAGAGAATTTCACTTCCACGACTGGAATTGTGTGCTTGTCTCTTATTATCAAAACTCATTAATGTGGTTTCCTCTGTTTACCAATAAGCCTTTACAATAGATGACATTTTTGCTTGGTCTGATTCAATGGTAGCTCTAACATGGATTAAGTCTTCTCCTCATCGATGGAAGACATTTGTAAGCAATCGGACAACTCAAATTCAGGACTTAGTTTCAACAGAGAATTGGTATCATGTTCAATCGAAAGACAATCCAGCTGATTGTGCTTCACGCGGCTTAACGCCAACCGAACTGTTGAACTGCTCTTTGTGGTGTACAGGCCCTGGCTGGCTTCGTTCCAAACATCTCACCTTCGCAAATGATGAAATGGAGAATTCTCTTCATCTTGTACAAACAGAAGAGCGTCACCTCTCTTTGTCAACTTTAATTTCTCCGTCATTTGTTGATGATTTGCTCCCCAGGTATTCATCTCTGTCCAAGGTTCAAAGGGTGGTAGCTTACATTCTCAGATTTGTTCACTTCATGAAAAACTCTAAAGCTCCTAGGATATATAGATTTTCCGCAGTTCATCTCAAAGATGCACTTTCCTTCATTATAAAACAAGTTCAACGGGTTGTGTTCAAGGAACAGACCGATAATCTCATCTCAGGAAATCCCATATCTAAATCACTTCGAAAATTGAGTCCATTTGTTGGAGAAGATGGTGTTCTCAGGGTGGGCGGTCGTCTGTCTTTTTCTGGTCTGGCTTATGATCACAAACACCCAGCTTTGCTTCCTTCATCTCGTCGCCTTGCTGAGCTCCTTATTCAGCATTTCCATAAAATATGTCTGCATCCGGGTGCCCAGACTTTACAGTTCCTTCTGTCTCAACAGGTCATACAGGAGTTTTATACAGTCCACACACAGATTGAATCTGTGCTCAATTCTCGCCCTCTATGTCCGCTTAGTAATGATCCGAATGACATATCTGCACTGACACCAGGACATTTTCTTACTTTGGCTCCATTAACTGCTGTTCCTGAACCAGATTTATCTCACCTATCTATCGGTCGATTATAGCGTTGGCAGCTTTCAACTCGTATCCATCAGGGATTTTGGAAAAGATGGAATTTAGAATACCTGAACACACTGCAACAACGAAAAAAGTGGTTCAATAGTGACTCGCCTCCTTATTCAATAGGTGCACTAGTCTTGATAAAAGATGATCAACTCCCTCCATTGCGCTGGCGACTTGGACGCATTGAGAAATTGCATCCTGGCGCTGATAAAATAGCTAGAGTAGCTACTATTCGGACTACTCAAGGTATACTGCAGAGATCAGTGGTTAAATTATGTCCATTACCTCTTCAGTAATTATGACGAATGTTATGTATATGTGTATATATATATTTTTGCTTTATGTTCGATATCTTTTCAATTTTATATTTGCTTTGTTTCATAAAATATTCTATTTTAGGTGGGCGGTTATGTTACTGCAACTTAGTAGTTGAGTTCATTCATTTATATTCCGAGTTGCTTGCTCGATTCAATAATTCTACACTCTGTATATGTTCATATCATTTTCCGATAAACGCGTAACATATGTTGGAGCATATGACCTATGTCGAACAAAGACAGAGAACTGAAGCCGCGCTCGTCCGGTGCAGTGCAACACTTCTCTTCGCAGAATTTCTCGTTAATTCTACAAGTTGGAACTCTAGTGAAAAAGATACTATTCTCGCTTGAGTGCTTGGACTCATTGATTCAGCCGTACTGTGAAACCAGGTAGGCAGAAGTCGATACTCCAACATTCGATTTTCTTTCGAGTAATTTTTTCATATTTTTTCAGAATTTCATTATTAATTTCTCTTTCGTATTCGTTTAATTTTCAAAGGCCCTTGTCGTGCCACCACTAGTACCAGACCTCCAACAAGGTTTCTGATAGAACCACTCGAAAACGCATCAGCTCCATTGCATCGTGAACACCATGTCAACAAGCCTCGAAGAAGGAAAAGTCGCCCAGCAGGATTTATGGACTCATCGCAAGTATTCGATAAGATTGCCACAACGGACTGCTGAACAAAATCAAACAGCTCCTCCCACAGCCATATTACATGATTATGAAGTCTTATCCAGCAGACTGTTATTTTGCCGTGAAGTATGGGCAAGCAATAATCACTTCTGCCAAAGTCAAATGAGTCATTCTTCGAAGTATTTTGGGACCACATCATCTACACTTTAAGCATACCAGAAAATGAAAACACCACCATAGCATTATTTGCAGACGATATATCTATTTGAATCTGATGCAAACGCTGACACATTTACCAAACAATTACAAGATTGCCTGGATGACCTTGGACAGTGGCATCAAAATTGGCGTCACAACATCAATTAGGCTAAGTCAGTTCAAGTAACATTCATTTAGATTAGAGGCAGGAAGTCCAAATTGACCCATAAAAATAAATTGCTAATTTACAAGGCGATTATCATACTATATGAAAGTTGTGATCTATTTCTGGAGTTGCGCTAAGTCATCAAATATTCAAATTATCCAGAGAATACAATGAAAAATAATACTTTCATTGATCAATGCCTCTTGGTATGTCTTCAACCACACCATCCATGGAGATGCAAGAGTTCCATATGTCAGCACAGAAATAGAACTGCTCGAGAGAGTATTATCAGAAGCTACAAGGACATGCCAACCAACTGATCCAATAACATAAACAGCAAAAAAAAGATCAGACATAGTTTTCAGTCGATTGAGATGCAGATCAAAATATATGGAAGAATATAAAAAAGAAAAATTGGAATACTAGAACGATATTCACAGGGCCAACAAAATATATCCGTGACAGAATCTTGTTATCGAATAAGAAACTGAGAACAATATGGAAATTGCTATAGTACAGAGTTGGGATAAAGTTTGGCACCAAATAAATATATTTAAAACGGAACGGACGATAATTTTTTTTATTTAAAAAGGACACCTGTAGATTTCAGCAGATTCTGAAAAAGCACCTTGTTTCGGATCTGCCCATACCAGGTTCCATGTAAAAATTATCTGTAAAAAAAAAGAAATACATTTTTTTTGTCCAATTGAGGAAAAAGTTCCTATCCATAGTAATAGATAAAACGAAATATTTTTTAGTAGGTAACTGTCTCCACGTTTTTTGAAGTTTAGTTTGTGAAAATAAATCGTGAATACATTCGGAAATGGTCAATTTGAGTGAGAAAGATCGTATTGAAATATTAATGATGTTCGGTTATGGTAATTGTGACTCATGAAGAAGTGTGTCATATTTTTAATGAATTGCACCCTAAAAAAATCCAATATTACGATCAACAGTTACTAGAACTTTACAACATCAAATTCAATGCATCTGGAATGGTCAAGGATCTGCCAAGATCTGGAAGACCTCAGGACGTAACGAACGAAGCGATGAGGCAAAATATTGACATTGATTTAGAGGAATCACCTCAAACTTCTATCTCAGTTCTGGCGCGGAACTACGGCATAAGTCGACGTTCCGTCGGAAAAATATTAATAAAGAAAAATTTTTAGGGTATGATTAGTCCAAGAATTGTCAGAAGATGATTTTGATCAACGACTCGAATTTTGCAAACAGCTAATAAACACCTGTAATGGCGACGAACGTTTTGCTTTCAATGTAGTGTTTTCTGATGAGGCAACTTTTTGTTTGAATGGAACGGTTTACCGCCATAACTCAAGATATTGGTCAACTAAGAATACACATTGGATTGAAGTCGCACAAACCCAGCGACCAGAAAAGTTGAATGTTTGGATAGTAATTGTACAAATTAGGCTAATAGGCCCATTTTTCATAAACGAGAACTTAAATAGAGAAAAGTATCTAGATTTACTAAATAATCAAATCATTCCTGCACTCCAACAGAACGGGTTGTTACCACCGAACGTTTGGTTCCAACAAAGTTCCTCATTATGATAGACGGGTTCGGAATTTTCTAGATGCTACTTTTCCAAATCAATGGATTGGACGTAGAGGACGCATATAGTGGCCTGCTCGTTCTTCAGATCTCAGCCCATTAGACTTTTTTCTTTGGGGTTATCTAAAATCACGTGTTTATGTTGATCGACCAGCATACTTGCAGGAATCGAGACGACGGATTCTTGATGAATGTGCATTAATACATGGAGAAGTCTTGAGAAAAGTTACTCAAGATTTTGTTGATAGATTGGCATATTGTCAGGAGGTGAGTGGCAAGCACTTCGAACATTCAAAATTATTTTTTTTTCAAAATTATTTTTAATAAATGTTGTCTACTAGTAGATGCTCTGTATTTTTTCTTTTTATAGATTTTCATAAAAAATACTTCACGAAAAGCAGAAAGAGTTATCTACTACAGAGTGTTTCATTGTATTTCTCACTATTGATATAAATAACAACGATTCATTTATTTGAATGGATTTTTCATCAAATGTGCAAAAAGACTGAATATCTTCTTATCACAGAGAATTTATACATAAGACCCGATATGGACAGATCCAAAACAAGGTGCACATTCAGAATCTGCAGCAATATACAGGGTGTCCCATTCAAACAAAATTAAATGTTCAATATCTCAAATCGTTCTCTTGCATGCTCTCAGCGCAAGACTTCTTGTGAAGAAAATCATATAGTTGTTGAGACAAATGTGGGTTTTCCATGCGCTATAAAAACAAGAATGGGGAAGTAATTTGTGGAAAACAAATGGAAGTGTTCGGTCTCTTCTACGTAATGCTAGTGTTCTCTGAGGATCCATCTTTTCTCGTTCCCCCATTGTTGTAATTTTTTCCTACATGGAGGTTTAAATGACGCACATCGAGATCCCTATATGTATTTTGTTTCGTTTGATGAAGGCATGAGTTTTCTGCAGAATTCACTTCCGAACACATATACGAGTATTATTAAAACCCAAGGCGTATTCGATGATTCGAAAGAATTAGAACCTTTATGGTCTATACTACAATCGGAACTCTTCTTAGCAATTTTAGTTCGTCTTTTAAAGCCAACCAACCAGACACTCAATTTTCGACCTCCTCGTTGAAATCAAAGTGCTGCTCAGCCAATACGTGTCCCATCTATGAAAACAAATGATAGTCGGAAGGAGCCAAGCCTGGTGAATACGGCGGGTGAGGTAGCAGCTCCCAGACAAGTGTTTCGATTGTATCCTGAACCGGTTTTGCTTTGTATGCAGGTGCATTGTTATGGAGCAAAATTACCTTTTCTGGCCTATTCATGAACATAAACACATGAACAGTTTTTTTTCCATTTCCGGTTAAACCGGAATATCTCATTAATGAAGATATACTCATCAGATGCATTGTGGTCTATTACGCTCAGCTGCCAAATTTAAAAAATATAGCCCGTTTCGTTTTAAAGATATTAATTTGGTGCCAAACTTTATCCTAACCCTGTATAACGTGACAGGAGAAGGGAACAAAAACTCGAAATTCAACAGCGATATTTTCTTCTTAATCCGCCGTCTCCGATAGTCAAAGGTTGCCGATCCAATTGGCCAATGTGATCCTTGAAACCGCTGCTCTAAAGATGTCAATTGATGAGCAGTCATACCATCGCCTCTGGTCCTTAAGCCAGGAGTTCTGTCCCGGCAATATAAATGCACAAAAACTCTTAAATTCTTTCAACATTCATTTTAACAATGTAGGTCCCTGTATCCGAAATGTTATATTGTACCTTGAACCAAATTTAGGAATGTACTGACGTAGGTTTCAAGAAGAAATAGAATTTAAGGTTCGAACAAAACATAAGGAAAGTATGAGTTATTAATATGAATTTGAGTTATAGTATTGTTGTTGTTTGTATTTGTATCACATTGCTCCAGAGTGAGGGAAAAGTCTCCAGAACGAGCGCGCAAATGCTCGTGACTCCATGTCGGTGCTTTTCATTTTTAATTAATTATTGTAAAAATAACTCAGGATAGTTTTTTCGGATCAACAATAACATCTACGTCGCCCAGTTAACGACAGAATTAAAATTCAGTTGTGTCCGGCATCGAACCGAAGACTGGACGAGAAACAGGAGCTTTGATCACTACGCTATGCAAGGCAGATTATAACTATATGTCATACTGATCCAGATTCTAAAGAGAAATTTTGGAGAATTATATATCCAGAAGTATCATTTTATAGAGAGGTGTAATTAAATTTGTTTTCTCATTACTCTGAAACTACAGAGCCAATTTGGACAAACATCGAACTCAGCCGAGGAATTGATTCCTCACACCTAATCCAAAAATTTTCAGCTTTTAAGCTCCTTCCTTGATAATTTAATCAATCTCATGGTCGGACAGAATCAATTTTGACCACGGATTTTTCATCATTAGTCCAATCAAATAATATAACTTTGACGCAAATATTCTGAAAATACAGACATTTAGTCAAATCTATAGGACCTCAGACCGAAGAACAAGAGCGCGAATGAGCATTTGTCAGTTCATGGTGTAACCACTTATTGTAAAATTCATGAAGATATGTTTGACAGAAATTGCTTGAAGCCCTTATATACTAATTTTCTACTCAAAATTATTATCAGTTTTCCATAAATGACTAACAGGCCATCGACGTGTATCATAGTGGTATAGATTATTCCATACGAATTAAGCAAATTCTTTGGAACTTACGAAGGAACTCACCCATTAAAGAGAAATCACTGGAGGAACAATTTTCACTAGAAACGGTTGCTACACTTAGAAATAAGACTATGAGAATATATTTAATGTCATAATAATCCATTAGGAAAAAGTTGTTTTGCTGTGAAGTTTGCGTTCGGACTGATAACTCATTCGAAAATTAGCACTACCCAGTTTAAATACTAGGAAATCGGAAGAATCTGAGTGAATAATATGCGGAATAATACGATACAATCAGAAAAATCTCGAATGAAAACTAATTGAGTTCATTTATGAATAGAAGCTCGCTCTTAACTGCTTTGTCATCGATGATTTCCTGAAAATGTATAATACTGTCTGTGAGAGAATATTCAGGGTGTATCAGAAACCTTGGAAGTGAGTTCAGTGATGATACTGTAACGTTTTCAGTCAATATCACAAAAATGACAATTCTTATTTCGATAACTACTTTGTTTATACCACTCAAAGTTATAATTTATGTTCAGAGAATTTATTTTCACTAGCTAACACGTGTCGGCAACATTCTTCAAACAGCTCATCAGTCTCTTCTACCTACCCCTTCACCTAGTTTTATATCATCTAATCGCTGATGTCGGAATATTCCATCATTTTCGGAATTACTAGACAGAAGAAAAGTTACAGAATACCATTCAATTCGCGATTCTTGAAATACGGCCTCTTTGATCCTGTCATTTTTTGTGAATATTATTATCCTTATCGGTAATCGACTGGACAGTGCATGATGAGGGATTTGAATTATTCTTCTTCAATCCCCTTGTCAGCTCGTGATAGCCAGGTCCGTACTCGGCTTCTTTACAATACATAAATAGAGGACCTTATTTCGAAGTCTTGCGGAATATTAAAAAATGAATTAAAAACTGCAAATTTTTCGCGCTTGTTCTAGTTTGAAAGCTAGTCAAATAGCGTGCTATCTTCATCAGAGATACGTAAAATTTGGCAAATATTCAGGACATTTTTAATTTCAGCGTCGTATCATCTCATTTCAATTAGCTAGTTTTCTTCAATAAAGTCGTTTCATTATTGAAAATCTTAATTCACATTAAAGTCTAGATTACGAACATCGAGTTCATCGATTGGTACTTATTATATGACAATAATTGAATAATTCAAAACATTTTCAAATGAATTTGTCAAATAAAATTTCGAATTGAAGTTGATTAATTCAGTTTCAGGTTCTCCTTGAAAAACTATCCGGCTCTTCTTTCATAATTTGGAGTTAAATAAATAAGGTATTCCAGAAAACAAAAGCCAAATTGGAGGAAGATATCTATTTTTAAAGGAATGATAAACATTCTTTTGGTTTATTTTGAGAAAAGGGGATTTAAGCATCGAAAAAAACTGTGAGTGTTCACTTTCAATCAAGAATATACAATTTTTGATTCTTCCATATTCGTTTTGACAGTTTCTATTTTTGCGCTTGTTCCTTCAAGAACACGGAGCTATAATTTTGCCCAAATGTCTGTTATTTTCGAATATTGAGACGACAAGGGTCTCAATCGATTAGGTTCAACTTCATGATGAAGAATCCGGTATGTGCGTCCAATCGAATACTCTCTTATATCCAATCAAGATGAAATTTTAGTTTCCTCGATAAATCCTTGAATATTCATCTGATCAATTCTTAACATGAAAAAGGGTTCAGTGAGGTTGGAACGAATAAGTTTTTGGAATTTCATTGGACATCGTCATGCTTTAAAAAAATTTCTAAACTTTGTTTTTGAGTACTTGATAATTAGTATATATCCATTATTGATTTACAAAGTTTGGAAAGTGCATCAAGGTTATTGATATCCAAGGAATCCTTCAATGTCAGTATTATACCATTTTATTATCAGAAGCGAGACTTCAATCTATGTAGACGTTTGAGGATCAAAAATTTTGATTTCATGAGGAAGCCTAGAAGGTCGTTGCTCATTACGAATCTGACTGAAACATTCAAACTCCCTCCATGCTCATGGCTAAGCTTATTTCATCATATTTTTTTTTTTTTTTTTTTTTTTAATTTCACACTTAACGTGGTTGGTTGTATAACTTGTCGGGTGGTTATCCACCAAGATAAGTTCCAGTTCTCAGTGTGGATAGAGGACCTGTCGGGTGATATTGACGGTTTCCAGTAGTACAGCTTTCTGCATCCAAGTAACTGTGTTGGTCGGCAACTGAAGCTCCCGAAGATGTTGAGTAGTCTTCTTGGGTACAAGGCCATTAACGCTTATGATGAGTGGAATAATATCTACTTTTTTAAGTCGCCACATATCCCTTATCTGTCTAGCCAGAGATGTATATTTACTAATTTTCTCGCCGTATGTTTTCATAATGTTGTTGTCCTGGGGTACTGCAAAATCTATTATTATAGCTGTCATCTGTTGTTTGTTCCATACCACCAAATCCGGTCTGTTATGTTCCGTAGCTATATCAGTTGTTATGGTGAAGTCCCAGTATACTTTTGTATTTTCATTTTCTAAGATCGTTGCTGGCATATATAGGTGGTGAGGTGTGAATTGACGAATCAGTTCCTCTTTTAGTGCAATTAGTTTCATCATATATATATATATATATATATATATATGACATTTCAATGAATTGGGTATCTAGGTTCTTGAAAAAATGTAAATATTTATTTGTATAAACGTTTCGGCTCAAATCGCCTTCTTCAGTATACATCTACAATCAAATATAAGTAAATACACAAGGATAAAATTATTTTATAATATCTCACTGTTTCTCTTCTTTATGTTGTTGTGGTTGTTAGCTGGTCGGTATTGTCCTGTCATTTATGTCAATGTCATGTCAGTTGTCAGAGGAATATTAGTTGTCCTGTCTTCTTCTTCCTTTTGGTGGTTTTCTCAGTATCGGATTATATATTTGACTGAGATTTTTGATATCTTGTTTGTCATTGATTATGTTTTCATTATTCACCTGTATGTGGATCATTTCTAATATTTCTCTTCGTCTTTGTTGGGGTTCTACACCTAAAATTTTTGTGTCATCGTAATTGAATTCATGTCCCTTTGTTTTCTTATGTTTGTTTAGAGCCGTGGTTGCATTTTTTGTATACTTATGTGCGTTGAGTCTGTCCTCCAGTCTTTGTGACGTCTGTCCTATGTATTCCTTCTCACAATTATTGCATGGTACACTATATATCACCTGTGATTTCTTTGCTTTAGGTGTTGGTGCTTTTAACTTACTAAAAATTTTTCCGACCTGATTGTATGGTTTGTGTACTACTTCTCGGTTGTATGGTCTCAATATGTTGGTTATCTTGTGTGACAGCCCCTGTATATACGGCAATTGTACTCGTCTCGTGGTGTCTGTTTGTACCTTCGTTTGTTGTGTGTTATATAGTAGGTGTGTCCTTTGTTTTGTCAGTTTGTTAATCATGTTTTTAGGTAGCGGTTATCCATCAATAATTTTTTACCTCCTGTATTGTTTTTTCTCTTAATATTGGTGATGTTAATTTCAACGCCCTGTCGATGTATCCAATAGCAGTGCTCTTTTTTTGGGAATGGTGATGTTGGGAGTTATAATGTGTCCAGTGTTCTGTTCCTTTCTGTGCCATCGAGTGAGTAGGTTATTATTTTCCCTTATTAGTGTGATGTCCAGAAATTTATACAGTTGTTCTCTTCTTCCTCTAGTGTAAATTGTAGGAACTCATGTATACTGTTGAATTGGTTTAGTATCAACTCTATTTCGGCCGGTGTTGTTATTGCCATGCAGTCATCCACATATCTTTTGAAAAATGTTGTTTTATGATTTTTCATAATTTTCTCCTCAATTAACTCCATTACCAACTGTGCTATTGTGCTCGATATCGGGTTCCCCATGGCAACACCTTTAATTTGTTGGTAGAAATTTTCCCCATATTGAAAGTAACTGTTGTTTGTTATATATTGAATCGTTTGAATAAATTCTTCTTTCGGTATTAAAGTGTTTTGTTTTATTATGTCCCAATTGTTTTCGATTGCCTCTTTTATTAATTCAGTGGGGATGTTCGTATACAGAGATTTGACATCTAGTGAATATAGCCGATGGTTGGAATGTAATTTGATATTTTTCAAGGATTCTTTCAAGTCGAACGAGTTTTTGGCGCTCTTGTTCACCCGAACAGAGTGCCTATCATTTTGCCCGAATGTCTGTAATTTTGGAATATCGAGCCGAAAATGGTCTCAATCGATTGGGTTCGACTCCCTGATGAAGAATTCGTGGCGAAAGTTGAGTCTGTCCGGCCGGCCGGCCGTATCCTCTCTAGCATCCAAAAGGAATCAGCTAGAGTTTTCAAATTTTCAGAATAGGTTAATTGTCCAAATATCTCGGTCAAGTTCGTTATTGGGCCAAATCCGTCGGATGGTTCAGTAGTTATGAGCATCTGAAATTTTGTTTCCTCAATAACTACTAGAATATCCCTCCGATCAAGTTGATACTTGGAATGTTATTGAGGGAGGCTGAAACGAAATGGCTTGCAAAATTTCGCAGAAATCGTCACGCTAGAAAATTTTAAAAAAATTCCCAAAAAAATTTTCAATACTTAATATCTCCTAAGACTTCATTTAGATTTAAATAAAAATCCGTATATATATTGAGGTTACTCATCCTCAAATTTCATTGTCGTAGCTTTTCCCCTTCTGAAGATATGATCATTTTTTTCATTTACTCAAGAGAAAAATAGAAATGTCATGAAGTCCGAGCTTTGTCATTGAAAGATTTGCCATCACAGATCGATATTCGTTTGACAACTTTCGGACCTAGATATCAGTGTCAGTTGGCGTAATATCAATCAAAATTTTCATAGAATTCATAGAGGTAGAATTCGATGTCGATGACGTTGTCAAAATTTTGAAAAGCACAGACGTAATATTAATCAAAAAATTTTTTATCATAGAGAAAGAATTTGATGGCGTTGTCAAAACTCAGAAAAGCAATGACGTAAGTTTTTAGGAGAAGCATAGAACAAAATTTGGTGAAAATTATGAGTAGTTATTTTCAAATTGAGATAAAGGTTTGTTTATTCATTAGGCTTTCATATTTACATCACATTGTCCCATAGTACGGAAAAAGACTATTGTTCACCCGATCAGAGAGCTTATAGATTTGTTAAGGTTTGAATATTTACTCGCAAGTAGCTCAACAAGAGCGCCAAAGCAATCTGACTTCACGTCAGTGCTTTCTAAATTTTTAATATAATATTCGTTGTCGTTTATTGCGTTGGAAAGGATGTTGGCCATGTATTTTGATAGTTTGTATAGAGGTGACTGAATACATGAAACTATCGGTCTAAGTGGGACATTTGTTTTGTGGATTTTTGGTAGTCCATATATTTTTGGGATTTTACTATTATGGGTCAATAATGCTCTTTCAGTTTGTTTAGTTATGTAATTTTTTTGTTCCCATTCTTTGATTATTTTATTGTTTTCCTTTTCCAATGTGGTTGTCATGTCTCGTTTGATTTGTTTATATGTTGTATTGTCGTTTAAATGTTCATGTATCTTTTAGTTGTATTCATTTTTCGTTATTATGACAATTTTATTTCCCTTGTCGGCTCTAATGATATGTAAATCATTGTGGGTTTTCAAAAATGACTTTGTTTTGTTGAAATTTGATTTTAGTATGTTTCGTCTTTGTTTTCTACCTCTTAGTTGTTTTTGATGGCTATTTAGGGCTTGAGTGACGTTAGCTCTGATGTTATCTTGGTCTTCTTTCGATAATTCTTCAATTGTGTTCTCAATTTGTGCGATTATGTTGAATGTTGGGATTTCGTTTTCTTTGTCTATTTCAATGGAATATTTGGGGCCCAAATTAAGTGTATTCACCACGAAGTCCGGTAGTATCGTTGTTGTTAAGTTTATGATTCTTGATTGGACGCTGTTTGTATTCTCATATCTTCCCTGAATTTGTGCTAATTGCTGGATTTTCTTATTGTGCACTGATGTATGTTTGGTTTTGATGAGGTTTTGTTTTTGGTTTATACAGAATTCTAGATTATCGAAAGAAGACCAAGATAACATCAGAGCTAACGTCACTCAAGCCCTAAATAGCCATCAAAAACAACTAAGAGGTAGAAAACAGAGACGAAACATACTAAAATCAAATTTCAACAAAACAAAGTCATTTTTGAAAACCCACAATGATTTACATATCATTAGAGCCGACAAGGGAAATAAAATTGTCATAATAACGAAAAATGAATACAACCAAAAGATATATGAACATTTAAACGACAATACAACATATAAACAAATCAAACGAGACATGACAACCACATTGGAAAAGGAAAACAATAAAATAATCAAAGAATGGGAACAAAAAAATTACATAACTAAACAAACTGAAAGAGCATTATTGACCCATAATAGTAAAATCCCAAAAATATATGGACTACCAAAAATCCACAAAACAAATGTCCCACTTAGACCGATAGTTTCATGTATTCAGTCACCTCTATACAAACTATCAAAATACATGGCCAACATCCTTTCCAACGCAATAAACGACAACGAATATTATATTAAAAACTCGTTCGACTTGAAAGAATCCTTGAAAATATCAAATTACATTCCAACCATCGGCTATATTCACTAGATGTCAAATCTCTGTATACGAACATCCCCACTGAATTAATAAAAGAGGCAATCGAAAACAATTGGGACATAATAAAACAAAACACTTTAATACCGAAAGAAGAATTTATTCAAACGATTCAATATATAACAAACAACAGTTACTTTCAATATGGGGAAAATTTCTACCAACAAATTAAAGGTGTTGCCATGGGGAACCCGATATCGAGCACAATAGCACAGTTGGTAATGGAGTTAATTGAGGAGAAAATTATGAAAAATCATAAAACAACATTTTTCAAAAGATATGTGGATGACTGCATGGCAATAACAACACCGGCCGAAATAGAGTTGATACTAAACCAATTCAACAGTATACATGAGTTCCTACAATTTACACTAGAGGAAGAAGAGAACAACTGTATAAATTTCCTGGACATCACACTAATAAGGGAAAATAATAACCTACTCACTCGATGGCACAGAAAGGAACAGAACACTGGACACATTATAACTCCCAACATCACCATTCCCAAAAAAAGAGCACTGCTATTGGATACATCGACAGGGCGTTGAAATTAACATCACCAATATTAAGAGAAAAAACAATACAGGAGGTAAAAAAATTATTGATGGATAACCGCTACCCTAAAAACATGATTAACAAACTGACAAAACAAAGGACACACCTACTATATAACACACAACAAACGAAGGTACAAACAGACACCACGAGACGAGTACAATTGCCGTATATACAGGGGCTGTCACACAAGATAACCAACATATTGAGACCATACAACCGAGAAGTAGTACACAAACCATACAATCAGGTCGGAAAAATTTTTAGTAAGTTAAAAGCACCAACACCTAAAGCAAAGAAATCACAGGTGATATATAGTGTACCATGCAATAATTGTGAGAAGGAATACATAGGACAGACGTCACAAAGACTGGAGGACAGACTCAACGCACATAAGTATACAAAAATGCAACCACGGCTCTAAACAAACATAAGAAAACAAAGGGACATGAATTCAATTACGATGACACAAAAATTTTAGGTGTAGAACCCCAACAAAGACGAAGAGAAATATTAGAAATGATCCACATACAGGTGAATAATGAAAACATAATCAATGACAAACAAGATATCAAAAATCTCAGTCAAATATATAATCCGATACTGAGAAAACCACCAAAAGGAAGAAGAAGACAGGACAACTAATATTCCTCTGACAACTGACATGACATTGACATAAATGACAGGACAATACCGACCAGCTAACAACCACAACAACATAAAGAAGAGAAACAGTGAGATATTATAAAATAATTTTATCCTTGTGTATTTACTTATATTTGATTGTAGATGTATACTGAAGAAGGCGATTTAAGCCGAAACGTTTATACAAATAAATATTTACATTTTTTCAAGAACCTAGATACCCAATTCATTGAAATGTCATATATCATATACTAGGTAACAAATCAAAAACTCAAGATATATATATATATATATATATATAAGTATTTGGGGTAAGGGTATAACGACTAATTTATGTAGGCGATGTTAAATAAAACTCTTAATTCTTTGCCGAGCTTTCGAGCATTTATTCAGCTCTTCTTCAGGGCTTCTGAAATACAAATAATCATATAATAAATTGAATCTAACATGAAATTTTTCTTTGTTATTATTTACTCACTGAATATGAGGTTATACAAAAAATTAATTGGCGCAGCTGCAGACATTTCGTCCAAGACTTAAAACTCAAATCTCGCAGAGACACGTCTTAATTACAACATAAACAACTAAAAAGACAATACTATAAATTAATTTCTTTAAAATTTCCTTTTGAAGTCAACGTTTCTTTTTTGTTTTTATTAAAGTTTGGGATCTTTTTTGACAATTACCTAACTTTATTAACCATCGACAGGACCATCGAAAAATACCAAGTTTCTTTGACTATGTTCCAACAAATATTTATATATTATACTTAATTTATTAGTATCGGTTTTTTTGTTAACTGTGTTTTCCCGTTTATTTATCTCTATCATCTCCAATATTATGCGTTTATAATAATTTTTTTCCATTGTCAAGACCTTTGTATTCTCGAAATTAAAACTGTGACCGGTGTTTACTGCATGTGTCGCTAGTGCGCATCTTTCATGATGTTTTCTTATATCTGATTTGTGTAATGTTAACCATTGAGAAGTCTGTCCGATGTACTTTCCTTCACAATTTTCACACTCAATTTCATACACAACATTGCTTTTTTGTAGCTTAGGTATTTGGTCTTTTAATTTTGTGTATAAATTTCCCACTGTTTTCTGATTGTACACGGCGATTTTCACATTTTCACCATGAAATATATTTCTTAATTTTGGTGTTAGTCCGTTTATGTTTGGATAAGAAACATATTTGGTATCTTCTGTTGTACTTTCGTCTTTTTGGGGTTGTGTGTTTGTTGTGTGAGTGGCATAAAGTTATTTATTCAGCAAACCATTTGGATAACCGTTTTGTTTTAATATTTCTGACAATCTGTTTATTCCTTCTTGTTGATATGAGTCATGACAAATCCTGATAATTCTTTGTTTAATCTGTTTTACTATATTTATTTTCATTTTTATATTATGGTTGGAATTATAGTGTATCAATTTATCAGAATTTGTTTCTTTTCTGTACCATTGTAGTCTTATTCCTTCTTCGTGTCTATGTACTCTTGTGTCTAAAAACGGTACGCTTCGGGTAGAATCTTCTACTTCTAATGTAAATTGTAAATTTTGTGAATAAGAGTTAAAGATGTTCAATATGGTTTCGGTTTCTCCTTCTGGTACTGATGTAATAATGTCATCCACAAACTTCTTTAGAAATGGCAGCTCAAATGGCAACTTCTGTACACAATATTCAACCAAGTCGTCCATGACATATTGGGCCAGTATTGGACTTAGTTTTGAGCCCATTGCACAGCCAAACTTCTGAACATAATATTCACCACGAAAAATGCAGTAATTATTCTCCAGCAAGAAAAGTGTTATCTCTAGAAATAGTTCCTTCTCCAACTTCGTGTGTTTTTTATTGTTCTATTCAATTTTGTTCTAGTACTTTTATAATATTGTTTTTGTCCAGATTACCGAATAAATTGACAACATCAAGAGAAATTAACGAGTACCCCTCCGGTAATTTAAAATTATTCATCGATGTAGCAAAATTAAATGTGTCTCTGACATAATATTCATTATCGACATCATAAGCATTTTTTAAAATATCAGCAATAAATTTCGATAAAGCGTTTAATGGGCTGTTTCACTCGATATTATGGGTCTCATGGGGTATCCACTCTTATGAACTTTGGATTTCCATACATTCTTGGAGCAACTGAGTTATATATTTTCATTTCTTTGGACTTTTCTTTTGTTATGTGTTTCAGTTTTCAAGTTGTCCTATGTATTTGTTACACTTTGTTTGTAATGAGTGAGTGGGGTCTTTGGGAATTTTTTTCGAAGTCTCTTGAATTTAGGATTTCTTTCATTTTTCGTCATATGCTTGTTTATCCATCACTACTGTAACTGCGCCCTTGTCACTATTTAGAACAGTCAAGTCTTTGTTTTCTTTCAGGAACTTTTTCGTATCTTTGAACCATTTTTGTGTAACTGTGGTTTCATTAGTTGTTTTGTGCACATAATTTGTGATTGTATTTGTAACCTTTGCTCTCTGTCTGTCTTTTCTGTCGATTGGTATGGCCTCAAGTATGTGGTTTCGGTGTCTGCTATTATGCGCTCAATGTCAATATCCTGTCTTGAAGTTGGTATACTGAATTTTGATCCCAATGATAAGAGATTTGTAACTGTACTTGGTAATTCTTTATTCGACAGATTTTTAACCCTTTTCTTGGGTTTTTTTATTAGGGTATATACTATTTTTTTTTAGATTGTTTATTTTTCTTATATTTGCTTGTTTGATTTTATGAAACTTTCTGTTGTACAGTATGTCTAGTCTACTGTACAACAGAAAGTTTCATAAAATCAAACAAGCAAATATAAGATAAATAAACAATCTAAAAGAAAATAGTATACCCCAAATAAAAACCCAAAGAAAATGGTTAAAAATCTGTCGAATAAAGAATTACCAAGTACAGTTACAAATCTCTTATCATTGGGATCAAAATTCAGTATACCAACTTCAAGACAGGATATTGACATTGACCGCATAATAGCAGACACCGAAAACATACTTGAGGCCATACCAATCGTCAGAAAAGACAGACAGAGAGCAAAGGTTACAAATGCAATCACAAATTATGTGCACAAAACAACTAATGAAACCACAGTTACACAAAAATGGTTCAAAGATACGAAAAAGTTCCTGGAAGAAAACAAAGACTAGATTGTTCTAAATAGTGACAAGGGCGCAGTTACAGTAGTGATGGATAAACAAGCATATGACGAAAATGAAAGAAATCCTAAATTCAAGAGACTTCGAAAAATTCCCAAATACCCCACTCACTCATTACAAACAAAGTGTAACAAATACATAGGACAACTTGAAAACTGAAACACATAACAAAAGAAAAGTCCAATGAAATGAAAATATATAACTCAGTTGCTCCAAGAATGTATGGAAATCCAAAAGTTCATAAGAGTGGATACCCCATGAGACCCATAATATCGAGTGAAAAACAGCCCATTAAACGCTTTATCGAAATTTATTGCTGATATTTTAAAAAATGCTTATGATGTCGATAATGAATATTATGTCAGAGACACATTTAATTTTGCTACATCGATGAATAATTTTAAATTACCGAGGGGTACTCGTTAATTTCTCTTGATGTTGTCAATTTATTCGGTAATCTGGACAAAAACAATATTATAAAAGTACTAGAACAAAATTGGAATAGAACAATAAAAAAAACACACGAAGTTGGAGAAGGAACTATTTCTAGAGATAACACTTTTTCTTGCTGGAGAATAATTACTGCATTTTTCGTGGTGAATATTATGTTCAGAAGTTTGGCTGTGCAATGGGCTCAAAACTAAGTCCAATACTGGCCCAATATGTCATGGACGACTTGGTTGAATATTGTGTACAGAAGTTGCCATTTGAGCTGCCATTTCTAAAGAAATTTGTGGATGACATCATTACATCAGTACCAGAAGGAGAAACCGAAACCATATTGAACATCTTTAACTCTTATTCACAAAATTTACAATTTACATTAGAAGTAGAAGATTCTGCCCTGAAGCGTACTGTTTTTAGACACAAGAGTACATAGACACGAAGAAGGAATAAGACTACAATGGTACAGAAAAGAAACAAATTCTGATAAATTGATACACTATAATTCCAACCATAATATAAAAATGAAAATAAATATAGTAAAACAGATTAAACAAAGAATTATCAGGATTTGTCATGACTCATATCAACAAGAAGGAATAAACAGATTGTCAGAAATATTAAAACAAAACGGTTATCCAAATGGTTTGCTGAATAAATAACTTTATGCCACTCACACAACAAACACACAACCCCAAAAAGACGAAAGTACAACAGAAGATACCAAATATGCTTCTTATCCAAACATAAACGGACTAACACCAAAATTAAGAAATATATTTCATGGTGAAAATGTGAAAATCGTGTACAATCAGAAAACAGTGGGAAATTTATACACAAAATTAAAAGACCAAATACCTAAGCTACAAAAAAGCTATGTTGTGTATGAAATTGAGTGTGAAAATTGTGAAGGAAAGTACATCGGACAGACTTCTCAATGGTTAAAGAGCAGGCTAACATTACACAAATCAGATATAAGAAAACATCATGAAAGATGCGCACTAGCGACACATGCAGTAAACACCGGTCACAGTTTTAATTTCGAGAATACAAAGGTCTTGACAATAGAAAAAAATTATTATAAACGCATAATATTAGAGATGATAGAGATAAATAAACGGGAAAACACAATTAACAAAAAACCGATACTAATAAATTAAGTATAATATATAAATATTTGTTGGAACATAGTCAAAGAAACTTGGTATTTTTCGATGGTCCTGTCGATGGTTAATAAAGTTAGGTAATTGTCAAAAAAGATCCCAAACTTTAATAAAAACAAAAAAGAAACGTTGACTTCAAAAGGAAATTTTAAAGAAATTAATTTATAGTATTGTCTTTTTAGTTGTTTATGTTGTAATTAAGACGTGTCTCTGCGAGATTTGAGTTTTAAGTCTTGGACGAAATGTCTGCAGCTGCGCTAATTAATTTTTATGTATAACCTCATATTCAGTGAGTAAATAATAACAAAGAAAAATTTCATGTTAGATTCAATTTATTATATGATTATTTGTATTTCAGAAGCCCTGAAGAAGAGCTGAATAAATGCTCGAAAGCTCGGCAAAGAATTAAGAGTTTTATTTAACATCGCCTACATAAATTAGTCGTTATACCCTTACCCCAAATACTTAATAAATACAAGCGAAGACTATTATCATATAGACTATTTTATGTATATATATATATATATATATATATTTTTTTTTTAAATTTCACACTTTCGTGGAGTTTTTTGAAGCATCTCGGGCGCTGGCCAAGAGATCTCCTATTGAAGTTGCGGTGTTAATGCGGATAAATAACCTGTCTTATTATATTCACTGTTCCCAATATCACTGCTTTTTGCATCCACGTGATAGCATTGTTTGGCAGGTTCAGCTCTTTTAGGTGTTTCATCGTTTTCTGATGTACTAGGCCATTCACACTTATTATCAGCGGCATTATATCTACTCGTTCCATCCTCCACATATTTCGCATTTGACGAGCAAGTGCCTCGTATTTTTGTATTTTTTCTCCATATGATCTTGTCAGGTTGGAGTCCCAGGGCACAGCAAAATCCAAAAGTACTGCGCGCTTCTCCGCTTTTCTCCAAATTACGACATCCGGTCTATTATGCTCCACGCCTATGTCAGTGATCACTGTCAGGTCCCAGTATATTTTATATTTTTCATTCTCCATTACCGTCTGAGGGGAGTAAAGGTGATACGGCGTGAAGTGCGGAATCAGTTGGTATTGCAGACACAGTAGCTGGTGCACCACTTTTCCCATGCTGTTGTGTCGGGCTAAATATTTTGTTCCGGCGATTGACGAGCAGGCTGACGTTAGATGTTGCACCGTCTCTTCTGCAGATTGACACAGTCTGCATTTTGTGTTCTCGATGGATACCTTCACAATATATTTGTTGTACGTCCTCGTCGGAACTACCTGGTCCTGAATTGCGAACAGGGTTCCCTCTGTCTGGGGGTACAGGTATCCCTGTGTGAGGTAGGTGCTTGAGTGGATCAGGTCTACTTCTGGTTGGCGCAAGCTGGCGTAGAATCGTCCGTGCAAAGCTTTCGCCTGCCAGCTTCGTTCCAGTCTTGTTGAAAAATTATCTATTTCAGTTACCTCTCTTTCCCTATTGATGGTGCCCTCCTGTGCTGCTATCCATTGATGGACAGGTAAGTTTGTGTTTTCGAAATACTGTGCGATCTTTTTTCTCTTGCAGACAAGCTTCCTCGATACAGACTAAGCCGCGACCTCCCTGCTTGCGTGGTAAGTATAGCCTTTCCGTTGCTGAGTTGGGATGTAGCATGCCGTGTTCGGTAAGTGTTGTTCTTATGTGCCTATCTATTTGTTGTAGGTCTGTCCTAGACCAGGTTAGTATACCAGATGAATAGGTGAAGGTAGGTATGGCCCAGATGTTGAGTGCCTCGATTTTATTTTTTGCTGAGAGCTGCGTTTTTAGGATTTTCCGGACTCTTGTCATCAGCTCTGTTTTGATGTTCATCTTGTTTTCAGCTTGTTTGATTTCATATGTCTGTTGAATACCTAGATATTTATACCTTTCTTCCATTGCCAGCTCCGCTATCTCCCTTCCGTCAGCCAATCTTATATTTCCCTGCCTCATCATCTTTCCCCGTTTAACCTCCACTATGGCGCATTTCTCCAGTCCTAGCGACATTCCTATGTCCTCACTGAACTTTCTGACCAGTTCTATTTCTCCCTCCAGCTGTTTCCTTCCTCTGGCATAGAGTTTGATGTCATCCATGTAAAAAAGGTGAGTAAGCTTTATTGATTCGTTCATGGAGTAGCCATATGCTGATCTGTTTAAAACCTTGCTGAGGGCATTGAGGGCCAGGCAGAACCATCGCGGGCTGAAGCCATCTCCCTGGAATATGCCTCGCCTTATTCTCACAGTTTGGCCTGGTGTTGAGTGCCCTGCCACCGTTATAGTTGTTCTCCAAGTGGACATAAGTGATTGAAGAATGCGGATAATTCGTTTATTCACTTTGTATATTTCCAGAGTTTTTATCAGCCATGAGTGGGGAACAGAATCGTATGCTTTCTGATAGTCGATCCAGGCCATCGAGATGTTCTTATTTCGTGTTTTTGCCTGTCTGGTGATTGTTCTATCGACTATCAGAAGTTCTTTGCTTCCTTTACCCTTGTTCTTGCATCCGTTTTGTTCCCATGCCATAATGTCATTTCTCTTGAGGTATGTGTCAATCTGATGGGATATGGTGGAAGTTAAGATTTTATAGATCGACGGCAAGCTCGTTATAGGGCGGTAGTTTTCCGGCTTCTTTAGATCTCCCTTCTTGGGTATCATATAGGTGATGCCTTGTGTGAGGTACTCAGGAATGCTATGTGGATGTTCGAGTGCCTCCTGGATAAGCCTTGCTTAAACCAGGTGGGTTGATTTCAGTACTTTCCACCAGTAGTTGTGGATGCCATCGACTCCTGGAGCTGTCCAGTTTTTCATCCTCTTGACTGTGTTGCTTATGCTGTTTTCCGTGATATATACCGCATCCATTTCTCGAAGATCGCGTAGTTCATCTTCCTCGGTCTTGATCCAGGTGGCATTCTCGTTGTGGCTAGTACTCTGAGACCAAACGTGGGACCAGTATTCAGCCATCTCTCCAGGTGTTGGTGGGTCCGTTTTTTCGTTTTTTTCTTTCGAGACCTCTATAAAATTCCTCTGGTTGTTAGAGAAGAGGTTATTCTGCTTGTACCTTAGGGTTCTCTTGTGGTACCTCCTTATTCTGTTGCCCAGTGCAGCTATCTTCTGTTTCAGCATCTCCAAGTGAGTTTTGAGTTTAGTACGGTAGTCAGGTTCTTTCTTTTTCAATCCAGCTCTTCCGGCATATACCCGTACTTTCTTTTCTAATTTTTTGCTTGGTTTTTGGGAGTTCAGATATGCTTGCAGAGTTCCTATTTCTTGCCTCAATCTCTTGATCTTTTCTTCGAGTCTCCTCTCCCAGGGAGGTTTTTCTTGTAGTCTATCCCCTCGTTGTCGTATTTTTGATGCTGTCTGCTGGATGGTGTTAGCTGTGATAGCCGCGCTGTAAACGACATGGCTTAGTTCTTCTAGACTCGTGGATGCCTGGATCGTTTCTTTCAAGGCCGTATCGAGTAGCAATACCAAGTTCCTCGATTCTGGATTATTCTTCAGTCTAGAGATCTTGGGTCTCATCCCTAAGGCCGTGCCTTCCCATTTGAGCCTAATTTCCTGGAAAAGAGAGAGCGCATCTTCAGCAGCTTCATCCAGTGTGCCCGGTCCCGGTATCTGATCTGTCTCTTCGCTTTCTTCGTATCTGGTTTGTTGTACTGTAGTGGAACTTCTCCTTTGCAGGCTTCTCCTGATGTTTCGAATATTTGCTGTCGATGGAGTGTTCATTACCGCGGCCTTTAGAGCTTCTAATTCGTCTGGCGCCAATAATCTTCTGGTCTTGATGTTCCTGACCTGTGCTATGAGATGTTTTCCTGTGAATATTTTGTCAGGGTGTATATTCCGCCATCGTTCTGCTAGTTGGTCTGCGTATTTCTTAGTCTTTGTTTCTCCTTCAGTTATTTCATAGTAAGCATTGATGAGACCTATATTCATCTGTCGGGTCCAATGCTGCCTCACCCTCGATCTGGTTTGAGCGGGGTCCACGGTGAGGTGTTCCACTGAACTACCAGCCATGGTGCCCAAGCTCATTCCTCGGGTGTACCTAGTCCGGGTGCTTGGCCTTGTGGTTCCATTTCGCAGAGAAGTGCCACTTGCTCCACTTTCTTCTGCTAGGGACTGTAACACTATGCCTCCAAGCGCAATCCCTACACCGGAGGAGTTATCCGAGGCCTCGTCTATTCCATCGAAAGCAATACTTTTATTCACAGAGATAGGGCTGCTAACCCTTATCTCCGGTCAACTCGGGTACGCGGGGACGTTACTCCCCGAAAGCCAAAGCTCCCCTGCGTTATATATATATATATATATATATATTTTTTTTTTGTTAGAATTTCTTGTGCTTTGATATAAATTTTTTTGTTTAAAATTTCTTGGGTGTATAGCACTTATTTTACTAATAAGTGGTAATCGTTAAATCATTTTTTTTATTTATTTTATTTTTCCAACACATGTTTCGGCGTAAATACGCCTTTTTGAAGAAATATAATATAGTCGACAAATTCTTCACTCAAATCGTCCGTCAAGATATTATTTTCTCCTATAAATCAAACTTTAAAAAATCTTCAAATATTAAATTTTTTCGTCAACGATCAATGCCCCAATATCCAACTGTGAGGAAGAGGAATTAGAACATTTTTACTTTACATTTTTACACTATATGTTGTTGATGGGAGACTTCAACGCTAAATTAGGCGAATTAGGCCGAAACAGAGACCTCCGTGGGTGTTCACGGCTTTGGACAGAGAAATGATAGAGGAGACAGACTTCTATTCTATCTCCAACAGAACAACCTGTACGCGATGAACTCTTTCTTTGCCAAAAAACCCTAACGAAAATGAACCTGGAAAGTCCTAATGGCAACAGAAGAAATGAAATAGATTTCATTGTTGCAAATAAAAAGGAAATGGTTGTAGATGTGTGGGTATTAATCTGTTCCCACAATATGAGCAGACTACCGATTACTGGGTTACGGTCATGGTGGCGCTGCCAACCCTAACAGAGAGCGCCACAAGAGAAAGCCCCGAACCGGAGATACGCCACCTGGTGTCAACCCTACTAAGGCGGATACATAGTTCCACGGAATTGGCACAGCTCGTAATTGTTTTTCCATATGTATATATATAGTCGAGGAAGCTCGACCGAAACCAGAGAGTAACCGACATGATGTAGTACTGTGCTTCGTTTATGTGGTGTGTTGTTGAGTATAATTATATATTGGTTCCATGTTTTTATACTGTTTATTTTTTAACACTCTTACTAGAAATAGGCAGATTGAGGCCTGATTAAACCCCGGCATCGACCCAAATCGAACTTCTGTCCCAAAAGATGTAACTGTTCTAAATAGGTTTTCTGTTGGGAGCGACCTCCGATTGATACGGTACAAACTAGTCTTAGACATCAAAAAGGAATGGTCGAAGTTAATTAAACGCAAGACCTGGAAATGGACCCCTCCTGAATATCCATAATTATATATAAAGGAGGTAGAAAAACACCTTGATTCAACTTATGACAACAACGAAAATATTGAAAAATCAAATGAGAAAATAGTGAATTCTTTAAAATCAGGAAATGGTAAATGTTGTTCAAGAAATGGCATAAACCAAGAAAAGTTCAGCGCAGAAACGAGAAAATTGATCAAAACCAGGAAAGATCTGGACGATAAATATGACGAAAACTTGGTGAAGCTGAGACAACTGAACAAGGACATTTCAAAATCGATAAGATCTGATGTTCGCAAGAGAAATACGGAAGCTGATAAAGATGTCATAGAAAAGAATAAGAGTCTGAAAGTTTTCAGGAGGGGACTGCTTACAGGTAAAAGAAATATTTACCAACTGAAGGATAAAAACGGAAGCATAACAAACAATGAAGACAATATAATAAAAATAGTGGAGGAATTTTACACTGAGCTCTCTAGAGAAGATGTAAAAAATGAAGGTAGTTACCTACCAACAGTGCTAAACCAGGGCTCTGGGGATCTTCCTGAGATAACAATAGATGAGGTGAAAAAAGCTCTGTTAGAAATGAAGACTGACAAATGTCCTGGCGAAGATTCAGTCGTTGTGGAGGAGATCAGGGCAGGAGGAAGGAGATTGTTACAGTTTCTCGCGGCCCTTTTCAACAAGTGCTTGGTTGCCGTAATAACACCATCAAGATGGAACAATGCAATAATAGTTTTGTTGCATAAAAAAGGCGATACCACCAATTCCGGCAATTAGAGGCCTGTCAGCCTCTTATCAAACGTATATAAACTTTTCACAAAGATTATCACAAAAAGGCTCTGTTCCAAACTAGATCAATACCAACCAAGGGAACAAGCTGGATTTCAAGCAGGCTACGGCATAAATGATCATCTCCTAACACTCAAATCATTAATAGAAAAATTCGGTTGTTCGGAAAGTAATTTCGTTTTTTACCGTCAGATGACTTAACTACGTTTTCTCGAAACCAACTTAAGCCGCATAACCAATATATGTCTTGAGAGCTGATATTGCAAGGCTTGTGTGTGAAAGAATTTTATCAATTCTACACAGTAGTTTTGTTGGTGCCCTTTTGAATATGGAGAGCAATAAGCAGCATTTTCGTCATATTTTACTTTTTTACTTCAGAAAAGTTAAAAATGCTGTCCAAGCGAGAAAAAAATTGATGGATGTGTATGGAGAAGGCGTGTTAACAGTACGCCAGTGCCAGAACTGGTTTGAAAAATTTCGATCCGGCAATTTTGATGTCGAAGATGCACCACGGTCTGGAAGGCCGGTCGAAGCTGACAAAGATGTGATAAAGGCAAATCGGCTAATAACCATGCAAGAGAACGGTGAGAGATTAAATTTGTCGAATTCGACTGTTTATCGCCATTTGAAAGGCATAGGTTTCACCTCGAAGCTCGATGTGTGGGTGCCCCATATCCTTACGGAGCGAAATTTGTGTCGTCGCATTGACGCGTGTGATTCACTCTTCAAACGTCAAGAAAATGATCCATTTTTGAAGCGGATTATAACTGAGGACGAAAAATGGGTTGTATGCAACAATGTTGAACGCAAGAGGTCATGGAGCAGAAAAGATGAACCGGTTCAAAGCGTGTCAAAAGCCAACATTCACCAAAAAAAGGTGATGCTCTCCATTTGGTGGGATGTCAAAGGAATCGTTTTTTGGGAGCTTTTTCCGGACAATAGAACGATTAATTCAGAAGTCTATTGTCATCAGCTGGACAAATTGAATAAATTGGTGGAGTATTCTTCTGGATGACACACATATTGAAGAAACGATGTCGAATAAATATCTAGGACATGAAGTGCGCATTTCCCGAGAAAATCAAACTTGCGAACTTAGCAGAAGAAAAGGTCTGACCTGGGCAGCATTTGGGAAGCTGAGATACATTTTCAAGTCAAAACTACCAACATGCTTGTAACGTGAAGTTTTTGATCAATGTGTCCTGCCAGTGCTGACCTACAGTGCAGAAACACTAACACTTACAAAAGGTACCATAAAGAAAATCAGAACAGCGCAGTCTACCATGGAAAGATCAATGTTGGGACTCTCTTTGAGAGACAGGATTACAAACACGGAAATGCGCAGAAGAACAAAACTGACATATGCAGTGGAGAGGATAGCTGCACTTAAATGGAATTGGGCGGGACATGTCGCTAGGATGACTGACGACAGATGGACTAGAAAGATTTTGGAATGGAGACCAAGACAAGATGCAAATCGGAGTAGAAGCCGCCCTCCAACCAAATGGCATGATGATTTGCGGTGCATTCATTCCAACTGAATGCAAGCCGCACAGAATAGGGAACACTGAAGAAACTCAAGGGAGGCGTATGTCCAGCACTGGACTTTAAGTGCTGCATGATGATGTATTTTATACCTCTTCTAGAACAATAATTTGGTGTGAAGCATTCGATTTAATTTCAACTCTACCCAGATTTTCTCGTTCGTCGAGACAAAAATCTCTATTAGAATTCTCATTGTTCAAAATATCCATCTAATAAATAAAACATTCCTGGAGCTACATTCAAAATTCCCTCAAGAATCCCCACTTTACGATTAAGTACCGATACGAGAATCCCGGTGTCGCATACATTCGTCTTTTTCGGTTAACCTAGGCGTGAACCATCTATAGACGATTGGTCAGTGGTCTACCCCACTTCTGCTTCATGCGAGTTAGACAAAACCACAGAGATGGCATCACGTTGGCCTCGATCTAATTTTCAGCGGAGATTTCCGAACTAATCGGCATCGGTAAATTTCATCGTTACAACATAAACTAGGTATTTTTTTTATTATGTTTTTATATGCTTATTCCATCTCATATTAGTCATAATTTATTTCCAGATATTTGGTAGTTGAAACAAAAACAATATCAACCCCATTAACCGAAGTTTGAAACACATCAGGCACTGAGTCACTGTAGATCCCAAAGGTAACAGCACAACACTTATTGATATTGACAACAAGGTTATTTTGATACAACCAAAGATTTTCATGGATGAAATCACTCAAAAGTGCTATTGCACCATCTGTGTCCATATTCTTCACAAAAACAAATTGCCTTGCACTAATTAATTCATATTGTGGCAAACTTCAATTATTCAGAGTGAACCATTTCTTCAAAAAACCTTAGCTAAGTTAGATATTAGAGAAATTGGAAGATAGTTATTTACCAGTTTCTTTAATCCACTCTAATGCAGGGCATACACGCTCCGGCCCAGCGGAGAGGAATACTTGCGCAAGTCGGCCGGAGCGTATGTCGCAGTTTTTCAAGCCTCTCCGGTCGACCATAGCGTGTATGCCATGCATTATACACTGGACAGATTTCAGCTGCTTTGACATGAGAGGGACATTCATCCTTTAGCATAGCTTCATTTATTATATCATATATTCCAACAGATGGGCAATAAATGATGTAGAAAGATTTAAGGTATACGTTTGAATATGATCACAACCTCTAGTTTTATTTTTCAAACCGATTTAAATCTGCAATACCTCGGCATTAGTAGTAGGAGCAAGAAAAATAGTTGAAAATTGAAAGGAAGATGTGGAACCTCAATACAACGTTTGGGCGGAATGTCATTAGTATAAAGATTTAGAACTAATGCAAATAAATTCTATCAAATTGGTAATCTCCAAACTATGCCTGTTAATATGATCATTCATTGTATGTTGTTTAATTATATTGTGTAATTTGGTATGAACATAAATCCACATTTTTAATGAATCTGCATTCTGTAATTGTCTGGCTTCATGACTATTTTTAGCTGTTCTTAGTAGTGATTCAAGAATTAGTCCATATCTCAAATACTTATTTCAGAATCATTTCGATAATTTTTCCAGATTTTAAACAATTTGTCTTTCATGTTTGTATAGTCAAGTAATGCAGTTTTTACGAGAATCTTAGTTTTAGGAATTTATTTTATCGACAATTTTTGTTACTCCTGTACAGTTGAATCAAGAGCTGCTTCACTATTCGGATAATTTATAACTTCATCCCAATTTTCATTTTTGCACTGGTCCAAAAATCGTTTCTTGTCAATGACAGTTCTATCTCGATTTCTTATACTGATGTGAAAACATCCAAGAAATATAGCCGAGTTTTGTACAGAATTTTTCATACGCCACTGGAATATTGGCCGGATAGCGATGTAAATAATTTTGATTCGCCGAGATAAGTTGACATTTTTCTATTTTCACGTTGGTATCTGGATATGATACAGTCTCTACGACGATGGCCCATGATAAATCCATCACCAGCACTCATTCCAAAGCACCCTCGGGTCGAAAATGCCGAATGACGGACGAATTTTCAATAAGAAAATTCTTATCTAGCGAACAAACATAGGATTGATGTCAAACTTGGCAATAGTGTTCAGGAAGATAAACTGACAATTACTACTGGCACGACAAGGGTCTTTGAAAGGTAAACGAAAACGAAAGAGAAATTAACAATGAAATTCCGAAAAAATATGAAAAAATGACTCGAAAGAAAATCGAACGCTGGAGCATCGACGTCTGCCTACCTGGTTTCAGAATACGGCTGAATTCGATGTGTCCAAGCACTCACGAACGAGAATAGTCACTTTTTCACCAGAGTTCTAATTTGTAGAATTCACGAGAAATTTACTGCGAAGAAAAGTGTTCCACTTTATCGGATGAACGTCGGTGTCGTACTCTTCTTTGTTCGACATAGGTTATATGCTCCAACATATGTTACGCGCCCATCGGGAATGAAATGAACATACGTGGGCCGCACGAAACGAGCAAGCAACTTGGAATAAAAATGAATGAATTTAACTAATAATAATGAGTTGCAGTAACATAACCGCCCACCCAAAATAGAATATTTTATGAAACAAAGCAAATATAAAATTGAAAAGATATCGAACATAAAGCAAAAAAAAAATATATACATATATACATCAATATACGTCATAATTATTGGAGAGGTAATGGACATAATTTAACCACTGATCTCTGCAGTACACCTTGAGTAGTCCGAACAGTAGCTACTCTAGCTATTTTATCAGCGCAAGGATGCAATTTCTCAATGCGTCCAAGTCGCCAGCGCAATGGAGGGAGTTGATCATCTTTTATCAAGACTAGTGCACCTACTGAATAAGGAGGCGAGTCACTATTGAACCAACTTTTTCGCTGTTGCAGTGTGTTCAGGTATTCTAAATTCCATCTTTTCCAAAAATCCTGATGGATACGAGTTAACTGTAAAGTGGACTTCAAAGTCTGAGCATCTGGGTGCAGATATATTCTATGGAAATGCGGAATAAGGAGCTCAGTAAGACTATGAGATGAAGGAAGCAAAGCTGGGTGTTTGTGATCATAAGCCAGACCAGAAAAAGACAGACGACCGCCCACCCTGAGAACACCATCTTCTCCAATAAATGGATTCAATTTTCGAAGTGATTTAGATATGGGATTTCCCGAGATGAGATTATCGGTCTGTTCCTTGAACACAACCCTTCGAACCTGTTTTGTAATGAAGAAAAGTGCATCTTTGAGATGAACTGCGGAAAATCTATATATCCTAGGAGCTTTAGAGTTTTTCATGAAGTGAACAAATCTGAAAATGTAAGCTACCACCCTTTGAACCTTGGACAGAGATGAATATCTAGAGAGCAAATCATCAACAAACGACGGAGAAATGAAAGCTGACAAAGAGAGGTGACGCTCTTCTGTTTGTACAAGATGAAGAGAATTCTCTATTTCATCATTTGCGACGGTGAGATGTTTGGAACGAAGCCAGTCAGGGCCTGTCCACCACAAAGAGCAGTTCAACAGTTCGATTGGAGTTAAGCCGCGTGAAGCACAATCAGCTGGATTGTCTTTCGATTGGACATGATACCAATTCTCTGTTGAAACCAAGTCCCGAATTTGAGTTGTCCGATTGCTTACAAATGTCCTCCATCGATGAGGAGAAGACTCAATCCACGTTAGAGCCACCATTGAATCAGACCAAGCAAAAATGTCATCTATTGTGAAGGCTGATTGGTAAACAGAGGAAACCACACTAATGAGTCCTGATAACAAGCACACAATTCCAGTCGTGGAAGTGAAATTCTCTTCAACCTTTGATCTACCACATAAGAAAGAGATGTCAATGGAGCCGTCATAATTGAAAAACTTGAAATATACCACGGCTGCGTAACTACGCTCACTACTATCTCCGAAACCATGAAGTTCGCAACGATAAAATGGTTTCGATGCAAGTTTCCGAGGTATCTTTAATTTACCCAATTCGGTTAATTCGGATTTACACTGATTCCAGCGACGGCTGACATCGTCTGGAAGTGTATCATCCCACTGCAAACCTAATGTCCAAAGATGCTGGATCAAATGTTTAGCAAGAAAAGTAAATGGAGAAAGGAACCCCAAAGGGTCGAACATTCGAGAAAGTTCGGAAAGGATAGTACGTTTGGTACATACCTATACAGTAGTTTCTGTAAGATAAGAAAATTCGTCCGACGAAGGAAACCACCTCAAACCGAGAATTTTGACTATCGGATCTATATCAAAATCCAAAGAATGGTGATATTGATGATCCAGAGGTATGGTTGAGAGTAATTGAGAACTGTTACTACTCCATTTTCGGAGCTCAAAACCACCGCAATTCAATAGGGAAATCAGTTCCTGTTGCAACGTTTTTGCCTCTTCCAAATCATCACAACCTGTAACGACATCATCGACATAAATGTCTGTGAGCAGAATTTTGGATGCTTTCGGAAAACGAGCTTCCTCATCCTTGGCCAACTGTGTCAAAGTTCGAAGGGCAAGAAAAGGTTCTGGTGCGACTCCGTACGTAAAGGTATTCAGCTGATAAGTTTTTATGGGTTCCGATGGAGAAAACCGCCACAATATTCTTTGAAAGTTTCGATGTGAATTTTGAACTAATATTTGACGATACATTTGTTTGATATCAGCTGTGAAAACGAACCGATGAACACGAAAGTTCATCAAAATGACAAAAATATCCTTTTGTAATTTAGGACCTATCAATAGAACATCATTTAAAGATGAATGACCGGGTACATGAGCTGACGCATCGAAAACAACCCTCAACTTTGTGGATGGACTGTTTGATTTGATTATACAATGGTGAGGGATATAAAAAGTATTTTCATAATCCGAACTCGTAGAAATCAATGACATATGACCTTTTTCTAAATATTCCTTCATGAAAGTAGAGTATTCCTTGTAAATATTCTGGTTTTTAATGAGTTTACTTTCAAGGGATAAAAAACGACGTAGTGCGAGAGAATATGTGTCACCGAATGAAAGTGTTGACTGATCAGGTTTAAATGGTAACGCCACAGTGTACCGTCCAGATGCATTTCTAGAATAGTTCTGAGTGTATAAGTTCTCACAAAATTGATCTTCTGGTGATACAATAACATTCTCTGAAACTTCTTCAAGTTCCCAGAATCATTTCAACGAGGAGTTCAAACATGATTCAGACAATGACAAATGAAAATTGTTAACTGATATGTTAGGTGATTGAATCTTTCCCATGAAAACCCAACCAAATAGTGTCTCAAGTGCTGTTGGTTCCAAACCGTTACCCTCGATACGACCCGGTCGAATTATTAAAGAGAATATATCCGCTCCCAGTAGAAGGTCTATTGATTTCGGAATAGAAAAGTTCGGATCTGCTAACTTCTTGTTATAGACACAATTCCAAAACGAATGATTTACGAAAGAACTCGACATTTCCGCACAAATCTTCGGAATCACGACGGCATCGAATGTAAAAGATGGATTTATTTGACCTGATGGGCGAATAGTACATTCAGTGCTGCAATTAGCAGAAGATGAGCTTTCACAAATTCCATATCGAAAATGAAGCATCACAAATTTTCAAGCCTAATCTATTTACACACGATTGAGTTATAATATTTATTTGAGAGCCTCCATCTAACAGAATTCGGACCTTCTGATATCTACCCCAAGCATCACGAATTTCGACCTCAGCGGTTGCTAAGAGAACGGTAGAATTTGAAGAAACATTCGTTAAAACCTGAGCTGAGCCTGAATCCGATGAATTTGCAGCATTGAAATGAAACGTCTCTATTGAAGAATCATTATCCGCATTATTGCGCATGTGCAACAGGGTATAATGCTTTCCGTTGCAAGTATGACAATTTGACTTTGAAGAACAATTGTTAATCTTATGTCCAGAATGGCGGCAATTGATACACCAATTTTTGTCCTTCACAGTCTTGAACCGATCTTGAACCCTTTGTTCTAAAAATGATGGACACCTGTAAATACTATGAGCTAACTTGCAGGTTATACGTTTCTTGAATGATTCAGTTTCCGTTTAAACGAGAAGAGTCGAATTTTTTTTATTCATTGAGAGAGAACTAGATTTCAAAACTTGAGAATTCGAAACTGAATGTGTCTTCGACGGAAGAGAAAGAGCTACTGCCTCCAAGGCTATACACTGATTTGTCAGGAAATTTCGTAAATTGACAAATGACGGAATATCTGTTGAACATAATTCTCAGCAGTCAATGGAAACCCTTTAACTAAACATAAAGCTTGAGAAGAAAGTGAACCTAGGAGGTATTGAAACTTTTCTATCTGACTCAAGTTAGAACTTTCATGTAACTTTGAAACATATCGAAAAAAGTAGGCCACTCTTTATAATTCCCATTGAAAATGGGCAATACTATCTTTGGAAGTTCAACATTTGGCGAACTGATAGAGCAACTATTTTGGTTTTTTACTGGATTTATTACTTCAGGAAATAAATTAACATAAGTTGTTCTGATGGTATAATAATTTTCCATAAAGGCTGTTCGAATAACCTTCTCAGTGTTCAATTCCGGTTCTTTGGAAGATACAATCATAGAGACAATTGAAGTATGTAAATTTTGAAATTCTTCGAAAATATCCTCAAGTATTTCACATCTTAATTTGAATCTTACGTGGAGACTTTCATCAGAGACAGCGAATTGTGCTACATTCAAAATTTCCAAGAGATCATCAATAAGAATTTGACGACGAGCTTTGAGTTGTTTCAATTTTGTCGTCATTATTATTATTCAAGGTATACTGCAGAAAACAATATGAATTTTGTTTTGAGTAATTTTGAAAAAAGAGTAAATAGACTAACCGATTGAAAAGAACTGAATTAATTAATAAAGTAAATAATTAAGATTGAATCTATTAAATTGAAAATTGAGTTGAAAACAATGAAATGAAAATAAACAAAAACAAGAATGTCTATCTTTGTTTATGTTTTGAATCAAGGTTATGAGCATAGATGCGAAAAACAAAGGAAGATTTGTCTATGTAATGAAAATGAAAGCTAAATTTTATAACATCCGCAGAAATTTATCCGTGATTACAGAATATGAATATATTATGAATGTGTTCGATATCTTGTCAAGTTTTGAGGTTAGGTGAATATTGACAGATTGAAATAAATGCAAATGAAAAAAACGAAATGAAAAAATTCCAAAATGCTTGATCGCAATAATTTTGAAAACGCGGTTCGAAAATATGCGGCTCAAGAAGGACCAAAATGGCACGACAAGGGCCTTTGAAAGGTAAACGAAAACGAAAGAAAAATAAACAATGAAATTCCGAAAAAATATGAAAAAATGACTCGAAAGAAAATCGAAGGCTGGAGCATCGACGTCTGCCTACCTGGTTTCACAGTACGGCTGAATTCGATGTGTCCAAGCACTCACGAACGAGAATAGTCACTTTTTCACCAGAGTTCTAATTTGTAGAATTCACGAGAAATTTACTGCGAAGAAAAGTGTTCCACTTTATCGGATGAACGTCGGTGTCGTACTCTTCTTTGTTCGACATAGGTCATATGCTCCAACATATGTTACGCGCCCATCGGGAATGAAATGAACATACGTGGGCCGCACGAAACGAGCAAGCAACTTGGAATGAAAATGAATGAATTCAACTAATAATAATGAGTTGCAGTAACAACTACTTATGCTACATTTACTTGCACCCCCCAGGAGGTTCAGTAGGTACTCAGCATAATTATATTAAATTCATAAAAAATCAACCAAACGTGAGAATGCTATCATACTCCTGCAGAATTATCTAAATATCGACAAAAAATATTTCAGTGATAATCTCTAACGGCTTAATGATAATTCAAGAAGATACAAATATCTCGAGAACTAGACATAGAATCGACAAGAAATTTCGTTTTTATTCTTCTGTCTATATACACATAATTACTATATGACACGCTTCCACTTTCTTCATCTCTAGGGGCTAGCCGAGTTCCAGACGAGTTTTCTGTGAGTAATTCATACCTGTGAAACTAGACATAGAATTGATGTCAAATTAGACAATAACATCCAGAATCATTAACTCATAATTTTTGCATATGCCACATTTACTTGCACCCCACGGTAGGTTCTCAACCTAATTATTGAATTTTCATAAAAAATCAACCAAACGTGAGAATGCTATCATACTCCTGCAGAATTATCTGAACATTGAAAAAAAATATTTCAGAAATTATCTCCGACTTGCACCCCCATGAGGGACTAAATAACGGTCAAATGATAATTCAAGCAGATACAAATATCTCCGCTTCCACATGCACCCCCTGGGGAGGGGGTGCTAGCCAAGTTCCAGCCGAGTTTTCTGTGAGTAATTCATTGCTGGGAAACTAGACTTGGGATTGATGTCAAATTTGGCAATAACGTCCAGAAAGATCCACTGACATTTACTGCTTATGTCACATTTACTTGCACCCCCAGGGGGTCAGTAGGTAATCAGCATAGTTATTAGAAATTGATAAGAAATCAACCAAACGTGAAAATGCTATTATACTCTTGCAGAATGATCTACATATCGACAATAAAATATTTCAGTAGTTCTGGTAACATTTTTATCTGCTTGAATCACCATTACCCCATTATTTTAGCCCCCCATGGGGGTGCAAGTCAGAGATTATTACTGAAATATTTTCTTGTCAATATTTAGATAATTCTGCAGTAGTATGATAACATTCTTACGTTTGGTTGATTTTTTATGAATTTTTAACAATTAGGCTGAGTACCTACTGACCCCTCTGGGGGCTGCAAGTGAATGAATCATATGCAGAAATTATGAGTTTATGCTTCTGGGTGTTATTGTTCAATATGACCTCAATCCTATGTCTAGTTTCCCAGGTATGAATTACTCACAGAGAACTCGGCTGGAACTCGGCTAGCCCCAACAGGGGGTGCAAGTGAAAGTGAGTTATATAGTAATTATGTGTATATAGACAGAAGAATAAAAACGAAATTTCGTGTCGATGCTATGTCTAGTTCTCGATTTGTATCTGCTTGAATTATCATCAGGCCCTTATTTTAGCCCCCCATGGGGGTGCAAGTAAGAGATAATTACCGAAATATTTTTTGTCAATATATCGATAATTCCGCAGGAGTATGATAGCATTCTAAAGATTGTTTGATATTTTATGAATATTTAATAATTAGACTGAGTACCTATTGACCCCCAAGGGGGTGCAAGTAAATGTGGCATAAACAGTAAATGTCAGTTGATCTTTCTGGACGTTATTGCCAAATTTGACCCCAATCTTATTGTTAGCAATCAAAATCTATGTTCATCGAGCAACGGTGTGCACAATCTGGCAATACCGCTAACGCTCCAGGTACCTGCTAACCTGCCAGCATTTTTGTTTCTTTGTTAACATTACAGTCCACGAGCTCTACCAAGACAGAGCACAGTTTATATTATCCATTTCTACAACGATAATACATTAAAGTTTTAAAGTAAATTAAGGTGTTTAAATTGACAAGTTTAAACGAGCAGACAGCTCAACCATTTGGTCCAATCGAACCGGATTGAATCCAGAGAAAAGGCACAAAATCGATTCCCGATCGATAAACAAGAAGACAGTAAGCGACATACGGCACAGGACGAAGGTTCCAAGTCATCAGCGACGACTGAAAAAGACGGAAGAACTAGAGTGGCGTAGCTTAACCCGGCCAACAACATAATTTCAGTACGTGTGCTAAGTACAAAATGTCAGTAAGCATAAATTCGTTGGTAAGCGAGTATTCTGAAACTATTTCTTGTTTAATATTACCAAAAATCACTCAATATTTACCAAATTATGACTTCAGTTCTACGATGTTAAATATCCCGTAAGATAAAGTATTAGCAGATCCAAGTTTCAATAACAGCCAAGAAATCGATATTCTTTGCGGAGTAGGAATATTTTATAAATTGCTGCTTATGGAACAGGTAAATTTGACTAGTAGCCTTATATTGCAAAATAGTAAACTCGGTTGGATATTGGGCGGAGAAATTAGACATTTTGGATTAAAAAATTGCAATCGCGTATTTAGTAATTTAGCCATTGATAAAATTGAGTCAAACTAATTCTTAAGCGAAAGTTTAAAGAAATTTTGGCAAGTTGAAGATTGTTCAAGTCTCGAAATCAAAGATGAGTTTTGTGAAAATCATTTCATCTCAAACCTTTCAAGAGCTCAAGACAATAAATTCATAGTTAAAATTCCATTCAAAAATGATTCAGTTAAGTTAGGACGATCAAAGGAAATGGCATTGAAAAGACTTCATTATCTTGAACGGAAATTATCAAAAGATGTTAAGTTAAGGCAACAATATGTAGATTTCATTGATGAATATAAACGACTAGGACATCTAAGGGAAGTAGAGTTAGATGTAAATGAATTAGAAGATGACGGAACAGTTTATTATGTCCCTCATCATCCTGTGTTAAAAGAAAGCGATACTACACCTTGTAGGGTTGTGTTCGATTTCTCAGCAAAGACTGACAATAACGTTTCTTTAAATGACATACAAGTAGCAGGACCTACCATACAGTGTGAATTAATTGACATACTTTTAAGATTTAGATCATCTTATCATGTACTTATAGCTGGCATATCTAAAATGTATTGACAGGTTTGGATTCATCCAAGTCAGACCAGATTCCAAAGAATATTCTGGCGAAAATCGGAAAATAAAAAATTAAAGTGCTATGAGTTACTAACGGTTACATACGGAAGTAAGTCAGCCAGTTTTCTAGCAACAAGAGCTTTGCAACAGATAGCTCATGAAAATGTTGACACCTATCCTGAAGCTTCTGAAGCAATTCGAGAAAATTTTTATGTTGACGATTATTTAGACGGCAGAAACAATCAATCTGACATTATTAAGCTTCAATCAACGGTTACGCAGTTGTTGATGGAGTCAGGTTTCCAATTGAGAAAGTGGTTAACTAACTCTCCATATCTTATTGAACACTTTAATATTGATAAGGAAGTTAAGTCTATCATACTAAATCTTAGCGAAAATCAAAATAGTAAGGCTTTGGGCGTATATTGGAATTCATCCTCTGACACAATAGAATATAATACAAGTCTAGGTGAATAAGAAGAGAATAAAAACATAACTAAAAGATCCATTCTTTCAACAATAAGTCAATTGTTCTACCCTATGGGCCTTGTTAGTCCCGTAGTGATGAAGGCCAAATTCATTCTTCAATTAGTTTGGAAGGAAAAGGGCGACTGGGATGACCCAGTATCCGATAATCTAAGAAAAAATTGGTTAGAGTTTGTAGTTGGTCTACAGCAGCTCAAAAATATCAGAATCCCAAGACATACTCTATTGCGAGATGCTCAATACTTAGAAATACATTTATTCGTGGATGCATCTGAAAAAGGTTATGGCGCATGCCTATATGTAAAATGTCAAACTTTTAGCGAATTCAGATGTAGTCTTATTTGTTCAAAGAGTAAGGTAGCACCCATTAAGAATTCAACATTGCCCAGATTGGAACTGTGCGCAGCACTCTTAGGATCGAAACTATTAACTAAAGTCAAGTGCGCAATGAAAATAAATTTTCCAAAAACCTTTTGTTGGACAGATTCACTTGTCACCTATCATTGGATAAGGGGTTCTCCAGATAAATGGAAAACCTTCGTGGCAAACAGAGTGTCAAAGATACAATCGACAACCGATATTAAAGATTGGCATCATGTAAGATCAAAGGAAAATCCTGCTGATCTGATATCTAGAGGAGCTACTGTAAGCGACCTTACAAAATCAATATTTTGGTTTGAAGGGCCGCACTGGCTAAGGGGTAATGGTGATGAATATCCTTTAGGTGGAAATATCGATATATTGACTGAGATACCTGAAGCTAAGACAATTTCAAATATTGCCATTGAAAATATAAAGTTAGCCCAGGCTAGAGCATTTAGCCAAGAGATTGCGGATTTAAAAGATCAAAAATACATTAGAGGTTCTAGTTCAATTTCGGGTTTAAATACTTTTCTCGATACTAATAATATATTACAAGTTGGAGGTAGAATCTTGAACGCAGAGTTTGACTATGACAAAAAGCATCCAATTATTTTGCCAAAGAATCATTTATTAACTCTATACATACTGCGCGATGAGCACAAAACACTGCTCCACTGCGGACCACAGCAATTATTGTTCGCCATAAGAGATTTTGACCTCTCGGAGGTAGGAATATTGCGCGTAAAATTGTTCATGAATGCATGGTTTGTTTTAAGGCAAAACCAAAGACATTATGGGTAACCTACCTTCAGAACGGCTTTCCCAGGATTTCCTTTTTCATACGTAGGTTGTGATTACGCTGGTTCCTTTTTGTTGAAGGACAGTAAACCTCGTAAGCCAGGTATAGTAAAAGCGTGGATATGCATATTTGTCTGCATGCCTACAAAGGCAGTTCATATTGAGTTAGTATCTGAGTTAACTACACAAGCCTTTATTGCGTGTTTGAGAAGATTTACTGCTCGAAGAGGAAAACCGAAGATCATTTTTTCAGACAATGGTACGCAATTCGTATGTTCTAACAATGAACTTCTCAGTTTTTTTGAAGAAAACACTGAAAAAATTACATTTTACTGATGAAGGGATAATTTGGAAATTCATTCCACCAAGAGCACCAAACTTTGGAGGAATATGTGAAGCGTGCGTTAAGAGTACTAAGCGTCATTTGAAGCGTATTATAGGCCTCAATCAGCTGCGCTTTGAAGATTTTACTACGGTCTTGTGTCAGATAGAATCTATACTCAATTCGCGACCACTTACCCCTCTTTCTTCCAGTCCTAATGATTTATCCCCACTCACACCTGCACATTTTCTAATTGGATGGCCTCTCACAAGCTTACCCCAAGGTAGTTATATAGATATTCAAGATGGTCGACTAAAACTATATCAGCAGAGGCAAAAGATGGTGCAATTATTCTGGAAACAATGGAGCATTGAGTACGTCAACGGCCTTCAAGTGAGGCTAAAATGGAAAAACAACGGCCCCAATCTGGTCAGCAAAGGAGCCTTGGTTATAATAAAGGAAGACAACTTACCTCCTCTGGCATGGAAGATGGGTAGAATAGAATCGCTCCACGCTGGTGCTGATGGCGTTATTCGAGTGGTCTCAGTGCGCTGCAGTGATGGTAGTGTTTTTAAAAGAGCGATAACGAAAATATGTATACTTCCTATTGAGAACGATGTGAATAATGTCTGAATAGTGTTTATTTATTATTTTTGTTGTTGAAATGTAGTCATTTCAAGGCCGGCAGTATGTTAGCAATTAAAATCTATGTTCATCGAGCAACGGTGTGCACAATCTGGCAATACCGCTAACGCTCCAGGTACCTGCTAACCTGCCAGCATTTTTGTTCCTTTGTTAACATTACAGTCCACGAGCTCTACCAAGACAGAGCACAGTTTATATTATCCATTTCTACAACGATAATTCATTAAAGTTTTAAAGTAAATTAAGGTGTTTAAATTGACAAGTTTAAACGAGCAGACAGCTCAACCACTTATGTCTAGTATCCCAGGAATGAATTTTTCACAGAAAGGTCGGCTGGAACTTGGCTAGCGCCCCTGGTGGGTGCAAGTGGAAGCGAGTTATATAGTTATCTTGTGTATGTAGAGAGACGAATAAATACAAAATCTGATGTCGATTCTATGTCTAGTTCTCGAGATATTTCAGCACCGCATGGGGTTGCAAGGCAGAGATTATTACTGAAATATTTTTTTGTCAATATTTAGATACCTAATTATGCCGGAGTATGATAGCATTCTATTATTTAACTGAGTTTTTATGAATTTTCAATAATCAAGCTGAGTACCTACTGACTCCCCTGGGGGGTGCAAGTACATGTAGCGTAAGAAGTAATTGTCAGTTTATTTTCCTGGATGCTATTGCCAAATTTGACATCAATCCAATGTTTGATTGCTAGATAAGAACTTTTTTATTGAAAATTGGTCAGTCATTCGGCATATTCAACCAGGGGGTGCTGTGGAATGAGTGCTGGTGATGGATTTATCATGGGCCATCGTCGTAGAGAAATGGTACATCCAGATTCCAACGTTAAAATAGAAAAATCTCAAATTATCTCGGCGAATCAAAATTATTTGAATCGCTATCGAGCCAATATTCCAGTGGCGTGCGAAAAATTCTGTACAAAACTCGGATTTCTTACTCGGCTGTTTTCACATCAGTCGTTTTTATAACACTATTGATTGTGACAAAAAAATTGCCTAACGATAAGTTATATTATGTACTAATTAACTAGCTGTATGTAGTATTCATACAAGTTCCCCCTGTTGAGTTTTTATTTGGATGAGTACAGCAATTGACCAAGGACTGATATTCGTTTTGCAGAAATTGATAAAGTAGTCTTGGGTCTTCCTATTGAATTCCATAAGATTTGAATTAATTTCAGCAATAATGACATGATTTTCAACAGTCCTATTGCTAACTATAAATTCGTTCAAGTGATGCATAAACCGATCATCTCCATAACCATGACTGCGATATATACCAGTTTTTTCAAACAATCATTCTCAGAAAGTTCTATTATCAGACTAGAAGCATCAAATTTTCCTATCTCATCCTTCACAATTTTGTATTGTACTTCACTTGAAGTTTTGACTTCACTTAAAGAATTGATAAACTGTGAAACTCGTGATTAAAAAAGTAAAGAAAAAAAAATCTGTGGAAAATTTCTATTCCTTGAATATTTTCTAAAATTTTAGATTAAATGAAGGATACTTCAGTTTGAATTCAATCTGTACATTTATAGCTATGCTTTTGCCATCATTCTCGTGAATATAATTCAAGAAATAAAATACTGGTTAATGTTTGAAAGCTTTTATTTTGTTTGCCAGCTATAATGTTCTTATTGGACAGTTGTCCGATGAGGTTGCATCATTCTTCTAATCCATTGCAGTCACAATCTGTAAGGAATATGAAAGCAAATTAATATTTTGAAGCTAAGGAATTTTTTGAGAATTGAAATATATAATCAGTAGTAAATATTAAATGAAACTAATATATTGTTTTGAATATAATAACAATATGAATATGAATATAATAACAATATATAATATTGATAATTGATAATTTGACCACTGCGTTAATTTTAACCATAAATTCTTGACGTTAAAAGGAATATTGTCGTCCTATAACATTTTTCCAAATTTGGCCTCGTTCAAAAAATATAGATCGTAATATTTAAACGACAATGTCAATTGAAATGTAAATGTAAATCTCTTGTAGGAGGTTTTTGATAACAGTCATGCATATTTTGGCATCAACCGATTAATTCAATTTCTCGTGGGTTTCTCACTACTACTGTACAGATTGGTTGAATTGCATCAAAAACAAATATCACTTGAACTAAAGATCCGTATCTTGTTCTTCCTAGAATCATTAGCCTTTTTTGCAGATAGAATTATCTTTCATCTTTTTTCCTAAATCGCACCATTTCCAAGATATTTGATGTTGAAAGGAATTAAATCGATATAATAATCTGATGAAATATGAGTGAATCATTTCTTAGAGGGAAAATAATGTTTTTAAACAAAAAGATCCAATAGTCCATGCTGTGGAAGGAAATTTTCTTTCAAACTAAACTTGAATACAAAGGAATATTTGCCCAATGTGAAAACTTAAAATGCTTTTAACTTTTTAACGCAGCTGAATATGGAAAAACGGTATGGGAAGAAATGTTTCTTTCGATCTCAAGAACCTAAGATTTAAATTAACGTAGTGGTCAAACACTCACCCTGTATATTATCATATTATTCTATACGAAATCAATTTTTTGGTCTGCGAATTATAAATTAGAATTACGGTTTTTGTCATTCCGTACGAATACGACATTTGAACTTCCGGAAGAAAGGCATCCTCGGACGTGACTTGAACCCGCAAATCCAAATTCTGGCCAATAACCAATTCAGCTACCGAGGTGATGCGTTATACAACTGTATCGAATATCCCTTTCCCCCAGAATTCCACTGCTGTTAGTATTACCTTTTGCAAACCAAGAATCCCTATTGAACATTCCATAGGTCTAAGGAGATTTTCTGTACTGATGGCGTCGCATGTTCGTATATCAATCGATGAAACGATTCAATATTGAATCGCGAAGCGGTCACTTGCTGTTAGCTTCCAACGATGTGATTTTACTTAGCAGGAATTATGAGAGTATCATGCAGCGATGCAAATATAACCGATTTTTGGGAAACATCATTTTTCAAATCTAACACCTGAAGCATTTGATGAGCGAAGGGGTGATTTATATCAAAAACCCGAACAAAAAATTTCAAATAAGTAGAATTGATCAAATGACATTTGAGAGAGCAGATCACATCAAGGATTTGGAAGTACTTCAGGATGGAGAGTTAACTTTCTCATTACATATCGACAGTATTGTCGATTCTGCTAGTAGAATGTTGGGATTTTTATTAGGGGGTGTATTGATTTGAAAAGTATCAATATTTATGGTGTTGAATTTTTTTAGCAGACAGAAATGAGTATTTTGTATCTGCCCCTAAATAAGGTCTTCATCTGATGAAACATGAGTCAGTGAATGATTTCTAAAAGAAAAAATAAATTTCAAACAATTCGGCTTCAACTATGAATGCTGACGAAGGTAATTATCATTTAAACTAAACTGGAACACAGTGGGGTATTTGCCCAACTTGAAACATTAAAATGCTGATTTTACTTTTTTACGTAGCTGAATTTGGAAAAACGTATATGAAAAAACTGTTTTTTTATCTCAAGAACCAATGGTTAAAATTAACGCAGTGGTCAAAGACTCAACCTGTATATGCAGCATTTTAGTATGAACATCAACCTCAAGAATTCGTATCTCAACAACGAAAATTCAACGTTACGTTGAATCTTAATATTGACGATATATGATCATGATCATGATCATGACAACGATGTTGCTCGCAACGTTTCATTAACCAAGAATCAACGTGACGTTACTCAAAAAATACTACGTTTTAAGAACGTTACTGAGTTTATTGGGTTAGATATTAAGTTCGCATATTTTTTCCCAGCGGCCCTTCCTACGGAGAAGCGGTCTCCAAAATGACGTAACTGAAAATTGATTTCACTGCAATAAATTTCAAGTGATTAAATATAGTGTGAAGAATATTTGATATGATGACCATTAGTAAGGAACTGTTAAAATACTGCCCTAAAATTAAAATTAGCTCATTTAATTTTCCATGGACGGACTAGGTTGTACATTTCAATGAGGACTATCTCAACATCCTGTATGATGGGGACTAAAATAAATAAAACTTGGATAGCTTGAGCCTTGAGCTAAGAAAGGTACTCTTATTTATTCATTGTCGATTAAATAAACCTCGTGTGAACAAAATATTCCCCTTTAAGATCTATACATTTTTGTATGCGTTTGAACCAATTGACGAAGCGCTTTTGCCACTTTGATTGAGGTACTCCAAAACATGCGTTCTGAAAGCACCAACCGCTTTTTCAGGTGTAGAAAGATGTTGACCTTTCAATTTATTTTTTACGTACGTGAACGGAAAGCAGTCATTTGGTGCCATGTCAGGATTATACAGTGGATGACTCATCAAATCGATGATTTTTGTGCTCAAAAATGAAGTTGTTTGAGCCGATGTGAGACAGCTCGCTTTGTCATGGTGAAGGGTGATCCGTCTCTGACGGTTGGTTTTCCTGATTTCTTGGAAGACAACTGGCGAACAAATGGTGTACCACACAACAATTCTGTACCACTCAGAATTGACTGTTCTGCGTTGTTCTTGTGATGCTTGAACATCTTGAAACACCCATCCAGTAGACCGCTGTTTACTTTCGGGCAGATACGCGTGAATCCACGATTCATTACCTCACACGATGTCGTAGACGTACTTCCAAGCACCGCGAACGTATTTTCGGAGCATTTCTTTCTAGGAATCGACACGAGATTATTTTTAGCTATTGACAAATTGTGTGGCATCCAATTTGAAAAATTATTTTTGACGGTCAAATGTGGAGTGAACTACGACCTCGGTTGTCACCATACCATCGATAAACACTGGTCCGTGATGGAGCTTCATAGCAAAAAATTAAATTAAGTTCCTCGTTGCATTGTTGTTGAGTTAATCCACGTCGAAAGTTGTAAAAAATAATTGCACGAAAATGTTCATGATTTAATTCCATTTTTTCGGGCGGGATGAAACTTTTAAGTTACTGTAGACAACTCAAATAGCGCTCGTATATCACAACATTTTGTGCGAAATGCCAAGAGGCGTATTTTGCAAGTGGACCCTGAGAAAAAAAAAGTTAGCAAGACAAAAAAAAGGTCAACTTATGTAAAGAAGATAATCCAGACGGTTTGAACATAAAATTTCAATTTATTGCTGCATTGGTGCTTGCTTGACGCGGAGGAGAGGGTTCATCATGCCTAATTTCGCATTTCCAATTCGAAATTGAAAACGATGGTAATCCCACGGGCCGAATTGCCCACAATCCGATATTTTCTAAAACAAGACTAGGTGGTGCCCAAAAATGTGCAGAAACGAAATGGCTGACTCCCAATATTGAAGAAGATATTAGCCCGGTGAGGTTATATAAGCTACTTGTATCCAAAAGAACTGCAAACATAACCAGTGAAAGACTATTCCTTACTCCACATAAGAATTGGAAATATGGTTCATGGTTCAAAAACGTCCCAGTCGGTCCCAATACGATAGCTAAATGGACAAAAGAATCGGCAGAACTCATTGGCATCAATACAACCAAGTCGAAGATAACCAACCACTCGCATCGAGCTACTGCTGTCAGCCAATTAGCCAAAGCAGGGATTGGCAAGGAACAGCTGATAAAGATTCTTCTGCAGCGTCAGTGAAACCGTATCTCCAACTGGACCAACAACATCTCAAAAAAATAATCACAGCCATAAGGAATGAAAAAAATGTCCTTCAAGAAACAACATCAGTATCTACTTCATGATTCGAAAATAATGTTCGTAATATCAATACTATCAATAATTATTATTTTGAAAATAAAAATGAATAATTTGTTGTTATGCTTCTATCTGGTTATTTTTGAATAAAAAACTTTTTTTATTTCGTTTGATTTATATTGTTGAATGATCTTTCCAAATACCACACGAGATTCGAATTTTTTTCGAGAACACTCTGTCGTGTTTTGAAAATTATACAAGGATAACTTTGTTTCTTGAAATTTAAACGCATAATTCCCAAAAAACAAGAGTGTTCTCAAAAAATTCTCACCTCTAGTGGTATTACCCTTGAAAATTAATTTTCTCAAAAAAAGGATTTGGCGACAAAATCAGGTAACAGGTAAATCTTTCTTTCACTTTCACCAAATTTCAGTGAATTTCTGTAGAATTTTTTGGAGCTACACCGGATTGGATCTGTGACGAACTACGTAGATTATTTGGAGTGGACCTGTGTAAGAGGAATGAATATAAATGATTGTTATCTGCTAGGAAGGACCTATAAAAGTAGAGTTGGTGTCAAATCTGAGCGAAAAGAATATTTTCTCCAAGGTGAAACAATTGAGGGAACAAATTTTACCTAGTATTTCCAACGAACTGACTGAGTCTCAGCGGAGCGAATACTGGGTGTTGAAGTTGAATCTCCTCTGCACAAGAAAAGACACATCCGTCAAATCATTTATCAGAGGAAATCGTCTAATAGTAGGTAACAAGGAATATACAACTGAAAACCTGCTGAACGATAGTCCAGGAAGGAATCCCCAAAGTGAGTCACCAACTCTTTCAACCTCTGGTAAACCAGAAGGGAGAGAAAAAACCGAAGATAGTGAGGATATTGATACAGATTGGGAAACTACAGGGGTATTTGTGGAAGGGGGTGACTCATCTGGAAAAGTCACGAATTTGATACCAGCTTGTACTGGTAAAACATCTAAAATGAAAAAAACTGAGAAGCCACAAAGGAAGAAAACATGGAATAGAAAAGATTTCAGAGTAGCTATGAGACTCAGAACTGGGTCAAACAGAATGTAGCAGTGTGTACCAATTCACTTTTTTTACCTTTTTTCTTTCATCATTAATTACTGTTATTTGAAATATAGTTTATGTTGTTGTTAAATTAATAATATGTAACTATGAATTCGTTTATAAGGGAGTATCAGGAAGAGAAATACGATACAAAATTAATAGAAGACATCAACACTCTAAAACACAATGCCAACATAGGAGAACTAAAAATTTTCCATATGAATGTGAGAAGCACCTTGAAATATTTTGACGAACTGTTGGCTCTTTTGGAGAAACTTTAAAATTCAATGTGATTCAAACCACCAACTAAACACTAAATTGGGAGTAGCAAAAATAACGACTGCATTCAAAACTCAAGACACTATCAGTGCTAAACTTACAAAAGTTAAGGCTAATAATGCGACACAAAGGACAAAGAACTGCATATATGAATTACCTTGCGAGTGCGAAAGATCTTACATCGGATAAACTAAACGCCCTCTGAATGTACGAATAAAAAAACATCAGAAGCTTTTACGAGTACTAGACAGCGACAAATCCAGGTTGGTCCAACATGCTGTAGATGAGAATCATCGTATAAAGTGGGATGAAGCATCAATAATATCCAAAGAAGAAGAACTTGCAAGAAGAAAAATCAAAGAAGCAGCATTTATGAAAATAACACCTGATTCCATAAGTGCTCCATCTATAGATCTGCCAGAAGTTTGGACGCCGATAGTTCGATCCAACTTAAAAAGATCATTATATCACAGATGAGTATATAACATCGTTCATTTTCTTTCATGACTTCTGTCAATATTGACTTTTTGAAAATTGATAATTTTCAAAAGGTTTTTACTTTTCCTCCTTGATAAAGATAGAAGATGTCTATCGAAACGTCGGAAAACATTACATCCACAATAGATGATGGTAATAGCCCAAACAATCATTCAACACGAGCTCCATCATCAACAATATCTCGTCATCAATGATGAATTATCTTGTAAAATATAATATTATAGATAAAAAGCAGTATAGAGTCGTCGAAGGCTCCTCAACGGAGGACGCAATAAGGGACTTGTACAAATATCTTGATGGGAAAATTCCGTCATTGTGCATATTTGTAGACTTGTGCAAAGCGTTCGACACTGTTTGCCACGAGAGACTACTGGAAAAATTACAAAAATATGGATTCAGAGGTCCCATATATGATTCACTCAGGAACTATTTATCAGATAGAAGACAAGTTGTTGAGATCACTGATTCAAGGAGCTCCTAGGAGAAAGTAACGTATGGAGTACCACAAGGTACTGTCTTCGGGCCCATACTGTTTCTTATATACTTCAACGGTCTGCTAGAGTTGAAGGAAGCTGAAGATGCAATTTGTTTCGCAGACGATTTTGTTGTTCATCTCGGGGGATTTTCTTGGGAAGAGTTAAAGGAAAAAGCACAAGAAAAGTTTCAGAAAATCAGCAAATGGTTCAAAAGCAATAAACTCACTGTGAATACCGAAAAAACAAAATATAGGATCTTTAGCTCTTATACCTCTAATTTACCAAGTATGAGAAAACTTGTAATTGACTGCGAAACATCTGTGGTTGAACCTAAATATATCAAGTAACGAGTAACGATTGATCAGCAGTTAAAATGGAATGAACACATAAAAGATCTTACAAGTGGAATAAGAGGTGTTATTCAAATTCAAATACCTACTTTCCCATCTGACTAATATTAAATATTTGAAAATATTCTAGAAAGCTTTGGTACATACACAAATTAGCTATGGCATTATTTGATGGAGTGGTACTTACTGAAGCCACTTGAGACCATTGGATGTAATTCAAAAGTGGGTCTCGAAAATCACGAATCTTTACAAGTGACAAATTATTTGAGCTGGCTGAAGTTCATGATGTAGGACAGTTATACGCTATCAAGGTCATATCCAGCGTAATGACCAAAAAAATATCAGTGAACATACCAAACACCTAGATGCATGAAGACTATTGGGCAGCGATGCTATAGCTATCTTGCACCCAAGATTCTCAACATTATTCCAGAAGGTCATTCGTTTTTCTTTATACTCGAATAGTTGATTGTTACTCTCATAGGGCAATTTTAAAATGATTATTAATTCAATATTGCACACAGGTTATAATATTTATACACCTCAGCAATGAATTCAGTTTATTAGGTAAATAAACTTATTATTATTATTACTATAAAAGTTATCCACTAACTGAAATAAGCTGAGATCACAACCCATTGTGAGCGAGCTGAAATTCAGGTTTAAACGTATAGATAGAACATCTGAAGGAAAATCGATTGATAACAAATAACTTCATAAACCTGAAGTCAAGTAAAAAGTTCTAGAGCCCTTGAGTAAAAGTTTGATAGCCATTACTATCAACAATCTGGAAAGATGGGAAAATATCAAAAAAACAAACAAGAAAACATGAACTCAGCTACTGTATGAAGAAAAAACAGAAAGAAAGGTATGGGTGACGAAATATATTCTGGACTTATGGACAGGAAAGAAAGTTATAAAGGCAACGATCAACAAAAGTACATTGAAACATTCAAAGGGGAAATTAAAAGAGGCTAAGAAAACATACATACAGAAGAATATTGTGAAATTGTACAATACGGAGAAAGTATGATTACAACACATGCATAACATGATCAAAGAGTTTGAATCGAAGAGATTATATCAACCCCAATCAACGAGCCTGCTAGACAAAGACGGAATATTGAAGACGTGTGTGAATGACCTGCATATTATCGGAAAAGCGCATGTAAAAATAGCCCAATACAATGTAAATAACCTGTACAACAAAACTCCAAAGATGACATAATCGAATGTAGTTTATGAAGTAAAATATAGCGATTGCGAAGAAATATATATAATAATGTTGTTTTAAGAGAAACTTTAAAAATTCTACTTTATTTAGAACACAACTGTACAATCTACAAGCAATGTACTACGTGAGAAGATCAAATCTATATTTTTCATGCATCATTAGACGTCTCTCCTATTTATAATAATTTAGAACAATGAGAGCATTGTGGAGAGGCTTCGCAAACAACGAATTGACGCGATAACAAATTAATGCGATAAGCAATATGCTGACTGACAAAATACAACATGGTAATATTCATTTCCTAATAGATTAATACATTATTGCAATGATCAGAATACAGAGTGGATAATATCTAATTCCTCCCCATCTTGGCTAAAAGTATCACCCTGTTTGGGTGTAGTTTTATAAAGTACCTTTCTCTTTTTCAAATATTTCACAATAAAGTATATAACAATTATAAGAATTATCAAAATTAAAAATAAATTTAATTCACTTCATCTTCCAATTTTCGATTTCTTCTAAATGGATGTCTGGAACGTTGACTTCGTTGAAATCTTCTTTCTTGAAATTTTCTTGTTCTGAGTCTTCCTTCTCGAAGGTATCAATTGTTGGTAGGATAATATATTTTTCTTCATCTATCGTAGTGACTGGATGAATTTCTTTCTGGTTATTACTAATAACACATTTTGACCGGAGAATTGCTGTTTGAGGAACGAAATGGTATTTCGTTTGTTGAGGGCACTTTTCTTGTATTTCCAAGTTGTTTGTTGAAAGAATATTTCCATCTTCCAAAAGTTTTAAATTCGATGTGGGGACTACAGTTAATTTTGGACAGTTTTCCATTCGTTTCTTCAAAACATTTTTCAAGCACTTTGGCGGTTTATTCAGAGAATCTTGATCGCATAGGAAGTCTCCTTCAATAGAGTGGCACTGACTCGTTGACCATTTTAATTCTTCCTTTTGTGAGAGCATATAGGGTTCGGAATAGGGTAGGGTTAAATTATTCTGGATCAAGTACTAAAACTTGTACAAATTGAAATTTTCTTCATAAATTGTTGGAATTGATATTAGAAAAAGTAAAACTTTATTTTTGAATATCACTTTTGTGTGGCATATCTGATAATAATCTTTCAAATGATTCACAGGTATAATAGTGACGTTTTTGACCAATTCTACAAACTTGGCATACGGTAGAATAGATTCATGAAGAACATGTAATCTTGCAAAACTAACCGCAATTTGAATTTCGTCCAAAATATTTTTTATATCGTTTATTTCGAACATCATAAGGTGCATTTGCTCAATTTATCTGAGTGCTGGGACAATTCGTGACAATTTATAACTTCCGGATAATTTTTGAAATTTGTCATCATATTTCTTCTTCAAATCATTAGCAACTGTAGCTATTTGTTTTTGATTTCTCATGAGAACTTTCTCATTTTTCTCAATACTATTAAAGTAATTTTTATATAATTCTTCGTCATCAGAATCAAGCGTTCCGAAAAGTATTCTCGATATTTTTCCTCCAACGTTTATCAAGCCTCTTTTAATTCTAACTTTTTCATTTAATAGTTTTTCCAGACTCTTGATATTTATTAAATTTGATTCTTGAAGATATCAATAATGAGCCTCTTTTGAAAAACCTAATTGTTGGTTTCTTATTCTGTTAATTTCCTCTTGGTACTTTAAGATTAAACTTTCAATTTTTTTCAAATTGATATGATAGATTAATTGTATATTTCTTTTTGTAACATAAGCTTTGCCTGATAATATTGGCAATACATTGCTTTATTATGGTATTACTTCAAAAGAAGATATTATTATTGTTTGAATTAATACGATTATAGCGGTAAACATATTCATCTTGAACCTGAAAACAAAAATAAACAATTATAATTTACCTATTTTTTCCTTTTCTTTCGTTGCTTCATTATTTTCTTATGTTAAACATGTTTATTTTCATTATCCTCAATACGATGTGAATCAACTTCATGTACATCAATTTTCTTATATACCTGGTCTAATTTTCTAGTTATAGGACTTTCAATATACGCGGGGTTTTCATTTATAGTATGATCCTTAGTAGCTTTCCTTTTCTTGTTCAATTTTTCTAATTGTTCAATATTTTTCTCTTTTAATTTTTCAGAAATTTCTTCAAGATTTTCTACGTAATTTTCAATATAATCTTGAATTGATTCTGTATGAGATTTTTCAATTGATAGTGAATAATTTAAATCTGCTTTTAAAATTTGCATAGGAGTAATTTCTAAACTAGAATGGTATGAATTATTATAACTCAAAATAGCCTGTGATAATTTATTTTGAAATTTTGAATTTTTATGTTGTGACGTCCTTAATTGTAGAATGAAATCTTTCGACTAGGACATTTGAATTCGGATTATAATTTGTTATGTAATGTATTTCTATCTGATGAATCTTACAAAAATCTTGGACTACACTATTTTTGAATTCTAGTCCATTACCGCATGTAATTCTATTTGGAATACCATAATGACTGAAATAAGTTATTAATTTGTCCACAATTTCTGTTCCAGTTTTTTGGAGTAATAAATAACATTGTCCTAGCCTCGAAAACGAGTCAATTATACTCAAACAATAATTTTGTCCGAATCTTATAGTATCACAATAAATATGAGAAAAAGGTTTCTATTGGATTTGGTTTGACGTTTTTTTTTTTTTTCAGCCAAAAGTTTGAAATTTAATATTTATAGGTGTACGTTCATATTTACTTTTTTGGCAAATCTCACATGAAATAATATAGTTTTGGACATCTTTATCCATTTTAGGCCAATAATATTTACGTTTTAAACTGAGGAAATTTTCTGTTAATCCACGATGAATAGTCTTTGTTTCATGATACTGTTGTATCCTAAGAGTTTGTTCTTCCTGATCTTCAACATCTTCTAGAAATGTCTTTGCAATTTTGAAATTTAAAGTTTTGTGATCGAATTTATTCTCTAAAATCGCTATAAATGGTTTTTCTAATTCTTGAGATATAAAATATATCCTATAAGGTTTCTGCGGTTGAACAAATTCTTCAATGAATTGAAATATATCATTTTCAATGGATTTAACATCAACTCTTAACCTGAGTTTGTCTCCAAATAATTTTATTTTTGTTACATTGAAATTTGAAGCTTTTTTCAATATTATTTGTAAGGAGAAAGCATTTACACATCTCTCTGTGTAAGGAATTTCTAAAATTGGATTTTCCGCGCTACTATGAACAGTTATGTCACTGTGAATAATAATGTTATTATTTCTTAGTTCGCTTAGATCTTTATTATCTAAATTGTGAAGATCATTATCAGATTCTACTAATAGATCGATACATTCTTCAATTCGTCATCTGAGATATGATTAATTATGGAGAGTGAATCTTCTTCAATTGGATTTATTTCAACTTTTTCTATGTAATTTAAATCTTCATTAAAATTGTTATTTTGTATGTAATAAATATTAACATTGATATCTGATTCTTTAAAAATGTATTTTATCATATTGAAAATAATTGTCCATTCCAATTTTTCTAATCCGCATGCTATCCTGGGAATAGCTAAATATTTATCATCGTTAAATTCACATAATTTTTTCAGATTAATAAGAGTTTCGAATACCGTTTCAAAGGTTGGTTTATCATCATAAAATTCTTTAGTTATTAAATAGTAAATATTTCGATTTTCAATCCTTATTGATGCTACTTCGCCAACAGTTTTATTTTGAGATTTTAATTTGTTTACATTTCCAAATTTACTTTTGGATCGTGATGCAATACCTCATACTCATTTCTAAATCTTTTGATATACAATGAGCTAAAGCATATTTGTTCGGCAACTAAAAATATTTCCTTTTTTCTCCTTGATATTAGAAGGTTTTGATAATTGATCGATTTTTAAAGATTTTTCGTAATTAATTTCATTATTTTCCACTAGCCTTATTCTGCTGAGAGCATCTGCGTTAATCCGTAATGATCCTTTTCTGTATTTTATTTCATAATCAAATTCTTCTAATTCAATTCGCCATCTCATTAAACGCGAATTAGGTTCTTTAAGAGAAAATAACCAAACAAGAGGTTTGTGGTCTGTATAAATTGTAAATTTCCTTCCATAAAGGTATGGGCGAAATATAGAATAACCGTGTAAAATAGCGAGACATTCTTTTTCAATTACACTATAGTTAATTTCAGCTTTATTCAATGTCCTACTGCAAAAAGCTACAGGTAGATCCGTTGGGACTTGTGATGAAACTGCACCGATAGCAAATCCTGATGCGTCCGTGGTTAAATTAAAGGTTTTTTAAAATCTGGATATCATAATATAGGGTAATTCATCAAATTATTCTTACACAATTGAAATGCGTCTATGTATTTCGGATCGTCAATATTTATTTTTGCATCTTTCTTCAGACATCATGTTAAAGGTTTTGTGATTTTTGCAAAGTTAGGAATGAATTTTCTGTAATATCCTACTAGACCAAGAAATGATTTAATTTCTTTTTGAGTATTAGGGATAGGAAAGCATGAAATAGCTTTTAATTTATTCGGATTCAGTTTAATACCTTCCCTAGTTATCACATGTCCTAAAACTCCGATTTCTTCTTTAAAAAAATAACATTTATCTAACTGAATCTTTAAATTATCCATTATAAGTGTTTCCAAGATGTTATGAATATCTGCCAAATGTTGTTCGATCGTTTCCGAAAAAATAACAACATCGTCCATACACACGTAACAACATTTACCTATAAATTTTTTTTATACATTATTCATTAATCTTTGGAATGTTGCTGGCGCGATTTTTACACCAAAGGGCATTTAAAAAAAATCATAATGTCCGTTATCAACAGAAAAAGCTGAATTCTCAATGGATTCTTCATCTAATTCGATTTGATGAAATCCGGATGCAAGATCTAGTGTCATAAAATATTTTTTATTTCCTAATTTATCCAAAATAGCTTCTATTTGTGGAAGAGGGTATTTGTCATCAATAGTTTTATCGCTTAGTTTTCTGTAATCAATTGCCATACGCCATTTCTTTCTTCCTGACAAATCTTGTTTTTTCGGTACTAAGACTACCGGAAATGTCCAAGAGGAACAACTATGTCGAATGATTTTTTTTTAGCATATCATTCAGTTGTCTTTGTATTTCTTCACGTTGACATTCGGGATATCTATATATTTTAGAATGTACAGGATCTTCGTCTACCGTTCGAATTTTGTGTTTCACTTGATTTGAAAAATTTAAAGGTTTAAAGGTAATTGCAATGCATCGATATTTGTTTGAAAAATTTCCATTAATTGAGTAGAAATTTTGGGTTCCAAATGAGAAAGATCAATTGGTATGTCAATACGCTTTTGACAAACCTGTTGGTTTTTGAATGGTATCTTACAATATTCATTCTCTAATACTCCATTCTTGAAATCGATTCTCAAATTATATTTGTTTAGAAAGTCTGTCCCAATGAGACCATCATAATTTTTATGAAATTTATATAGAATGAAAGGATGATAATCGTTCATATTGAATTCTGAAAATAGAGGTATTAGAACTTTTTCATTCGAATTTTGAGATTTAAAGCATGCCGTGAGGGTAGTATCTTCATTAAAAATATTTTGTTTAAAATTATTGTATGCAAATTTCGGGTCAATAAGATAAACTGAACACCCACTATCTATTAACAGTTTACACTTGGGGTTCTGAAATTCTACATACGGTAAGTGATTGAAATTATCAAAAGAATTATTCAAGTCAATGTATCTTCTTCTTTTGCGTCACGAAAATTTTGCTTACTTTGATGGAATCGTTTATTTTGATAAAAACCTTTATTTTGGTAAACATCTTTGTTTTGGTAAAAACCTTTATCATGGTGGAAACCTTTAGAGATAGATGGTTGAGGATCATCTCTTTGAATATTTGTTAACACTTCCGAAACGAAATTACGTTGAGGATTAAAATATTTTTGTTGATTATTATTCTGATATTGGGTAGAGTATTGGGTTCTTTTTTGCTGATAATTCCTAGTCTGAATTGACATTTTTTCAGGTGGTGTTGTATTTTTATAGTTTGGATTTGGCTGAAATACATTTAAGATTGGTTGAAATACATTTGAATTATATACTCTTTGGTACATTGGTTTATTTGAATAATTTGCATTCTGATGCGTCGCTCTATGTGAATCAAAGGAATTCGAATAAAAATTCCTCGAAGTATTAATAGGTCTATTGAAAGTAAAAGTACCAGACTGCGGAGTCTGCAGAAATTTGTTACGACGGCTTTTATCTAATAACTCATACTGAGTCATGTTACTAATGTAATCTTTCACTGAGTTGACTTTTTCGTCGAACGATAAATTATTATTAGTTATTAAGTACGTTCTCAATTCCACTGGTGAATTTGATATTAATACTGTTTCACAAACTTAGAATATTTGTTTTATATAACAATTTTTCCGGGTCTGCCATATTATCGGCATCCATTCTATAGTTTATTCGTATTTTCATAGCAATTATTTGCTCGATAAAATTTAGTAAATCTTGGTTCTGTTTTTTGCTCATAAACTGAAAATTATAAATCAGAACGTCTAAGTTTCTTTGATCACCGAATTTATTATACAGAAAGTTTTTCAAAACGTCCCATTCATCGGGGATATCAGAGGTTGACACCTCGGCTAACGCCCTTTCCGTTAATTTTGATTTTACTACCGCGAAGCAGTATCTTTTAACCATTTAATTTTCCAATCTGAACATGTCAAAGTAACTTTGAACGCTTCTTATGAATGTGTGTAATTCATTTTCTTTTCCTGAAAATTTTGGAAGCAAAAATCCAAATTTCTCTGCCATAGTCAGGTCTACTCTTTCGTTTGCCATTCTTCTAGAATTTTTTTGTTTACGTTCACGAAAATGTTTTATTGACGTAATCGTGACAATTCAATTGAAAAAAATAAAATCGTTATCAGATTTCAACTATAAAAATTAAGACTTTATTCGATGTCTTATTTAATAATTCAAGAATTAAATATTTATGTAATAGGTTTTTTAATAAGAACCTAAAAACTTCATACAAGTTTTACGCTCAAAAATAAAAAAGGTTGATAATTTTAGGGCCAGAATTATTAGAAACTGGGGAAAATAGAAAGGAATCTCTCACCGTTGATTTTCCAATGTAGATCTTGGAGTCGTTGAAGGCGCTACTCGACAATCAGACTTTCTGCTTCTCCTCGTGAATTCTCCTTGTGCTGAATGGTTGATACCAACAGTTTCAGACTCTCTGGGTGGATCTCTGTATCTTTACACTGTCAGGAACACACGCAGGTTTCCTTAAAACTGGCACAATCCCAGACCTCGTCGCCAATAATGTTGTTTCAGGAGAAACTTGTGTTTTTAAAAATTCTACTGTATTTAGAAAACAACTGTACAATCTACAAGCAATGTACTACGTGAGAAGATCAAATCTATATATTTCATGCATCATTAGACGTCCCTCCTATTTATAATAATTTAGAACAATGAGAGCATTATGGAGAGGCGTCGCAAACAACAAATTGACGCGATAACAAATTAATGCGATAAGCAATATGCTGACTGACAAAATACAACATGTTAATATTCATTTCCTTATGGATCAATACATTGTTGCAATGATCAGAATACAGGTTGGATAATATCTAAATATATATATCAAACCACACAATGAATAAAGAACAGCATTGCATATGAGCGACATTTGAAAAGGAAACCAAAGCTGTCCGTTAGCCAAGCATTCCATTGAAAAAGGACATGAATATACTCACCTACTTACTTTTATATTCATACATGCTACAATCAGTAGGTAAAATTACATGTATGAATGATATATGGCTCTTCAAAATGTATAAATAAGTATACTTGTCTAGTCAACAAACTCATATAATATTTTAAAAAAGATCAAAACATCATATATGTAAATAAATTAAATGTATAAATCTGATATACGTAAACAAAATGAGCAAAATATCTATGTATGAAATCAATAAATACATACAATATTGTAAAATAACAACAACGTATCATTATATATATTCCATATTTACAAGGAAGTAAGCCAGTCCAAAATTCGGATTGGTCGTATATAGTTTTTTTCAGGAGGAGAGTTCCTGCGGCCCTCGTGAATGCAGGCTTAGAATTTCATATTCTCAGGAAGCTTATTATAAAGCTTCAGACACAGATGGTTTAGACCTTGTTGTGTTCTTTTCACTCTTGTGTATACGATTGCATAATTATTTTTCTCTCTTGTATCATAATTATGATATTGAGGATTTCTTGGAAATTTATCCTGGTGTTGAGCCACAGGAACCACAAGAAGGAAACCACTGATTGTTGACAGATTCACGATTGTCAGTTGTCGAATAATTAACCGGAGATATAATAGAAAATTGATGCGTAATTAATTGTTAAGACTGACTCGTAGATGCTATTGACTAATGTAAGAGTGGAATTGTCATATTTTGATGGTTTTTAAGTTTGTAAGAATCTCAAATTCTGTAGTTTGTGCTCATAAATTAATATTACCATTGTTATTTATTGTTATTAACCTTTGTAGTAGCTCTGAGGGTGGATTAAAATATTCCTATTTTAATATAAAATACTCTTATAGTGGGTTTCATGAAGATCTTTGATAAAGGATTCACAGAATACTTCAGAGGATATGTCGGAATTTCACGGAATCTCAGGCATAGAATCAGTCAATCGATAATTGATTAAATTTCACGAATATCATCCATTATATCCATTATAAAGAGTTGTGGTTGGAAGAATACTGTAAGAAAGCAGCATGTTTGGATATCGTTCATTATGACTTATACGTACTTAAGATAGTATTTGGTGTTCAACGTAACCTCCATCGTCCACTAGCACTACTTCATCAACGTCTTCAACGGCATAATCGTCTTCACGGTTTAATTCATTGTCATCAACTGCAACAAGGTCCTCCGCTGCAAAGAAACGTTTCTCCTTTAATCACTGAAAGGATGAACTAGAACTAGGGCTTCAATTCAAAGTTCGAACAAATGTATATTTATCATCAGCTGAGCAATAATTTTTTGTTTTCACGTTCTCCCAAACACTAAACCTAGCGTGTTGACGTGTATGAGCATCACAAGAATTGCGCATCGGTAGATACAGAATTTTTCGATTGCTAAACACACAATTTTGAAAAGCACTGCCATAAGGTCAGGAACTTTCAGCTCTTTTTCTAAAGTCTTTTCCCGTTCTCTGGATCAATGTGATATAAATACAACCGCCACAATGAAAGAACAAACCTACATCTCAAATAAAAATTACTGCTCAAAGTTTTCCCTGAGATTTTTTCGAAGCTCAAATTACCTTCTTATAAAAACCCACGTAAGTGCATCTTTAGATTTTGACAACGGACATTATTTCACCGTAATGCATCATTTAGACTAATTTTTCCCTAACTGGTCAATATATTCAACCGATGTCAATCGAATAAGTATCTGTGAAAAGATCGAGCACTAAAATATCTGACGGACTTTCTACATTTTTCATTTCTATTGAGTAAATGGAAAAATAATTATATCTTTCGGTGAAAAAGGGCTACGACAATTTGATTTGGGGATATGTGAGTTATCAATAACGTCTATACATAAATTTTAATTTCAATACGTCGGATATCTTATAAGGTATGAAGATTAGAAAAACAAATTTTTAGAAAATTTTTGCAATAAACCTTTAATATCGATTTCTTTAAAATTTCGCTAGCCTATTTTTTTTACCTAATCCACACATCCTCCAAGTTAGAACTCGATCCAATCTAGGAGGTATAGTTTATTACGGGTATAGTTGGGACACTGCTGTGCCTTTTTTATTCGAATGAGTGGAACAGATACCTCTTCTTTGTGTCATTTCTTGTATATGATGGATGTTGATGAATATGACTTACACAATCTGGATTGAAAACTGAAGTTATTGTAGGAGTTTTTTATTTTTCGAAAATTTCTCTACAGCTTTCTCCTTGTTTCAGACCACATATTGCTTTCAATGTTTTTTTTTTTTTGATGTAATAAAACCTGGTGTGCGTCATAAGATTGTCCCCACATCGTAGTCCCATACACAGCTCTACTGTGGAAAGCTGTATAATACGTAAATTTTGCAGTTTTCGCATCAGATATTTGTCTTATCCTTTTAATCAATCAGCCTCTTACACAAAGCATTTATGTGTTTCTGTCAAGTTAAAGAAGATTGAAATTCTATTCCTTGATAATTAAGAAATGTGTTACCATGTTCCCTATTGGTGAAGACAAGCTTTTCTAGGTTCATAAGTTAACTATTGGCAGTGAACCAGCCCAAGTAGCATTTTTTGTTTTATAAAAGTGCGAATACACTTTTTGACACTGCCTTATATAATTCAAAGTTATATAATGCAGATACAATAAATTTTCCCTGTCCCCTATATATCCTTATTGGCCTTAAATGATATAATTTATAACTTCCCTACAAGTGCCGACAAAGACTTTGGTTTCTCCGATAACCATTTGAACACTTTTATAATCCTATCTATACGACAGTTATAAAATTCCCATATGGAGACGATACTGTTTCCGTTACCTTTCTGGATTAAAACGCGCATGCGCAACTTTGTCGTATTGTTTCACTCTAATTCAAAGTCAAGTATTATTCATCTTTATTTATCTGTTGATTTATTGGTTAGTTGATTTCAGAAACAACACAATAACATTAAATATGAAGTTGAAGATACGTAGTATGTTTTATTGAACGCTTACAAGTTACATTTCTTATAAGCGCGAAGAAAATCTTGAAGGTAATTGAGCAAACACTTGCAATTTTTTCTACACTGTATGAAATCGAATTTTACCTCCGAATAACACGTGCGCCCTCGATTTAACAAAGTTCTGAATTTTTTATTGAATAATATACAAATCAATCTCAAATATTTTTTTGAAATGTAACAATTTTTCAATACAAACACTAAGTTTTGAATAAAAGTATCTTGAAATTAACAAAAAATTCATTTTCAATCCAAATTCAACATTTTTCCTTTGTTCTATTAGGTGTGCAAATAAGTTTCCGCGGTTTGTCAAAAGATGGCCCCACCAGAAGGTTATGAAGAAATTGTCAGATGTAAAACGTAATATCCCAAGTTTAGTCATCTGGCAACACCATAACCTTAAAGTACTAGTGATTCCGTATCAGCATCACGTAATTTTTTTCGTGCAAAAATGTCAAGTTTTATTCCGAATAAGCATCATTTGCGGGAACTTTTGATTTACTTCTTTAATGTGAAAAAATCTGCAGCTGAGGCGCATCGATTTCTTCTAGAAGCATATGGTGAAGCTGCTTTAAGTGAGAGAAGTTGTTAGGAATGGTTTCAAAAGTTTAAGAATGGTGAGTTTGACGTTAAAGACAAAGAACGCAGTGGAAGGCCGAAAGTGTACGAAGACATGGAATTAGAAGCACTATTGGAGGAAGATTCGTCCCAAACGCAAAAAGAACTTGCACTTACTCTACAAGTGACTCAACAAGCAATGTCACATCGTTTAAAATCGTTAGGAATGATTCAAAAACAAGGAAATTGGGTTCCATATGAACTAAAGCCGAGAGACGTTGAACGCCGATTATGCATGAGTGAAATCCTGCTTGCCAGGAATAAAAAAAAAGAGTTTTTTGCATCGTATAGTCACTGGTGACGAAAAATGGATTCATTACGATAATCCAAAGAAGAGAAAGTCATGGGGGGAAAGCCCGGCGAACCATCAACATCGACAGCTAAGCCGAATATTCATGGGAAAAAACTCATGCTGTGTATTTGGTGGGATCAGCTTGGTGTCGTGTATTATGAATTGCTGAAACCAAGCGAAACCGTTACTGGAGCTCTCTGCCGAACACAATTGATGAGATTGAGTCGGGCACTTAAGGAAAAACGCGCCCATTACTACTCCAGACACGACAAAATTATTTTTTTACACGATAATGCTCGTCCACATGTTGCGGCGCCGGTAAAAACATACTTGGAAACACTCAACTGGGAAGTTTTACCCCACCCGCCGTATTCACCAGACTTAGCCCCTTCTGATTATCATCTGTTCCGGTCGATGGCACATGGTCTGTCTGAGCAGCGCTTCACATCATATGAAGACACCAAAAATTGGGTAGATTTGTGGATAGCGTCTAAGATGAAAAGTTTTTTCGACGGGGTATCCGAATGTTGCCAGAAAGATGAGGAAAAGTAGTGGCAAATGATGGAAAATACTTTGAATAAAACGTAATGTACTTTTCCTCTACAATAAATTCCTAATTTTTTATAAAAAACCGAGGAAACTTATTTGTACACCTAATAAATTTTTCACAAAGCTGAAAAAACACGACATTTTCAATAACAATATAGCCGTGTCGGATATTTAGTCATGCTCAACACTTGGACTCATATAAATTATTTCACATCCCTAATGTAAATACACTGCCTTTTTGTTCTATAATAATTTTTGAAATATTCATAATCACCAATTAAAGTGATAAAAATTACTGAATGAAAAAAAGTAGGAGCTTTATAAACTTAGAGTTATTTACACCACCACCATCCCTGTATTATAACTGATGGTCTCAACTCAAAACACCTTGAAATGACCAGTGGTTCTCACGCATGCGAATTAATCTGGATGCGTAAGAACTACTGGTCATTTGAAGGTGTCGCTCTCTGAATGAAAACATAACCTAATATTCTTGACGCAAGGTTTCACTCAAGATATTGTGTACTAATTTCAACAATTGTGTTTAGGTGTGGACATGTATTTCAAAATAGTTCAAACCGAAGAAACAAGAAGAGATATTCCTTCTCTTACAATTGTTCCTGAACCTTGGGAACAAAACGGCATCCTTTATTCGCCCAAACCAAGGAATGCAGCGAGTGCAGTACGAAATCCATTTTCAAAGACTGGAAACAGTATCCTTGTATTAAGTATAGGGACAAATTTTTGTTATACAAGGCTACAGAAGAAGAAATATCTGCAATACTACAATATATGGACAGTGATATAGATCATTCAACGAATTTTCCTGGAAAATAAGGATTAAGTGGAGAGAATTTGAATCACCTTGCAGAAAAATTGGATAGTAGATTTATTATAAATGAATAATATTAATAAGCACCAAAAGAAATTTCTCTCCCGATTGTTGGGTGTGAATTTAATAATTTTTATAGGTTATTCTGCAAACTATTAAAATGCAGTGATGTCAAAACTTTCAAATAGTTATGAAATTATATTTAAGAACACCTTTTTATTACTTATTCTCATCTTGATTTATAAGGGTACTCAGTTATTGGACATACATTATTTTTATGTATATAAAAGATGAAAACTTGAAAATACTGAACACTATCGGTTACATTACAAAGTTGCAAACACTTCTATAGAACGCCCTATAATAACTGTTTTAACACCTTGCTTCTGATGTTTCATAAGCGGGTTCCTGTCACCTTTATAAACCCATATTATGAACCTTTTGGTACTATAACCTGTAGTTTTTATGAACAGTTTAAAATCTATAGTTTATTGAAACTTTTGGGAATCAATAATTTTTGCAACTCCTATATGAACTTAATCACCTTAGGTACTTAGCACCCCTATTATGAATCACTAATAACGCCAATTTCAAATTTATAAATCTTCAGGTTACCAAAAATATTACTTGGGAGTATAAAGCTTGTAACTGACTTGTTTATGACAATAGGTGTAGTTAGGCCTTTTCCTTCGAACTGTTACGAAATACGGTATCATCCACGTAGCTAAATGCCTTATTCACCTTCACATTGTCGAAGAAGTCGTTTGTGAAGTTAATGAAGAGCACCGGACCAAGGACTGACTCTTGGGGTATTTCCACTGTCATATGTCTCATATCTGATAACTTGCCATTCCATTTCAGAGATTCTTTTCTATTAGTTGAATAAGAAAAGAGGTTCACAAAGCTTTCTTCGCACTCCGTACTCTTCAAGCTTTTACAAGAGAATTCTGTGGCTCACAAAGTCCAAACCTCTGCTCAGGAACACGTTAACGTTCTCACAGTAATTATACCCTTATATTATAGCCCCGAGTATATCTATCATTGCTGAAATGGTTGATTTGCATTGTCGATATCCATGCTGTGCCGTATTGAATTGAGTTTCACCTCAAGAAAATTCGCCAACCGGTTTTTCAGAACTAGTTCAGAGAACTTTGATATAGCAACTAAGATGGATTTACGATTTTGCATAATGGCATCGTCATATGAGGAATGATTTCCTTAATCAGTGTTCGATGTTCGTTCGATGTTTTCTATTCAAACGAGATGACAAAACCTGGATTTCGTTTCTGTTACAGGATACATAAACAAAGAATGCTCAGCATTCAACCTACTTTATTCCAGAATCTCTGAAGGTGTGCTGGTTGCTGATTTTAATTTCTATTGAACCTGTTTTCCAGCATAATCATTCAACTCATATATTATCATCGGGAGTTATCAATTTGTCTTTGATTCATCAGTTTCCAAGTAACATTTGTTCTATTCATTGCCTGATATAACTTTCTCAAGTTTTCTTTCTCTAACTGCTTTCTTAATATGTTCTTTCTGCAACTTCCTCAAAGACTGTTAGAAAATGTAGCTGTTTCCGCCTTTTTCACTATAGCGTTTGTATGGGCAGCCTCTACCCTCCTCGTTAACTTGGTTTCCAATTTTTTTTTTTTCAGGAAATGACTGATCAGAGATCATCAATAGTTTTTATGGAAGTTACTGTATTGTTTTACAGCATTATCACAATGGAAATTAGTCCAATTTTCTTCAGTAATAAGCTCTTTGAATCAGTGAGTATTGGATTCGTTCAGTTGATGACTGTTTCATAACCTATATGTTTACATCGCCTAAATGATTTATTTTCAGCATTTCTGCTTGATGATCCGACAGATATGGTCTGAATGTTTTCTTCATATAAATTTCGAATGTTGAATCAACAAATACCTTATAAAGGCATTTATTTCCTCGTGAAGGTTCATTAAATGTGTAAACGAGGTTGTACGCGAGTAAAATTTTATTCGGTCGTTCATTTTTGGCTCTCTTGTTCACACGAACAGAGTGCCTATGATTTTGGCCGTATCCTCTCTAGCATCCAAGAGAGATGAACTAGAGTTTTCATATTTTCAGAATAGGTTAATTGTCCAAAAATCTCAGTCAAGTTCGTTATTGGGCCAAATCCGTCGGTTGGTTCAGTAATTATGAGCATCTGAAATTTTGTTTCCTCAATAACTACTAAAATATCCATCCGATCAAGTTGATACTTGGAATATTGTTGAGGAGGCTGCATCGAAACGGCTCGCAATATTTCGCAGAAATCGTCATGCTAGAAAATTTTTAAAAATTTCCAAAAAAAAATTTTTCAATACTCACTATCTCATTTGATATTTTATGGATTTCAATAAAATTCGTGAGTATATTAAGGTGATCGATATCTTACTCATCCTCAAATTTCATTGTCGTAGCTCTTTTCCATCTAAAGATATGATCATTTTTTTCATTTACTCAAGAGAAAAGAGTAATGACATGAAAGTCCTGGTGATTTTCTCTGAACGATCGCATCACAGATCGATATTAGATTGACAAATGCCGGGCTCATTAATCAGAGTCAGTTGGCGTAATATTAATCACAATTTTTTATAACGGGAAATCATTGAGATAGAATTCAATCTCGGTGGCTGAAATAATATGTATTCAAAATTCAGAGGTGCACTGACGTAAATTTTTAGTGGAAGGGAATTATAGCTTGGAACAAAACTTGGGGAAAATTATGAGTAATTATTTTTAATTTGAGATATAGGTTGGTTCATTCATTAGGCGTTCATATTTGCATCACATTGTCCCATAGTACGAGAAAAGACTATTGTCCACCTGATCAGAGTGCGTATAGAACCTCGAACCAGTTTCTCCAGAGCGCCTAAAAACTTCTACAAATGCCTTTCTGCTAGGTTCTTGTCTGTTGGGGAAACGTAACGCGTACTCCCGCACAGCTGCTCGCCAATTTCCGTTAGCGAACCCGTAAATAAACAGCATATCCTGATATTCAATACTTGAGAAAACAGTCATATTTTTTTTTTTTTGTAGATGCGTATAGGTCGAATTAGTAAGTAAATGATCTTTTTCTTAAGTTTACTTAATAACAAATTTTGTCAAATTTAAGTTAATTTGCATATCTTCGAACCCATGCAAATGCTCAAGATCAAATTCTGCCATATTGTTCAGTTTCATTCGTGTTATTCATTTCCGGCGGCCCCTGTAGGGCCGCCAGATACGCACCAACACACCCTCCAACCCGCCTCCTCCTAAAACCTTTGTTTACAACTTAGCTGTTCTTATGTTACTATTAATAATATTTATAACTGTTTTGAACCTACAATGATTTTAAATGGATTATCATAAAATTTGCGTTTCTGATTTCAATGTTTTTCGGACTTGAAACCGTAATATTGTTGGAAAAACAAAGAGTTAAGTGAAAAGTTGATATACCATTTAAAAGTCTATTACATGTACTAGTTTTTCCTGGAGAAAAAAATAACTACTTATTCACCAGTTTTCAATGGTACAGCTTACAAGAAAATACCACTAAGTTTGCACTCTTCTCAATTTTTACATTTACCCTTTTACAACACCCGGTATAAAACATTTTTTCAACATTAGTGACTACCTATTTTATAGCAACTTTAATGCCCTTTGTGATGATATGGTCAGATTTAATGTAGCTGCAAGAATAACAGAGATATTCTTGTTTTTAAAGGGGAAAGCAAAAAATTCCGAAAAACCAAGAAGTGTTGAATAACTCGATAACCATCAACTTTTCGAAAAAGTGTTTAGGATATTTTTTGTTGCAAATGACTTGTACTATCATCTACTGAAGTTTGGCACCTATTATAGTAGACACCCTGTATATAATGAATTAGTAATTTGATAGTGTACACCTCCACTTTCGATAATGAGGGAAATTTTTCATACACTCATCATTATTTTGAGGAGTTCTATTAGTCTCTCATTTATTTTATAATTCAACAGATTCGCAATCAGTCATGTATATTGAACCGAATCATACGCCTTTTCTTCAGTCTATCTAGGCGACTGAGAGATTCCGTTTCTCAACTCGTGCATGGTTAGTGACCACCTAGTCCAAAACAAAATCATTTTTTGCTTCTCTTATATCTTTTCTGTCATGTTGGTAATTCATGGATTTTTAGGTGATGGTTTTTTTATCTTTCATCATTTCTGTTAGAATTTCGTTTACTATCTGAAAACAGGTAATTAACCTGTATTCCTGTGGGTTTTCGGTAGAAGGTGGGTGATCCCTGAGGATAAGAAAGAGGGTATCTGCTACGGACAGTTGAGAGCAGCATTGAACTAACCAGGAAGTATTCCACGAACACTACTTATTTCTGTCTTTCTCTCAATGCTTTGTATGTCTTCTAGCCTCCACTCCAATATCCCAAAACTATTCTTTGAAACGGGTACGGCTAGGATATCAAGTGCACTAATTTGGATCTCATAATTCAAATTACTCTTATGCACACGGCGGACTCGGTGGTAATACTCCTATTTTTTTTATCATACTATGTTTGGATGACTTCATTTTCGTTTACACCTAACTTAGCATTTATACACGTCGTTTTGATCTAAATTTTCTTTTGAAGTATTATTCCATTCAATTCAGTTCAATTCAATTCAATTTATTCATCATTCAAATTTTACATCCAAGTGTCAATAACAATCAGAAATCAAAGAGCAGAAATATGCAGTCTAAGCAAGCTTGTATACTAACATATTTTGCATTATAACTAGATGAATATTCCCCAACAATCATTGTAAGATCGGAGATGTTCCGAACAGATGAGAGAACGAAACAAGGCAATGGAAAAAAACACTAATTGTGAATTGACTTCAATTATGCGGACCATCTCAAATTCTCGAAAATTTCGGACTATATAATCTTTAAGGAGGTTTTTCTGTCATTTACTCTTCAAATTAAACTTTGACCTTATGTTGCAAAACAGTTTTACGGAAAAGTGGAAAAGCTAAATTTTTATTTCTGATCTGTCTCGTGAAGATCGAGTGATGGACTAGAGACCCGTTATTTTTGAGTTGATTCAACACTGTCCCATATACGTACAGTTGTCTAATATAAACTTGTTCACATTCAACAAATAGCCTATCAGAGTCAAACCTTCTTCGAACATTCAAGATAATTTTTAGTATGGTTTTTTGCATTATTTCCATACCCTTCAAATGTGTGGAGCACATACCGCCCCATATCACGATTGCATACCTCAACATAGACAATACCAATGATTCGTAAACGCGCAGACATGTCGACTTTGGGAGGATATCTCTAAGATTATAAAAAGTATGCAGGAGGCGTTTCATTATTTCTACGAGAATCTCAGCGTGCGTAGTCCACCTCAAATGCTGATCGATATAAACCCCCAGATATTTAACCGACTTCTCGATGGTCAGGCAGGTACATGTAGAGGGGCAACACATTGGTCCATGTATGTAAATCTCTCGAAACCTCGGTTGTCCTGGTGCTGAGAGGGAGAAAGTGATAAATTTCGTTTTATCGGGATTTAGGGTCAGCAGGCAGTATGACAATAGGCTAGATAGCTTGCTTAGACCAGTGGTTGCCTTTTCATAGGTTTCCTCCCAGCTTCCGCCCGTAAATGTCACCACAGAGTCATTAGTGTATGCGATCATCTCTAAATCGGAAACGCGTAGCAACCAGTCTACGTATACAAGAAACAGTACCGGGCCCCAACACTGTCCCCTGTGGTATGCCAGTTTTTATCGCAAGCGGTTGGCTCAATGTATTGTCCATTCTGACACGTTGGTTTGACACGTATAGTTCAGTTGTTTGTTTCTGCTGTCAACTCGTTTGCCCCAATTAAAGACCATAGTAACACATTTGTCAAGGCCAAATTCCATTTTTATATAATCACTGAATGATTTTATGAAACCAAGAGCTTGACGCAACTTGTCCTTATTTTTTGTGTACATGTTGGGGTTATCCAAGAACAGGAGATGACTGACCACAACAGTTTGATTTATCTGGTATACCAATTCATTTCTGCATAATAATGGGGATAGTTAGTCACCTTGGAACATGGCTCTTATATTAATTTTCCGTGTTTTGAAGACAACGTCCAGGTGGAAGAGTTTCATCACGGTGTTCCAGTTGTTCATTATTGTAGTTATAAATTGAGTGATTATCTGGTCTATCTTGAACATGCCCAATGTTTTTATGATCCAAGAGTGGGGTACATTGTCGAAGACCTACTGGAAGGGTCTGCTATCGTTTTGCCCAGTTATCTATAATTTTCGAATATCGAGTGGGCAATGGTCTCAACCGTTTGGGTTTAACTTCTTAATAAAGAATACGGTGTCAAACTTGAATATGTCTGTCAGACCAGCCGGCCGGCTGTGTAGGTGTTTTCATATTTTCAGAATAGGCTCGATAAATCCCAGAATATCCATGTGATTAATTTTTTCAGATGACAATAAAGTAAATCGATTTGCGGAATTTTGAAGAAATCGTCGAGGTGAACAATCGAAAAAAAAATCCTAAAATTTCCTGAAAACATTTCTATTAATATTTGATATTTTCTAAATTATATCTTTTATTCAAAAAATCTGAAAAATTCATAAGATCATTGATATTCAGGAAATCCTTCAATCCTGGCATTGTACCGTTCTATGTTAAGAAGCTAGGCTTCTTCAATATATGTAGATGTTCAAAAGTAGATAATTTTGATTTTATAGAGAACGGTTGTGACATATTATACATCAATGATTTCAACATTCAGAGTTCTTCAAACAAATATGTCGAATAGAATTTTGTATTGTTAGTTGGAGTCCTTGTTTTTTTTTTTTCCGTGGGATTGTTAAATGAAATTCGAACCACAGAGGTTTTTATGAAAATCGAAAAAGAAAATTGCTACAGAAGTAAACAGACACCAGCATAACTTGTTACCAAAAAAGAATGAAAGCCATGATGTATTTATATTCCTAATGGATTGTGTTGAATGTGATGAGTGAGGAACGAAGATTCACCGCACAAAGTAGTGGATTATTCTGTGAGCAATATCAACAGTAATTGTGAAGATAATTTATTTTTCTCAATTATTTGAGATCAATGAAGTTTGGCAAAGGTATTTGCCAGTATCTCAACCTCTAAGAATTGAGCAGAATGAATAAATTATTGTGGATTGTTCATTCATTGTGGCGGTTTCATCAGTATCACACTGTTTCAGAGTTCGGAAAGATACTTCAGAATAAGTGCGTGAAAACTTTTGGCCTCACTGCAGTGCTTATCTATATACAGAGTGTTCTGATTTGTTTTGGACAAACTGAAATCGGTGATACATCACATCATTTTGAGCAAAAAAGTTCCGGTTCCGGAAATGCTTCGTTTCCGAGATACACTGTGTTGAAATTGAAAGAATAATTCGCATTTTCTTTAATATCTTTCGACTGATTTCAAATAATTGCATAAAAATTGGTACATAGGGGTTTTTTAAGGTAAGAAATCCAAATTTGTGGTCGATTTAGTCTTATTTTCTAGAAATTTTTTTTTTTAATAACACTTCCAAGTGCAATGTAAAGAAAACTTGAAAAATATAATCGTCACAAGAAATTTTTGAAAAATTTGAAAATTCACTATGAAAATTGGTATGAATCATAAGCTTTAAATGCGTCTTTCTCGGAAACCATTGGTTCTAGTGACTTAAATGACTTAACTAGAAAAGCCAGGGAAATCATTTTCTTTTGAACTAGAACAAAAAAAAGGAAGACGAAATGATTGCCAGTGGCGCCCTCTGAAAAATACAACCGACTCGACCACAAATTTGAATTTTTCACCTCAAAAAACCCTCAAGTACCAACTTTCATGCAATTTTCTGGAATCAGTCAAAACATACTAAAGAAAACGAGAATTATTTTTCCAACTTCAATCTGAGAAACAAAGCATTTCCGGAGCCATGTTCATAGGAACTTTTTTGCTTGAAATGATTTGATCTATGACAAATTTCAGTTTGTCGGAAACAAATCAGAACACCCTGTATGTATGAACAAGTTCCTCACTAACATAACACTAAATATAAATGGGAGGTGGGAGTCTTTCGCAGAGGTTTTTCTCTAAGATGTTGTCATACATTTAATTGAACAGTAAATACCCTTCTTTATTTAACGCTGCTCAAATCTTCAAGTCACACAGGAATATTGTTCGACAACTGAAATATTGTAAGCTCAAAATTGAAAGGAAATTAAACTTCTTATTTTATATATTACGTTCAAAATCAAAGCATGAATTAAATATCCTATTCAGTTTTTGAGAATTAATTCATTTGAAAAAAACCTGCGGTATCAATTTCTAGGATCAATTAGAAGATTCCATTGAATACTTACGGTCATACGAAATATAGGTTTCGGCTTGTCTGAGTTTAGCTGAAAAAAAAAATGATAGCATCAATTAAATGAAAACTAATTATTGAATTATTGACGTGAGGTTAGGACCTTTAGCGCATTATATCCATAGCTCAAATTCCCTTCACTTAAAAACCAATTGAAAGTAACTGTAGTGATGTTAGCCACAGCCACAAAACCGATAAAGGTCGCACGCATGATCCGACTTATATATGTCATGATGCGAATATATAATAAATCGATTCGAAATGTTACCTGAATTAGGGTTAATCACTGTAAAACTAATGTGGAATATGCTTTCAATATACCAATTATCGAATGAATTGAAACTTGGAAGTTCGTCTATCTCGAGACACAAGGGGCGATTTCATAGAAAATTTTGAACTTTTTGAATATTCATAACACCACTTGCGACCCCCGTAGCACGTCACTGACGGATGTTCATTTTTTCTAATTCTGTCTGTTAGCTTGTTGAAACAATAGGAACATAATCCAATAGGGTTTTCTGCCTGACAAAACTGATTTCATCGAAAATTTTGAACTTTCTGAATATTGATAACACCACTTGTGACCCCCGTAGCACATCACTGACGGATGTCCATTTTATCTAATTTCGTCTGTTAGCTTGTTTAAACAATATAAACATAATCCATTTGCGTTTTCTGCCTGACAAGACCGATTTCATCGAAAATTTTGATCTCTTTGATTATTCAGAACACTACTTGCGACCCCCGTAGCACGTCACTGATGGATGTCCATTTTTTCTTACTTCGTCTTCTCGGTTGTGTCACTAATAAAAATATAATTCGAGCTCGTTATATCTTTGACAATTCAGTAAATATTTCGAGTATTTCGATTTTCAACTGTCGCCCCTTGTACCTATCTCGAGATAGACGAACTTCCAAGTTTCCTCACTTCCATTTATTCGATAAGCTTTCTGGTATACTGAAAGCATATTCTACATTAGTTTCACAGTAATTAAGCCTAACTCAAGTAACATTTCGAATAGATTTATAATATACATTCGCATCCTGACATATATAAGTCGGATCGTGTGTGCGACCTTTATCGGTTTTGTGGTTGTGGCTAAGATCACTCCCGTTTGAAAGTAGGCATATCAACTCTATCGCCAATAAGGAAAACTGTGGGTTGTTATTTTTAATGAGAGATATAGGTTTGTTCATTCATCGTAGTGGTTGTATTAATATCACACTGTTCCAGACTACGGAATAAAACTCTAGATCAAGCCCGCAAATGCTCCTGATACCACGCCAGTGCTTTGACAAGTTTTGACAACATGCATTATTTTATTTCAATGAATCATTTCGATTAATCTTCTTCAACTTGAATGATAAGTCTCACCGATGTCGATCGAATACGTTTTCATCAGTTTCTTCTCATTTGAAACTTCCATATACTAGTTTATTTCATGCACTAATCTCTTCTGATAATTATTTTAAAATTTCAACACCGTGACACTATTAAAATCTATCGCATTATTCAAATTATGTGAATGAAATGCTAGAGCATATATTTGATCTAAGTATTTCATTCCATGCATAACTCTCATATGTATATTTTCCTAATCAAAAAAATATTCTTATACTTCGATACAGAAACCCAATTTTAAGAATATTCCAAACTTGCACTTTTATCGAAACATTTCAGTAGCCTGAGCAGTTCGTACTCAGGGAGAAATTTTCTCGCCCCAAAAAATATCTCAAGATTACAAAAACTTTCTTCATCAGAGCTTACACTGAAATGAGAATTTGAGCCGAAAATCAATACCATAAGTGAGAAATTGGTAATTATACTTTTTTTGTTAGATACCACTCTGAAATACTTACGCCTTAGAGTTTCAGCTCTTGTAAGCTCTCTAGAGAGGGCTGAAAAGAGGAATTGTAAGTGATAAATTTATCAAAATAACGAATAATTTAATTTGAAAAATTTCCTTATGGAAATGATATCGTTATCATTTTTTATTTAAACAGAATAAGTCATAGACTTAAACATTAAGGTGAACCACATATTCTAGTGTCCAACAGATTTTTTTTTTCAATTTGGCCCCGTTAGCAAAATTAAAGGGTGTTGAAATTTCATAAAAAAAATTGATTTTTGTGTATATCTTTGTAGTGGATGATTCCGAAGATATTGAATTTGCAAGAATTAAAGTTTGAGAAAAAGTGAGAAAATTGCTCTTTCTTCCGGAAAAATCACAGAGCCGAAATAATTCCACGTTGCCACAGTTTTTAAAAGTTTTGCTATATAAAAAATTTTCCTTTCTTTGTGAGTAGATGAAAATTAAGAAGACTTACTGATAATCTTTCTTGGTAATGATGAATTAAACGTAAATATTTCTTCCGATTTCAATTCGAAAGCGTACTTAACTTCGTATTTGCACATGATATTAAGAACTTTCATTCTTAATTCTTGAAATTCAAATAAACATTAGCGTAGATTAGATAAGATTACCGTTTTGTAATAGGAAGAGAGAACTACCAACTAGAACGCGAACTTTGATGTACCAATTTAATAACGAAGTTTCAGAATCAATTCTCAGAATGAATCAATACGTACTATTTGCTATGATATTCGATGCAGTTTTCCCCTGAGTTGAATAAGTACAAATGAATCTAATGGAGTATGTCTCTATGAAATATCTTATAATTTTGAAGGTAATTCAAAGATGTGGAAGATACAATTTCGGTTGAAGGAATCAATAAAATTGCTACGATCAGGAGCTATGTTTCGACGTCTATTTAGCGTCTTCTTCAGGATATGAAGAAACATAATACACGCAATGTTCTGGAAATATTGATTACCAAAAGCAATAAATATACAAAATGAATTACAGGATAAAAAAACAACAACACAACAGTAGGTAATATTGAGATCACATATAATAAACTTAAACAACTAAAGAACAACTGAATATAAAAAACCAGTTTGCTTTCAAACTTCGACGTAGTTTAACAATTGAAAAAACTGGCAATTAAGCTGTCAACATCTTAAAACTCTTCTTCAGAACTAAAACGACATGGTGGCGTGTAGAATGCTACAAACCCAATAACAGACACTTACGGAAATTGTAATTACTCAGATCAATGCATTGAAATAGCAGAATTATCATTACCATATCGTCTAATAAATAAAAACAGTCTTTCGCATAGTTATTGAAATATAATATTATATCGAACGCAGAAATTGTTCGAATTTTGAAATATCAGCCTTTATAACGAGAAAACTCTTTCTGCCGAACGGCAATGCTCCTTTTGATAGCAAGTGACAGATGTTCGAAGGCTTGAATATTCAAGTATAAGGAATTGTCAGTAGATCTTCTGAAATGCTTTTAATCTTCTGAATCAACTCGATATCGTGAGGGCCATGAACAGGTCAGCCAAATGCTTGGCTGATTTTCTGGACCTGGCAAAGGCTTTCGATACAGTCGATCACGAATTGTTGATGAAAAAATTGCAAGACTATGATGTTCGTGGGTGTGCATATGCGATGATGAAAAACTATCTATCCAATAGAATCCAACGTGTGAAAATTGCGAATGAAGTGGGTGAGGAACAAATTGTAAAAACAGGTATACCACAGGGCACAGTATTGGGGCCGATACTCTTTCTTGTTCACATTAACAGTATTACAAAAATTAAAAACTTTCTAGGTGACATAATATGCTACGCCGAAGATACTGTACTAGTCTTTACAGGGTCATCATGGCAAGAAATTAAAAATTCAACAGAATCAAACTTACAAAAAATATACCTATGGTTGAACATTAATAAGTTATAGCTTAATGTGGAGAAGACTAAATATATAACCTTTTCTCCCGCCCTCCGTGATCAACCTGGGGAGTTTGTTTTGAAAATGCAAATACCACAATGTGGCAATCCGAACACTTGCGACTGCCAGACCATAGAACATACTGCTTCAACGAGGTACCTTGGAATCATAATAGACCAACACTTAAAATGGACAGAAAACATTAATTTCGTTAAAAATCGGCTTCGGGTATTAATGCACACCTTTTATGAACTACGCGATATACTATCAAAAAGGAACCTTATTATACTATATACGTCTCTTGCCGAGTCTAATGCTGGGGATCAGTATCAAATAGTTCATGTTCTTCTGGATCCAGGACCCCAGATGAATATAATTACGAAAAATCTGCTCAACGCTCAGGACTCCCCTTGCAGTTTTTGCCATTGCTGAGACGTCATAATCGGTTACCGTTCCTGTAAGTTGTACAATTCGCACTGTATATTCCGATAATCCATTATTCTATTCATGAAGTAGTGATGAAAAATAGTTGTTCTAGTATTCCCAATAACTCCTTTCTCCTTCTGAAGTGAACTTTTCTTTTGAATCTCAAACTTGCTAACCCAAACTTTATTCTGCTGGTCGTATGTATATGCTTCTTGGAGTAAATTCCTCGAGCTCTGAAAACAGAATGTTAACAAAGAAGTCTCCCGCAAACTTCCACTTAACTACTGGTGTTACAGTTGACTAGACACTTATGCACTTTTGGAAAATCGAGGAAATTCATTAATCTGGTAATTGTTCATAAGAGGATATCTTATGTGAGCAGCTTTTTATCAATAATAACTACAGTGACAGAAGACACATGACTTTGCTCCCATGACTGTTGAATTTCTTACACCATTCACCTTCCAAGCCAAATTCAAAAATTTAACCTATTCAGACTCTGGGTCTTCATTGCTCTCATGTTCCTCCTACGGACATATGGTATCACTGGAATCACTGCAAATCTGGAAAGCCAGTTTTATACCCCCTGCAGATTTCAAGCAGGATATTAGGACACATGCAAAGTCCATGGATTTGGAGAGAAGGGATATGCAGATTTGATTTCTTCAGTTTTTTAACATTGATGGTATTGGAAATGTATTTCTCATTACAGCAAAATCAATAGTTCCACCTATTGAATCATTGCCGAGGTGGAAGAGAGTGCTCTTTTGTTTTCCTAGTAACTTTACTTCGTTATAAAGTCTTAAGCTTTTTTAAGTCTTAAGTCATTGCCGGTGGGTGAAATATTTGCTTGGTTAGATTCTATGGTGGTTCTTCATCGAATTGGGCGTTTTCCCCATCGCTAAAAGAGTTTTGTGAGCAATCTCAGATCACAAATTCAAGGACGGGTTCCTACTGTTCTATGGTAATTATGTGAAGTTTCAAAATACTCCAGTAGATTGTGCCACTCGAAGCGTCTCTCCCACAGAGTTATTTGACTATTCCTTTTGGTGAGCAGGGCCTTCTTGTCTTCACTCTATGGATCTAAACTTTTCTAGAAATCGAAGAATTGCTAACTGGTGAAGAACGTCTTATTGTTTTGTCAACTTCCTCATATTCTGACATAGTTGAAGATCTTATCACTTAATAATCATCATTCAGTAAACTAAAATATGTGAATGTTTGTTTTATTTGTGCTTAATTCAATTTCAGAAATCCTCAGAAGCAGTTATGAATATAATTTAAGAAACGCCTGTTAACATAGAAACAGCTGCAAACAACAAAAGGATACAAGAAACAGCATACTCAAGGACAGGAGAAATTAAAATGAAATTATGGCTTCGAATTCGGGAACTGCTCATAGAAAAACGTAGAGCAAGAGAAAATGGCAAAGATCACGAAATCCGCTTGATAAGGCAATACTGAATCAACTCAGCAGTAAATTACGTGAAACCCTGCAACTATATAAAAATTCTCAATTCCAACACTACATGGACAATATAAATGAGCACAGTATTTGAAAAACTATGAAAAAATTTAGAAGAAATCTCCGTATGAAATGACCAATGGAGAATGGGCTGCCTCAGATGAAGAAAAATGCAATACGTTCATCAGATATCTTGCACATGTCTTCACACCAATTGATCCATTTCTTAGAATCAGTTGGAATTTTTCTGGATGTTCCATGCCAGATATCCTCAACAATTAAAACTTTTTATACTAACAGAAGTAACCAATAAGATAAGAAGACTGCATAACAAGAAAGCTCCTGGATACGATCTCATAACAACCGAAACTGTGAAAAAACTACTCAAGAAAATTGTTCCACTACTCTCAACATTATTCAATGAATGATGAGTATATCCTATTGCCCTATAATATGGAAGTATGCTGAGGTTATAATGATAGCCATACCCGGTAAATCAGAACATAATGTGTGTAAGACTTCTGCCAATCCTGGGTAATTTGTTTGAGGACTAATTCTCAGAAGGCTAAAGGATGATATGGATATGTACCAACTGGTACCAGACCAGTAATTAGGTTTCCGAAAGAACCACTCGACAACTCATCAGGTTCATTGATTCGTGAACACCATCTCAACAAGCCTCGAATTACATGATTTATGAAATCGTATGTAGCAGAGCGTCATTTTGCCGTGAAGTATGGGGAAGCTGTTACCACTCCTTTGCATATCATCTACACTTCAGACATACCAGAAAATGAAAACCCCTTCATAACATCTTTTGCAGATGATAAAGCCATACTTACCACTGATGAAAACGCCAAAACAGCTTCCAAACAATTACAAGAACACATGGATGATCTTAGACAATGGCATCAAAATGGCGACTCAACATCAATAAGGCTAAGTCAGTTCAAGTTACATTCACTACAGAAAGAAATATATATCCCCCTGTCGAAATGTTCGAAAGGAACATACGAGTCGAGGCCAAAGCTAAGTATCTCAGCATACATTTGGACCAACGCCTCAACTGAAGACAACACATTAATGCCAAAAATAATGAAATAAATCTGAAATTCCGAAAAAAGTATTCGCAGGTAGGCAGGATGTTGCTCATTTACAAAGATATCATCAAGCCAATATGGATGTACGGCATTCAATTCTGGGGTGGCACTAAGTTCTCAAATGTTAAAATAGTCCAAAGAATATAATCAAAAATAATCATTGGTAAATGCTTCTTGGTATGTCTCCAACCACATCATCCATGGAGATTTAAGAGTTCCATATGTCAGCACAGAAATAGAAGACCGTTCGACAAAATAATATTGATAATAATAATAAGGTCTTTATTTCACAAGAAATCTCAAGGGGAAGTTCACCCAAAGGTGCTCTACGACTTAACCCTTGTTATATACAAAATGCACAGTTGAACATATCTGAATCTAATATTGAAGACAAAGAGAAAATCATAAATTCAAAAGAAAAATACATATACATGAGCATTTTAACAGACAAAAATTAACAGAGATGACAGAGAAACTATGCTGTTAAGGAATCGAGGAGATAGATCTTGATCTTATTCTTGAACATTTTTTGACTCAACAGTTTCAAGTGATCAGGAATACTTTTGTACAGCTTACAAATATTATAACTGAAACTTCTTTTGAAAGTAGATGTCCTGTGATGGGGACACGACAGAATATTTCTCAGACGTATGTTGATGTTATGAACGTCCGTTCTGTATTGCAATCTATTGAAGAGATATGGTGGGATCCTCTTCAAAATAATGTTATGGAATACACAGAGCGAAAAAAAATCAAACAAAATCCTCATCGGAAGCCAACCCAACTCTCCCAACTTATGAGATACACGATCATACCTCCTAATTCTATTATTGAACCTAATACAGGAGTTCTGCACACGTTGGATCCGGTCCGTAGATTCTTTGTCTAGATGAAAACTAAACACAGGAGAGCAATAAGTGAACTGTGACAGGACCAAAGACTCGCACAGAACCCTCTTCGTATGCACAGGAAGGCACGACCTATGTGGGTACAGTAATCTCAAAGCTCCATACGCCCTCCGAACCACACTCACCACGTGTTTACGAAACCTGAGAGAATCGTCTATTATCAAACCCAAGTCTTTTGCTTTATCAACGAATTGTATGACATCACCATTAATTGTCGGTTTGTATTTCTCTTTAAAAATAATTTTGTTCTTGTTCGAGCCGAAAACGAGAGCATTTAGTTTGAACTCATGTTTTGCAGCAATGTTTGCCAGTCGATTCAGATCTTCATTCATTCTCAACGCTGCATCATCCAGATCGCCCATGGCGAAATTGTAATAGAGCTGAAAGTCATCCGCGTACATAAGGACGCTACAATACCGAATAAAACTGATGAACTGGCTAGTGTAAACCAAAAAGAGAAGTGGGCCCAGGATAGAACCCTAAGGAACACCATCCAGAATATTTCTAACCTGGCTGGTTTTACCACTCAACTTCACACTCTGTGAACGTCCCGCCAGATATTACCCGAAAAGTCATAGAGCATCCCCGCGGATTCCACACGATGCTAAAATAGCCAAGAGAACATCATGCTTCACCATGACGAAGGCCCTGCTAAAAAAGAAACAAAGCCACACACTTAAAATCATCAAGTGAGCTCAGTATATCATCGGTCACCCCCAGCAGTACACCAGTAGAACTAAATTCAGGACGAAAGCCCGATTGAACTCCTGGTAAGATCGAATTTTTTTCGAGATATTCGGTAAGTTGGTCAGCCATTATTTTCTCGAACAGTTTGGATAAACCTGACAAAATGCTGATGGGCCTAAGATCAGAGAGCTCCTGAGGATCACGAGTTTTGGGAATAGGGGTAACCTGAGCATGCTTCCAGGATGAAGGGAACCTTGACTCGAGCAAAATTGAATTGAAGATGTTCACAATGAAAGGAAGTATTAGAGGACAACATATCTTGATAAACGATATCGAGAGCTTATCGAAACCAGGAGCACTATTTTCAGATTCTTCAAGAATTTCAGAACCGTTTCCTCATCCACAAGACAAAAATTGAACTCTTCTGAACAAATCAGATTATATCTATAATAATCCAATACTGAACTATCCGAACTGAGGGATGAATTTCTCAAAAAATAATCATTAATTTCATCAGGGTCATCGAAGTTGAGATCAGACCGTGATTTGTTCGATATTCTAAGAGTCTTGAGTGCCTTCCATTGTTCCCTACTCGAGGCATTCACGGTGATATGATGAAAATATAATCGCTTTTCTTTTGTTATAGCCTGATTTACCACATTACGCAAGTGCTTGCATTCCTCCCACCTATCCTCAGTTTTACGTTTTTTATATCGTGCCTTGGTTTTGTCAATTTCCCTCATCAGACCTCTCATTCTGCCAGTCATCCACGGTGCACACCTCTTCGAACTTCTAATAACTCTCGCAGGAATATGTTTATCAAATATTTTCATCAGCGTATCCGAGAAAAACTTCACCTTCTCATCAATATCATACATGCGTAATAACCTCTAAAACCCAGCATCAGAAATATCATCGTACAGCAACTGCTTATCGAACCCTCTGGAATCCCTGATGGTGAAAATCCGCGATTCAATCTTTGTTTTCTGTACTATAATCTTGCAAACTACACATTTGTGCCGAGAAAAGGGCGATGAACACGAGAAGGCCGACTTCACAATGCCATTTTCATTGCTCAAAACAACATCAATAAGCGACTCCGAAGTAGGGTTAATATGAGTTGGCCCGAATAAGTTGCTGCATACTAATAGAGAAGAAAGCATCGAATCAAAATACCTCACTGAAGGTAAATCCACATCCAAAAAATTAACGTTAACATCCCCAACAAAGATAACATCCTCAAAATAAGACAAAGCATGAGTCAAACTAGTCTCTAGACCATCAATAAAAAGTTTATATGGTAAGTGAGGTGGTTTATAAACAACAGGAATTACAAAAGAAATTCCCTTACAATGAATTTTAACGAATATCTGTTCTAAATTAGAATTGTTTGGAATATTAAGCCGTTCAAATCGATATCTATTACGAATATATAACGAAACCCCCCCTCCACTTGCACCAGTATTTCTATCTGCCCTTCTCAAATTGACATCCGTAATAATCAAATTTCCCGAATCAATTGAATCATTTAACCAAGTATCTCACAGTACGAGTATGTCAAATTTATTCTGCTCAATAAAGACCTTCAATTCATAAAATTTAGGAACCAAAGATTGCACATTCAAATGACCCAACAGAAGCATTTCTTAATAAATTCGCCAATGCGTCAGAAGTGCAAAAAAAAACATGACACAGTTAGTGAACCGTAACACACGAAAATTAAACTTACTAACTACACACCAGAGATCAATTTTTTAACACCCAATCTGACGAAGACAGCTCCGTTGGACGTCCAAACATTATTGAACCCATACGTCTCCGATGACTCTCTGATAAGTTTCCATCCTTCATAACTATATTCGAACCTTCGAGAAGTTTCTTTTTCTTGAATATAATATTTTTAAATTCGGTATTTCTGAAAACAACGATGAGATGACGGGAATTCTTCTTATCAGTGGCACCTGTTCTATACACAGATGTGATTTCATCGACGACCGACACGTTGAGCTTATCTTGAAACAGTTTCTTGACCTGGGCCAACACATTTTTTCATGGGATTCCCTGATGCCGATAAGACGGATGTTTATATTTTTTGTTCTCTGCTCGAGATAATCCACTTTTCGTTCTAGTTTCTTACGTGTGTTTTCATTATTTTCATTTTTCTCAGCACCGGATTTAAGAGCTTGAATTTCACTTTCCTGAGTGGCTATTTTAGCCTCATAAATATCGAATTTTTCAGCGAATTTCCTACTGATGGTGTTGATGATAGCATCAGATATTTCCTTGACAACATTATCAGATTTTAGGGCTTCAATAAAGGACTTTTCGAACTCAGATTTTTGTCTTGTTGTCATATTGCTACTTTCCAGTAAGAAATGAATGATTAATGATTGGTGCTATTCAAAATCACGAAATATCACTAGCCATATCTGAAGGAGCACTACACGCGTGTGTTCTCGGAAATGTATCGCATGGCAAAATACCATCAGAAACAGCAAGAACATGCCAAGCAACTGATCGACCATCTGACAGGAGATCTATTCAACTCACGAAGATTGAAAAGGACCTGGCCAAACTACCTAACTGACTGATCATAATTGAGAATCCATAAATGTGAAATTATTCCTTTTAGTCTGTACACACAGGGTGTTCTGATTTGTTTCCGACAAACTGAAATTGGTGTGAATAGATTGCATCATTTTAAGCAAAAAAGTTCCCATGAACATGGGTCCGGAAATGCTTCGTTTCCGAGATACAGGGTGTTGAAATTGAAAAAATAATTCGTCTTTACTTTGATAGTTTTTGACTGATCCCAAATAATTGCATGAAAGTTGGTACGTACGGGTTTTTTGAGGTGAAAAATTCAAATTTGTGGTCGATTTGGTTGTATTTTCTAGAGGGCGCCACAGGCAATCATTTCTTCCCCTTTGAACCGTTTCAACATTTTTGCGCTACCCTGTACGTTTTGAACTAGAAAAATCGATTCCCCAGACTTCTCTATTCAAGATAGATATCATTCAAGTCGCTAGGACAAACGGTTTCCGAGAAAAACGCATTTGAAACTTATGATTCATACCAATTTTCATAGTGAATAATCAAATTTTTCAAAAATTTCTTTTGAACATTTTATTTTTCATGTTTTTTAAATTATACACAGTTTTGAAAAAAATATTATACGTTCTTAAACTTGGAAGTGTTAAGGAGGATGAATGATTGATTTTTGCGAACAAGGTAAATCTCGAAGTGAGTATTCAGTCATGACTAGTTAATGATCTCTGTGTATATAATTTATTATTTGTATTGTAAATGAATTGTTACTTGTTATTCTTCAATAGATCAAGTTTGTTTACAGATACCCATAAATACAATTTTATAAAACCAAAACGACTATTCGATTCTGTTTTCATTTCACATGAAAAATATAATTGAGGACAGTTAAATCGTTCACCTAATTCAAACAATTAGGGATTACATGATAAATTCAACTTGGAATTCTAGTTTTTTTATTCATATGCTATCTGAAAACTGCCAACCAATTGGAGATTCTTATGTCTGTGACGTCACAGCTCCAGAGCGTTAGAATGATGGGTTATTGGAATTATGTTGCCAATGTTTTTTTAGAGTTGAGAGTATAATTAAGCCACTCTTTATCGATTGAAATTGAAAGTAGAAAACTTTATTCTGAAACTGAAGATCCTTATTTTTGAAGTGAGGTTATTCCGTTCGCAGAAAATGAATATTCAAATATAAAGTTCATGAAAACTCACCAGTGACAATACCAGAACTCCTCAATGCTAAAAAAGATGATTTTCAAATTATTTTCACCTCATGTGGTAGAAAATGTTTAAATTCACTAAGGGTCAGTTTTATATGATGAAAGAGTATGAGATCAATAGTCGTTTTAATATCATTAAATGCTCAATTGAATGCACTGAATGACAGAGAAGCCTAGTTGCCTTATAATAGGTATTGCTTATGCACTGCTGCAAATGGTCTAAGCACATTAAAAATTCCAAGGGAATCTCAAACTTAAATAACTATGATCCCATCTTCAGAGTTCAAATTAATTCAACTTTATTTGTAACGTTATATGGGGTCTTTCAAAAATAGGTGGATCTCATTTAAGAAAGTAGATCGAGCGCATTTCGGGAAAAATTATCAAACTCAATTTTAAATTTTCAAGTCTTCAGCACCAGAATGTTTTATGGAGACGCTCTGCCATCTCTCACAATTAAAGAGACACTATATTGTGAGAATATCTTATTTGACGGTCATAACCAGAGACAACCGAGACGGTCAACTCTATGCCAATTTTTGTCCGATGTTAAGAATTATGTTGTGTCACTGTCTGTTCCATCTTAACTAGCATAAGTCTCTCTTAGTCCCACTTTTCGAACCTATTTTCAGATGTCGCTGTATACATTGACTGGATGATTGAAAATATTTATGTGCAATATAAATAAAAAGAAGAAAATTTTCGCATAGACCTAACCTACAAATATTAAAACTTGTATTGAAAACATTTGGCATGGTTCTTTTAATTTCAACCACCAACGTCTACAGTTGTAATTTGAGAAAAAGTGAGTTAATATTTACTAAAAAAGATTGGTGATAATCATTGTATTATATGCGGTGCTGTAGAGGACGAAGTCAATAATTTATTTTGTTTTCCTTCCAATCCTGAGCGGTAAGAATAAAAGTTATATTTATTTCATCTGATGCTTGCTTTGGATGGAAAGTATATTATTTAAGTTAAAAATTTATTTTGTAGGATGAATTTGTGGAAGAATACTCTTGGTCTTCGTTCTAGTGCTGTGATAAGAAAACGTCATAGAATTTGTGATGGACATTTTAGTGAAAATTCTTTTACAAATTCAAATCGCAACAAGTTAAACAGACATGTTATTTCTATGGCTTGGGTCAACCCTTCATCAGACCTTGAAGTAATGGAGGAATCACATGCAATAATTGAGGAATCACATGCAATAATTGAGGAATCACATGAAGTAATATATATATATATTCTTTTGAACTTTTGGCTGACAATATTTAATTAGCAAACAATAAAGCATATAGATCAGGGGTTAGTGACGGGGTGTCATACAATTCGGCGTATGACATAAAAGCCTAGGGAAAAAACCCCTGTGAAAAAAACCCTGGCTCCCCGTCTAAGTGTGAAAATACAAAAATAAGCTGAAATATATTTCAGGGACTTCTATCTTCAAGAGTGATCTTGTATTGGTGGAGACAGAGACTTCTTCAAGGTGTTCACATTGAATCTGGAAATAAAAAGACAAAAGCAGAAAAAAGAACTGAATAACAAAAATACCTATCATATTCGTTTGAAATTTATAACCCATTCCAAGAAAGAGTTGGAAACATCATGAATAGCCCTAAAACCATCTTGAAATTTATATATGGGACAACTATCGATGAGATGAGGTATTGTTTCTTCTGCTTCTCCACATTCACAACTTGCACTAGGAACTGAGTTCCATTTAAATAGCATGCCATTGGTACGACCATGACCTGCTCTCAAACGATTAAGAACTGTCCAAATTTTTCTTGGAAGATGAAAACCAGGAACTTTTTCAGAAGGATCATTACATGAAGTAATGGAGGAATCACATGAAGTAATGGAGAAATCACGGGCTGTAGGATCTATTGAATCGTCAGGTATTGTGAATTGTGATATTGTTTGTATCTTCAATATAATTATTTTGTTGTCTTTCATCTTTTTACTTGCGTAATATTTCATTTTTGCATGTGAGAACATTTGAATACAATAAGTTACATGATTCCTTAAATGTTCAAACCTTGATCATTGTTTTAGGTAACATATCAGGCAGTGAGAGGTCCCAAATAGCTGAGGAACAACAAAGTGCAAGTACTATAACAACTACAGATATTACATTCTTCCAATCAAATTAGGTTTGTTGGCGTCAGTTCCGAATTGAGAAATGAACAAACCAATTATTTCAAATGCATCATCCTATTACAGTATTGTTGATTAACTGAAGCTTTTGGTTTATGAAATATTATTTCATAATCATATTCATATTATTTTCATTACTTGCAGCTGATGGTGAAGTACATAATATATTGCAGGAGTCGCATGCTAGTGGATCAGCCCTTCAGATACTTAGATCCGACGTTGTATTTGAGGAATTGGGTTGTTCGGAACATAGGGATATAACGACTTCTGAGATCTGTAGGATTGGCATTCCTTGGTGGTGCAAAAGAAAATCAGAAGAAATTAAATTCGAAGCTAAAAAAAAGCATTTGAAAAAAGTGCACCATTAGTAATTTTTGATTTATTTTTTATTTCAGCAGTCTGTTCTGTTAATTCAACCTTTGTTAAGTTCCATGTAAAGTCCACTTCTTGTTGAAAGTTGATCATAAATCATAAATTAGTCCAGCCATATCTCAAATTTGTATTGCTAGTTTTTCCTCAACATCCACATTCTTCATTATTTCTTATCTCAAGCACCCTTGTTATTTTTTGCATTAATTTATGTTTATTTTCTGTACAATAGTTTTCATCAATTCGAGAGCATAGAATAAGTGATAAAATGTTCATATTATTCAATAAAAAGAGCTGTAATCAATAGTGTGTTATAAATATTTTTAATTTTCAAGATGAAAATATCGATATGTAATTTTAAAAATGTATTTTGCGAACATAATGAAAAAATTTTCATCTTTGACATTGCAAATGTTTGCCTGAATCATACATTGCATATCGAGGATGAAAGTTTTTTTATTATTTTCGCAAAATTCATTTTTAAAATTCAGTGATCCTCTGCTATCGATTCAAATTTCCCGTCATTCTTTCACCGGTACTGATGTCAGCGCCATCTGACAACAGCCCCATTTTTCGGAGAGAGATAGAAAATTAAATCGGACACGAATTTAGTTCGGAGTTGACCGTCTCGCTTGTCTCTGGTCATAACGAAGACCTGAATCATAGACAAAGAAGAGATAGACCTCCGACTCCTTTGATTCGTTTGGCACGTTGACGGTGGTTACCTTATGAGCAGCACATGGAAGTAATTGTGTGAAAAAGCTATATAATAAAAAAGAAGGGGACATATTTTCGCGCGAACTGTCGCGAATTCTAACCCCTCTTTAGTTTCGTTCATTCTTTCATTGAAGTGTAGTTATCGGTTCTGTTGTTTTTTGTTTGCGAATCGTGGTGAGTGTTTTTTTTTTATCTAGAATATTAAAAAGTTGAATAGAACGAATGATTTGAATTTTTTTTTGTATTGTACTACATCATACCTTTTTTTTTGAGATATTTGAAATTCTTTATGGTATCATCGTGAACTTTGAGATATATCTTTTTCGTTTACTGAAGCCCCTGAGAAATATTTAAAGTAAAATTTACTCTATTTGTTTTGTAGATCGACCAAATTTTGTGATAGCAGCGATTAGTGTTCGGTGAGGGATTAATTGAAAGTTTTTGTAAGTATATTGAAAGGTAAGTATTAATTCATAGCACCTCTTCTCGTAATTGAACAGTATGTCATCATCATTCAAATTTCAGTATTCTTGTTGCATCCCAAATTGTGCTAATAAATATTACACGGGTTCAACCAATAACAAGCACTTTTTTCGACCTCCTGCATGTAGAATTTCTGAATGGGATCATACAATTAGAGCTTTTCATTTCAGGTGTTTTATAAATTCGAATACTAGGATATGTGAGGGTCATTTCAATGTCAAAAACTTTACCAGTACATTTAAAAATAAACTCCTTCCTTCAGCTCTGCTAGATTTTCCAAATTATGAAATGCTTACATCTCAAAATTATAATGATAATAATAAAAATAATAATAATGAATTTGATTTCGGAATCGAAGGTTGGAAAACATCTAGTGCTCAGATATTATCACATTTTCCAAATTGTGTGCCGAGTAATAGTTTGATTGATACAATGAAAATTAATAAACCTTTTGTAGGGAACAAAAAATCAGAAATTTAAGAAAAAAATAATAATCATCGAGTAAATCAATTATTGCCTGAAGAGAAATTTCTTTATGACATTAATAAAAGGCAAAGAAAGCAACTGTCTAAATTAAGGAAAAACATTGAACAGTCTTAACATAAATTAAAATTAGCTGGGAAGATTAGTGATTTTAAATTATTTTTGCAGCTTAATCAGTCAATTGGCTATAATGGGGTTGGATTTATATCTTCTCAGATCAGAAATTCCAGCTGTAGAAAACATGGGGAGCTTTGGACACCTGATGATAAAATTTTTGCATTAGCTCTGTATAAGCGTGGTCCACGATCATACAGATTTTTAAATAACTTTCTAAAATTTCTAAGTAAATCTACTTCAAATACAGTTTTGAGTTCTTTTCTTTTTGATACAGGCATTAATAAGCAAATATTTCAGAGATTAGCAGTCAAATTTTCTAAATTTTCCACTCTTGATAAATTTTGTGGTCATGTTTGATGAATTGTCTTTGTCTCATGATTTTCATTATGACCATGCTTTGAGTAAAGTAGTAGTAGACTCAAATCTAGGACGATTCAAAGAAATCGCTAATTTTATATTTATATATTATATTATATTTTGATGATATCTTGGAAACAACCGATTACCTACTACTTCACTATAGATCAGGTAAAGACCACTCATCTAAAAATCCTGATTGAAGAAGTCATTGTTGCATTGCAAGAAATTGGTCTTCGGGTGATTTGTACAGATTTGATAGAAAAAGGTTCCAAAAATGGAACCAGAACATTTGGCTTTGAGACACTCGAACTTGAAAATGAAAATCTCTATTACTTCTAAGACTATGAGTCACACAGTTTGTGCAGCATTGGAGTATATTATATCTATCTGTAGAGTATCAACATTATATTCTTACAATGTTTTTCATTTTGTTGCAGATCTGAAGAGGATAACATTCGTGTTTCGCCAAAGAAGTTCAGCTTTCAATTCTAAGTCTCCCAAATATTTGTCAGTTGTCAGAAATTATTTTATAATATCTTCAAAAAGTAAAAAATATTACCTGACTTTCTCCATACTCGTACACCTCAAGAATCTGAATTAAGCCTAAAATTGGATTCGTCCATAAAGAGAAAATTGGTCCGTTGATTATTCCATAAGACATGTTCTTCAGCCCATGTTAACCGAAAGAAACGATTAGGAACTAATTGTGACCGGCTGACATTTCAATGGTCTATTGGAACTCAGACCTGCTTCGTGCAAGATCAATTTCGGATATCAATATCATGAATATGCTGTAGTTTGGTCTTTAATTCAGGTGCTGTTATTGTCAGATTCGTCCTGGCCGATGAGTACCAGAAACGCTCTAGTATAACGTTTTGGTCCAGGATATCTTCCTGATACCACCCCTGTTTCTTTATAACGGGAGAAAAATCTAAAGACGACACATTGTTTCCTAAAAACTGCGGTCGCCACATCGAACGCATGTTGCTGACGAGAAATTATTGATGATGGAACTCGTATAGAATTATTATTTGCACAATAACCATCATCTTCTTCACGTTACATAAAACGATTGGTCTCCAAACTTTGGGCAACTCAATTGATGGTGCATTTATGGGAGTGAAACTTTCTCAAGTGTTAGACACCGAAAAATCCAAGTTGGTCCAACATGCTGTGGATGAAATTAACCTGACAAAATGGAACAAAACATCTTGTAACAGGCGAATTTACCGATGGCGACTAGTTCGGGAATCTCCGCTGAATATGGAATTGAAGCCTGCATGGTACTATATCTGTGTTTTCATGTAGCGCGCATTATGGAGAAGTGGGGTTGACTTCGATTGATTTTTTTCGATTTTGGATTATTCTCGTGTGAAAATGTTGGAGAGCGCATGTATCGGTCTTTCTCGAATTGAAATCAAGTTTCAAATAGAGATTTTGTCGTGGCGAACAGTTTTATAACGTTCAGTAAGTCTAGTTTTTGATTAGACAAGGTTTAATGGATTTTAATTTCGTATTCAATTGTTTTATATGCAGAAATAACAAAAGTCTCGCGCGTTATTTTTCCAGACCGCCATCTCTATTTCGCCATATATTTCTCAGGGAGATATATGAAGAATCAACTTCATAGTTGTGAAGTTTGAATATTGCCGAATTTGAGATACCTGAGGAAGACTGAACAAATTTGCCGAAGTTGAATTCTGCGGTAATAACAGATATTTTTCTGATGGGCTGAAAAACTGAGAAAACAATAAGTCTTTGTTGGAAAGTCTGTCTACAGGGTGGAAGACTTAGGTCCCATTTTCCACACCAGATTCAACTCAAACGCCCAAGAAGGTTGCAAGGTCCTGTTATCTCATGAGTTAGGACTCAAGACAGACAAGATAAGTTCCAGCAACAATTGTAGATATCACCAGTTAATTTTTATAGCTAGAAATTAATAAGTTCCACTTGCAAATTTTACTTAGTGTAAATATCTAGTATTTGTAAAAGAGTGGAATAAATTTCGATTGTTAAAGTATTGACTATCATTGACTGCGGTGGAAACTCTCTGAAGGTGAATGTGGGGTGAGTTTGTGCTCCAGCTAGCCGGAGCAATTTCAGTTAATGGAATTACAATAAATATTTTCTTTTACCTTTACAATCTATAATATCCCAGGAAGAGAGTCCAACAAAAAAAATCAAGAAGGCAGTATTCATGGATATCGCTCTCAATCTCATAAGTGCACCATCAGTTGAGTTTCCTGAAGTTTGGAGGCCAATTTTTCAGTGTAACTTGAAGAAGTCTTCAAACTACGGATGAGTGCTTATTTTTTATGTAGTTATTGTAGTCTGTCTATTTGACATTTATGAAAGCTTTTGTAGAAACTAATTTAACCTCGAAAACGACAGAACATATCTGTTAAAACGTTGGGAAGAAGAACAATAATAGATGATGGTTACTGTCCAAATAATAATTAGACATGAATAACTGACGCATTCCAGTTTTCAACAAACCAATTGCTCTAAATTTGTCCTCTGTCGCTCACTATCTGCTCAACATTTTTACTTGAAATAAAACATTTCAGGTAAGAGCAAAATTTTTTCCTAATTGATGCAAATTATGGTCAAAAAATATTTCCATGACGATAATGATAAGACAACTAATCTTATACAAGTACAAGTAAGATAAAGTTCCATCAATTCTTATCTTTCTCTTTAATATTACGTTATAGCTATGTGCTACCATTTGACAGTTTCTGACAAAACTTCTCTTTTTTTGGAGAACGTGTGGGAAGTCACAGCTTGAGATATTTCTGAAAAACGATTCTACATGCTTTCGGTTGGCTTTCATGGCTCGTGACAATAAGATCATGTTCTGATATAGATGTGTTTTGTCTTCCTAAAAAAGATAGTTTCACAAAATCGTGTCGTTCTCTCCAACTATAAGAGATAGCAAAGTGTCACCATACAACATTTTGAAACCGAGGACTTGTCTTATCGAAAAATTCAACTTGAGTTCAATAATTTGTCGTGAAACGCGTTCTATATATTTTGTCGAAAGGAATCCACCTATTTTTTTTGAAGACCCCATATAACCTCGCAAATAAAGTTGAATTCGAACTCCTGTTTTTGATAGACGATACGACAACCCTTCAGATGCTTCATGGCCTGTGAAGATGGAATCAATTTTGAGAAAGTTATTGAGGTTTCGAATTCACTTGAAACGTTCAAAATGCCCAAACCATTTCCGGCAGTGTATTCCAGAAATAATTCTGCGGAAAATAATAAATCAAAACCGATTACACGATTCAATTCCTCCTTAAATTTTGAATGGACTGCGTTGAATAGGTCACTTTGCGCTCTTGTTTCTGATAGGAAGTAGCTATAATATCGTATTGAATAATTCTCGTAAAATCAATATCGATCATATCACATCAATGAACCAGGAGTCTTTCAAACTTCCGAGTATTAGTCATTTCCTTTTCAATTTGTTCGTCATTTATTTGAAGAATAAGTTGGGAATGGATTTCCACATTGTTCATTGTAAAACGATACCTAACTTTTCGCTACCTGTAAGTAGGTTCTTCAACGAAAACACTCGAAAATGTCATTATTTCAAGATGCCACTCAAAGGTGACTGAAGGATATAGTCAGTTTCAAACAACAATATGAAAATAAGAATTATTAGTTTATGTAGAATCTTGAAGATCAATGAAAAATACTTACCCTTTTTGTATCTACCTTCGTTTTGTTCAAGCTGGGTTGAAGCTGAAATAAATAGAAATCAAGTTATATATTATGTATACCTACTAGTATATTTACAATAATCAAATGATTCAGTGACACATTGTGTTCGTACGTACACAAGGTTCTGCTGCAATAGCATGTTTCGCAACATAGCTGCCAAACTAAACCTTTCAGAATTTTCGTTTGAAAGCGTGTCTTTTGTACTTTAAATTCTGTATAGCATAGAATTATTTTTCAATACATAGGATGTTCATATAAAGCAATTCAATAAATGAGTGAATCTTCAATGGACCACACCGTATATTGAGGAATAGGCCACAGATAATAAAGATGATAAATAAATAGCAATCAATATCAATCCTCAAGGGAAGTGAGCCAAGTAGGTGTATCAAAAGGTAGTGTTCTTGGACCACTGCTTTTTCTAATAATTATTCACATAAATGATTTTTATCCGCCTTGTGTGATCATGTTTTTGGTAATTTGTTGGTATGTGTGCTGGTTACAGACGATGCTGATGATGTCTTGAGATCCCCGTTTTTTGGGTTAACCTTGGAGAGTGCACGAAACATTCTAAAGGCTTACATCAATGCGTACTGCCGAAAAGAAACATGAATCGGCATATAAAATTGACAACATCTGAAAGTTTGTCGTTTGAGACATATTTTTTATTAAAATCTTGCAAAAATTACTCGCGACACAGATTTTTCAGACGATCATCCTCTTGGAAGTCAATTAATTCTATCTGAACTGACATCTTTACTTGCTTTACGTCCATATAAAAAGTTGGAATTCAAGTTCGTTTGAACGGAAATGATCAAATCAGGCCAAAGATATTTTTCGGAGAAGCCAGATCTAGTTTTCTTTTGATTTTCATGGACTTTTCACTTCTTCTCGCACCTCATAGAATCCTTTCAATATTTTACCCTCACTGTGGCAGCGAACTTCACAATAAAAATAATATTCCCTTATTCTGACTGAAGGAACTTTTGAAACTGCCGATGATTTAAACCTCTTGATTTGATAAAATAATTATCCATTAACTGCTTGATTTTGTTCCAAGATTTGCTCGTTGAAGAATACAGTGGAATGTTATAAATGCCAATATTTCTACGTAATAATCTGATTTTATTTTAGCAACTACTCCCAAGCTTTTCCCTATCATTGCCGGAGCTCCATTTGTGGTGACAGCGCTCAATTTCAACCAGTTCAGTTTGAAAGCTTCAAAAACAATAATGATTCCGACAGATATATCTTGACCTATCGCATTGTCTTTCATTGACGTAAGCGCAAGCCTGTCGTCTGTTATTCTGAATTTTTCATCGACTGCTTACTGTGCTGCTATCAGAATATCAGTGCTTTCATCCAACGCTATTGAAAAAGCAAGGAATGTTTCCAGCACTTTTAGGAGAGCGACTTTTATATTTTCAGCCAATGCATCTATTCGTTTGTGATTGTTCTTCTTGATGAACTAAGTTCTGAATGCATTTTCTTTTTTTCTGGACATATAATATCTGCCACTTATATCCGGCACTTATTCATAAATTCACCCACTGAAAATGGCTTCGAGTATTCTGCTACTTACTGAGAACATAACTTGCACAAACTAAACCTACAGCTTCTTCATTAAGTTTTATGAATATACTTCATTGTCTCACCAACTTCTTTTACTTCATTGTCTCACCAACTTCTTTTTCAACTCCTATATTCTGTGATTTTGAAGTTGCCCTGTCAAACTTCCGTATAATTGCAAATATTCAGTATTATAATATCTATCTAAATTATTTTCTTTCGGAACTGCGCCGCCTCATTACCTATTAGGCAAATTGGCTTTTCCTTAACACAAACAAAGAAATAGTTTTGAACCTACCTCTCCTGGAAAATACAATTTTCCCGATCGATTTTTCTGTATATAGAAGTGGAAGGTCCAGACATTTCAAGATATATCATTTTTCAGAACACAATAGCTATGATAATATATCGCACCACAAGAAACTGATCAGATTCCGCGTTGAAAATCGAAATGCTCCCGTGTAAGTGAAAGAGTATTTTCCTCAAAGACAATAACTTGCGCATAACACCCCAGAATTACAGAGCACGTTCATTCCGAATGTTAGGTATCGCATAGATGCGGAAATGAAATATTAAATATAATTTGTTATGGTTTCTTAGAAATCTATTTTAATGGTGCATCTTGTTGAAAAAATTGACGGGCTTGAGCATCGATTTCAGCAACCAGCACCATCTTATGTGGAGTTATTTGTGATTTAGTTTTTCTTGAAGGACGACGACGACTCCCTCTTTTTCTGAATACATATTTCTGGAAGTTAACCAATATTTCGTCGCATAACTTTCAACTTGAGCCTGGTTGATCCATTTCACATGTATTTCATATAGGTTTTTGTTTCAAATCCTTTATTTACTCCATCGTGTGTTCTAGCGGTTGAACGCAGAGGCTCTCGTAGTTTCAACGGAGTTGCGTTATTTGAATCACAACCAGCATTGTGAATTTCGAAGGAATTCGCTATTCCAAACAGATGTTCCCGTTGGTCTCTTATTGCCTAGTTTATAGCCATGAATCCTCTTCCTCCAGAGTGAATTTCAAGTTTTCTTCCAATTACATCTGCATAGGTGGGACATAGTGCTAATATTTGAGCACTATAATAGATGTATTTATTGCTATTGAATATGTAAGCGATGATCCTTTATGAAATCATCTATTTTCTGAATCGTTTGTTGAGAAACCAGCTGTGGGTAAGGATGAAGTTTCCAGAGTTGCCAACATTAGAGGACGATGGACCTGCTATCCAATAAAATTTCTGGTTCAGCAGCTATAGAAGCGTAACGCTCTATTGCAGAATAAGGTCTTGATTTTTGGATTTCTTTCGTAATCCTCAACGTCCAGTTCAGAATTGAATGATCCATTATTTCAAGATTTCAATTGCTGTTATGAAAAGTTTCCGAATGGAATATCACTTATTTTCAGCTTCGAATATTGCTCTGACTTCCATAGAACAGAGCCTGAGAAAATTATGAAGAGGATAAGATATAATACACATTGATTAATTGATCATTTTTTTTGAAAAGTCATTACGAATGAAATACATTCAACTCAATCTATCTAGTATTGATGCCGCTTCGTTTATGAAGGCCTGAAGCAGAAATGAACTAAATTGTCTATACACATATAAGTATATTATTATTATAAGTGATGAGATAATTCAAGCATAAGTATAAAAATTCTGACAGTCGTAATATGGATTAAAAATCATGAGCATAAGCTTGAAAATCGAATTATAGATCCACTTCTTCGATTTTGATAAACTACCGAACAAAAAACCTTGCTTAACTGCAGTGAATAGTTTTTCAGATAATTTGGATAATTTCACTAGCATATATTTGCATGGATCATTTTTTATGAATCATAATTCTATGAAAAATACTTACAAGCAAAGGTTCTTCCACTGTCACTTCGTTCCGGAAGGGGTATAGCTGAAAAGATTAGGTAGGTAGAAAATTATATGTGTTTCATGTAGTATACTAGAAATGATTAATTAATTGAATCACTCGCTTGTCTTCGTACGTATACAGACTTCTTATAATTCTTGGCAGTAAATTATATGAGTATTAGTATACAAGAAATCATGTTTCAATTAAGCTCATTGCCTTCGTATGTAGAACGTCTAATACGAAATCTTGTCAGTCGTGATTCTCTTTCGAAATCAACACCCACAAGAAAAAAAATTCTACATTCAAGTTTTTCAGGACCCTTGGAAACAGTATCCAAACAAAAAGCATTTATGAATCATATCGTATTCGATATCTTCTTTTCTGTAAGTTTTTGTCCTATGCAACACCTTTCACATTCATTTCTGAATCCTGAAAATTTGATATGTTGCTGAATTTTAGCTTCAAAGCCATATTCATTCCGATAAATTATTGACTCATAAAATTTCTGACACATTGATGATTATATATGTATAATCGTTATCAAGGCTTGGTTATCAAATTTAACGTCTACTTATGTGAAAATATAAAACTTTCCATAAACGAAAAAGTTATAGGTTTTTATCTTCGGACCAGAATTTATTCAATCTCTTTTGGATGTCTTAGGATGAGTCAAATTATGAAAACAAGCTGTGGAATGGTTTTTTAAGAAATCATAATTCAATGAAAAATACACAACGTTCATGAGTGTCCAAAGCTGAAACGATTACATAATAAATTATACCTGTATGTATGGGTATACCAAAATGATGAATGAATTAATGATGATGTCTTCGTACATAAAAAGACTTCAAGGAAATCTTGGCATTCGGGATTCTTTCCCGAAACAAACGTCCGCAAGAAAATAGAGAATATTTTTTATCGAATTTGAACAGTTGAAAAGAGTTTTCGAACAAAAAGCTCTTGTAGATCATATCGCAATTGATATATTCTTCTCAGTAAGTTCTTGTTCTTTGAAATACCTTATACATTCAAGCCCAAACCATGACTGAAAACTGCTGCTAAATTTTATCTTTGAATCCGTTATGATTTTGATAATTTATTCAGTTTAGACACATTGATGAGTCGTACATAACCGTTATCTAGGCTTGTTAATTGAAACAAAACGACTTTACATACGAATAAGTCATAGCTTTTTAAAATGAGATGGTGCAATGCTGAAATTCAAAAATATTCTGACATCTATTTCCTAGGCCTCCATTAAAAATGTTGTTCATCTATGTATGAAAGGTTTATCAGGTGAATCCACAAGTAGCAGACGGAAATAAACGAATATGGTACTTGCCAACGCGTGTTTCTGCTGATTGGCTTCGTAAGATCAAGATAACCCTAGAAATAAGGTTGTTATCTAACCATATCCGTATTCCTAAGGTAACCTTACCCTACGAAGTCAATCAGCAGAAACACGTGTGGGCAAGTACCATCTTCGTGCATTTCCTTCTTCTACTTGTGGATTCACCCAATATACCTTTCCTATATAGAATTGATCTCCACGATGAATATAGTATTGGATATTTTGGATATCTAAAAAGATATCAAATTGATCCACAAATTAAATATTTTGGAAATGTTTTCGAAACAGTCTAGCATAACGATTTCCCTAAAATATTGCAAATCTACTTGTTCTAACATCATCTGAACATCTTTCGAGTTACAACTCGATCGGATTGATATGGTAAACTGAAACAAATTCATGAAATGAGATGGTTAAACGCTGGAATGATAGAAAGTTCTGAAAATCAATAATATAGATATACATAAAAATTCTGTGGATCTCTGAAGAATATGCCATGACATATCATATAATAGAAAAAAAAATGGAAATTTTCCTATAACTTCCTATAGTGACGATTTTAACGAAATTTTTCATTTCTATTTGCTTCAACTCATTCAACATCTTTCAGATTACAACTTGATTTGGTAAATATTCTAGAGGTTATTGAGGAAACCAAATTTAACATGATCATAACTGATCAACCTTTCGATGGATTTGGCCGAATAACGAACCTGACCGAGATATTTGGATAGTTAACCTATTTTAGAATACGAAAATTCAATTTCATCTCCTTCGCCTAGAAATTCGAAAATTCTACTGTTTTCCAACCAGAACACGTGAGCAAAAACCCCTTCTGTGCAACACTCAGGCTCGCCAATAGCTTATAGTGACCCATCTTGATGTGATTCCATAATAGTCCAGTCAATAAAGCCTGGGAAATGAAATAATTAGCGGCAATGAAAATTTTTGCTTTTCTTGTTCGGAACAATAAAAAGGATAACCAAAAAAATTTCAACTCTCTGGAGGAAAGGCTTAGGAGCGGAGGGGGTAAAAAAGGCTTTTTTCTTATAACTCTTGAGAAAATATTTCGAACGGGTTGAAATTTTTAGGGATGGTTAAGTAAACAACCTTGTATTAAAATTTCAAGTTTCTAGGGTTAAGGCTATGTGATGGAGGGGATGGAAAAGGTTTTTTTTCTTATAACTCGGGACAGAAAATTCCGAACGGGTTGAAGTTTCAAAGAATGGTTAAGTTGATTATACATCCTGTATTAAAATTTCAATCCTCTGGGGTGAAGGCTAGGCAAGGGAGGGGGTGAATAAGCTTTTTCTTTCATAACTTCGGATAAAAAATTCCGAATGGGTTGAAATTTCAAAAATGGTTAAGCATACAATTATCTATCTTGTGTTGAAATTTCAACCCTCCGGGGTTAAGGCGAAGCAGTGGAGGGGGTGACAAACGTTTTTCTCCTCATAACTTCGGATAAAAAATTCCGAATGGGTTGAAATTTTGAAGAATGGTTAACCATACAATTATCTATCCCGTGTTGAAATTTCAACCCTATGGGGCGAAGGCTTTGCGCTAGAGGGGATGAGTAAGGTTTTTTTTTCATAACTTCGGATAAAAAATTCCGAACGAGTTGAAATTTTTAAGGATGGTTAAGTCTATAATTATACATCTGATATTTAAATTTCAACCCTGCGTTATGGCGGCTGAGCGGTGGAGGGGATGAGTCAGGTTATCTTCCTCATTACTCTGGAAAAAACAATCCGAATGGGTTGAAATTTCAAACCATTATTAAGTGACTGATTTTGCAGCTCGTTTTAAAATTTCAACCTCAATTGTGATTGATTATGTGCGTTATATAGCATCCTGTGGTATTTTCTGGTGTTCGTATATTTCTTCATATATATGACTTCTCAAATCCTTGGTCAGACTCTCAATATCTTCATCTCATTTCAAATGACTGTCGACAACTATGCCCAGGTATTTAATGAACTTTGTTCCTGGTATTTCAGTTTCATCGTCTACTCTGATCGAGTCTATATATGGGATTATTAGGCAAATGGAAGGTGTTTACTATTTTTGAAGTTCAGGATGGAATTGTTGAGAATAAATAATAAGATTAAAATTTCCACTTTTTTTCATTTTTTTACACAACAATTATTTCTCCTAACACTGTTGATTCTTCTGAATAATTTATTGTTATATTGTTTCAAAATCGATTGATTTTTTCAAAATTTACGATACTATTAAAAGCGCATTTCGATTAAACAGCACTGGTCAACTACTTTTATCATGATTTAGCAAAGAAAACATCGCCTATTATTTCTCATGTCGGTTAAATCTCTATTTTTGTAGAGTGGTGTTATGATCCCTACCTTGTATGCATCTAGCAAATATCTATTTAAATAATAGATTAGAGGATTAGAGCGAATGGAATTCTATCAGAAGATATACCACTCTTGTTTGAAATATCAAAGTGAATGGATAGTTTCACTTGCATATTTTTGCATGGATCATTCTTTATGAATCATAATTCAATGAAAAATACTTACGCTCACTTGTTCTACTTCCACTGCCACTTCGTTGTTGAAGGCTTAAACCTGAAACGATCAAGTAGTAAATTATATGCGTATTAGTGTATAATAAATGATGAACTATTTGAAGCATTCATTAATAATTTGACGAAATTTTTTTTAAACATCAGGTATGAAAGAAATCAATCAAGATAGTTGCAACAAATTCCGAAAATGAAAGCATTTGTTAACTGAAGTTTTTTGGATATTCCTCTGATATTCTGATGAAATCAAGACTGAATTTCAACATAGAGGGAATTAATTCACCTCTATCGAAAAATATACATACCTCTTGTTAAAAATATCAGAGTAAGTGGATAGTTCCATTTGCATATTTTTGCATAGATTATCCGCATAATTTAAGGGAAAGTACTTACGAAGTTTATTTCTAATTCCGCTGTCACTTCGTTCTGGAAGGCTTGAAGCTGAAACGACGAGACAATAAATTTATACGACAAATGATGAATTAATGGAACTGCTCATTATCTTCGTAGGCATAAAAATCTTGGCAGTCGGGTTTCTTATATTGAATAAATATCTTATAGAAAGTCAACTCATTTTTTATTCAAGTTTTCCCACACTGTTGAAAACAGGTTTCGAACAAAAAGCATTTTTGAATCATATGGCAATTGATATCTTCTTTTCAGTAATTTCTTGTTCTTTGAAATATCTTCCACATCCAATAAGAAAACAACAGTCCTTGGAATGTTTTTTCAAGAAATCATAATTCAATGATACATATAGAGATTTCTCTAGGAAATATTGACAGTTGGGATTCTCTTTCAAGATAAACATCCTCTAGAATATCGAGAAATCTCTTTACTCCACAATTTCCAGACTATTGAAAACTATTTTTGGACAAAATGCACTTGTTATTTATATCGCGATTGATATATTCTTTTCAGTGAGTTCTTATTCATAGAAAAACCTTCTACATTCTTGTCCAAATCACGAAAATATCATCTGGTGCAAAATTTGATCTTGAAAGCCATTATCATTTTGATATATTATCGAAAAAAATTTTTTTGACACTTTGATGAACAAAGACAATCGTATCTAGACCTTTCAAAAAAATCATAACTTGAACTCATTAAATATCTTCACATATGGAGAACCTAGCATCTTGAAAAGATGGTACAATGCTGGAATTCAGGGATGTTCTGAATATAAATATCGCAGATTTCTGTTCAAAATTTTATTGATCTCTTTTGGATATCCCAGGAGATATCAAATAATAAATATTAATTTTTGGAAGTCTTTGATGAATTTAATTCAGTGGAAAATACTTACGCTCTAATATGATCTACTTCCACTACCACATAGTGCCTGAATGCATAAAGTTTTAGTAGGAAATTACATGTGTTTGACTATATCAGAAATGATGAATTAATTGAAGCACCCATTGTGTTCATACGTTTACAGACTTATAGAAATTTTGGCAGACGTGATTGTCTTTCTAATATAAAATAACAAATAAATCCCCACTAGAAAATCAATAAATTCTTTATAAACTTTTATTTCTGTTAGTTCTTATTTAGGAAATATATTTTAAATTTATATGCAAATGCGAAAATGCAATCTGCTGCTGAATTTTATCTTCGAAGGCATTATTATTTTGGTTTTTTATTTTGTAATAAGATTTTCGACACATTGTTGAACATACGTCGTACATGATCGTTATCTAGCTTTGTTTATCAAATCGAAACTTCTTCATAAATGGAATACCTAGAGCTTCTGAAAATGAGATGATTAAATGCTGAATGTCAAGGACACTTCAGTACCTTTAGATTCACTACATTTTTTTTATTATCAGGAGCAAAAACAAACAACGCCGATGTCCTTCCGACCCTTGAACATGCTACATATAATTGACCATGGCAAAAACATGAATTTTCTAGATCTAAATCAGAAACTTTTAAGGATTTCACGTTAAGCGCCATTGTGCATTTGTCCCAGATGATGATTTTCGATACCGATAAGAATTTGGCTATTGCTGAAGGTTTTTCAATATTATGTTGGATCCTCAATAGCTTGTAGATTTACCAGTAATTTCAATGCTTTAATAGCCATACGGCATCCTTTTAACAATGTGATTGCTAGTTCAGAAAAAGCAACTGCAACCGCTATGTTAAAGCTCGCACGAACATTGGCCTAAAGAACTGACATTAGGAATGTCTCATCAGTTCCACCTGAGGATATAGGAAATATAAACCATCATTTTTATCATCGATTGCCCTCATTAATGTATCCTAACCTTTCTTTCGTTGGGAATTTTACAGGAGCACATTCGTTTGAACTGCTTAATCTAATTCCTCGTGATATTATTCACGATCCCGTTCCTATTCTCCATTAATGCGTCATTCATTTCACGTTTCGGCGCTGGAATTCCTAACTCGAATTATAAACTACTACATATGAGATAACATTTATCTTCGTTTAAGAGTAGAGCCCGAGCATCAGTTGAACTCACATCCGGATACACAGAGACTCCATTGTCTTGCTTCCGTCAATTGTTATATCATGTTTTATAGTGACTGACGTTTTATGTCGAGTCACAGGGAAACCATATCTAACGGGATAAAAAGTATCCTATGGCCTTCTCCTGGCTCTAAGTTACCAACCCACCAATTTTCAGCCATATCGTTACAGCCGTTTTTGAGTAACTAACACGACTTCCTTTTATATATTCAGATTGATCGGTTGGATATTGTATTCTTCTTCTTCTAATGCATATTCACTAATGAATGTTTGCTTCCTTATTCATGACTAACTGATCCTCGGTTATATTGTCTAAACAGCGAATGTTTCTAACAACTTCGCATCGAGCTGGAATGAAAACTGATTTTCTGCGGGGCCATTCAAAATTGGAATAGTTATTTGGTATTCGTCCACCCTGACTCTCATAGTCCAATTGCCGTAATCGATAGCAACGTTATACTTTGCAAGAAAATCTCTACCCAAAATTCCGTCACCTGGTATCGGAAAATCGTCGTTGACTACGTGAAAAGCATGTTTTAGATCGTATTCTTCGACTGAAATGTAAGTTTCTACAACACCCAATGATTTGGTGAGTTCATCCGTAATTCCTCGAAGGTTACTCGCTTTTGAATTATCCACGAAAAATGTCTGACCGTATTTTTCCTTTTTGAAAATTGAAATATCAGCACCTGTGTCGACAAAATACATATTTTCCATTCCTGTCATTTGAGTCGTAAGAATAACTATATTTGACAGTGATAAATTGATAGAAAAGACATTATCTAATTCATTGTGTTGCTTTGATTTTCCCCTCAATCGGACCCGTTGGGGACCGATTGGTTTTCCGAATTATTATCGTCGATATTTTCGAGATACCTTACCTGTCTAGTAGCATTTCCATATCGTCTGTACCCTCTCGAGTGACCACGACGATTTTGATTGCGGGTATTTTGTTCTGAGGGATTGTTATTATTTTGACGGTAATTCTGATTATACCTGTTTCCAATATCACGCCGATTTGAAAACCTCGCCTAGGACGCCTATATTGCCCGAAATAAAGTACATTGTTTTGGGGTTGATTGTTCGAAGCACTCACAAATTTCGATAAAACTTCTTGTACCGACTTAAATGAACCAGCTTCAACGACTAATTTTGCTCGTTCGTTATTAGAATTTTGCATGAGTGAGCGTACCGTGGCTTCCACAGAGTAATTTTCTGCAACTTCTCCGGGCACTCCTCGCTTATATACTGTAGTTTTTCCGATAAAACTTCTAGACCACACGATTCATTTCTATCCGTCTCTAGCTGTATGTATTAGGCTCTCCATTGTTCGCAAGCCCGTCCACTGTCTTATGTTACGTAGCCATGACATCCTCTTTCTTCCCATTCCTCTCCTTCCTTCAATCTTTCCCTCGATAATCAATTGTAGAAGCTGGTATTTCGGTTTTCGCATTATATGCCCTAAGTATGCAGTTTTTCTTTTTTTGATCGTCAGCAGCAATTCACGTTCTTTATTTATTCTTCGTAGGACATTTTCATTGGTCACTCGGGCCGTCCATGGGATTTTTAGTATTCTGCGATATATCCACATCTCGAAAGCTTCTATTCTATTCATTGTGACTACCTTTAGTGTCCAGCTCTCCACACCGTACAGTAAGACCGACCAAATGTAACACCTCACAAATCTCACTCTCAGGTTTAGGTTAAAGTCCGCATTGGTAAGAATACGTTTAAATTTCATGAGTGTGTTGCGGGCATTTTCTACACGACATTTCATTTCTAGGTCAGATGTCCAGTCTTCAGTGAGTCATACTCCAAGGTATTTAAACTTATTTACACGCTCAATTAATGACCAATCAGATGTTAGTTTTGCATTATTGAGTCTGTCTGGTTGACGAGTAATGACCATATATTTTGTTTTTTTGGCATTTATTTTAAGGCCCATTCTCTCGCTGTGTTGTCCTACTACGTCGATAAGGTATTGAAGATCATTCATATTGTCAGCAATTAAGACCGTGTCGTCCGCGTAGCGAATGTTATTAATCCATGTTCCGTTGACTTTAATACCCCTCTCAACGTCCTCAAGTGCCCCTTGGAAGATGTTCTCAGAATACAAATTGAATAACAGAGGTGAGAGAACACACCCTTGCCGGACTCCTCTGCAGATTTCAACATTATTGCTTTGTTCTCCATCGATCTTTATAGAGCAGATTGTTTCAGATAGAGATTTTCAATGCAGCGAATATATTTGCCGTCTATATCCATTTGCCTCAGAATTGTTAGTAATTTATGATGTTGAACTCTGTCAAAGGCCTTCTCGAAGTCTATGAAGCATAGGCATACATCTTTCCGCTGATCGTGGCAGTTTTGTATCAGTACTTGTGTTGCTACTAATGCTTCTCGAGTTCCCAGGCCTTGTCTGAATCCGAATTGCGAGTCGCTGATATTTTGCTCACATTTTCTGAATATTCTCTGATGAATTATCTTGAGGAACAGTTTTAAGGAGTGGCACATAAGGCTGATAAGTCTATGATCCTCGCATTTCCTAGCGTTATTCTTTTTTGGCAAAGGTATGAAGGTAGATGACAACCATTGAGCGGGATATTGACAGGTTTCATATATTCTATTGAAGAGTTTGTGAAGAACTGTTACCCCTTTGTCGTCAAGCAGTTTAATAAGCTCTGCAGTTATCTCATCGGGGACAGGTGCTTTGATATTTTTCAGTGTGCGGATGGTCCTTTCTATTTCTGCTTTTGTTATTGAGGGTCCTGATAGATCATCCTCTGTATCTTGGCCAAGAGTTCTGTCATCCGAGAATAGGTTTCTGGTATAATTTTCCCATATTATTTTTCGCGCATTGATGTTGCCTGCGATTTCGTTATTCTCATTTGTTATGGTAGAGAAGTTTCTTTTTCGGTATATTCCTGCCGTTTCCTTTAGTTTCTTGTGCAAGTTGAGATCATCATGTAGGGTTTGTAATCTTTCCATAATTTCGCATTCATGTTTTAACCATTCATTTTTTGCTATTCTAATGTTAGCTCTTATTTGTTTTTGAATTTTCAGGTAGTTCTCTTGGTTCCTCTGGGTTTTGAATTTCCTACGTTCGTCCATCAATGAAAAAATCTCGTCAGTTATCCATGGCTGCTTGTGTTCTCGTGTTTTATATCCTATTACTTCTTTAGCTATATTCATTATGATATTTTGAGTATTTTCCCAGATATTGGTTAGGTCTTCATCTGATTCTATTTTTGGTATAATTGTTTCTATTTGATGGTTAATTTCTCTACTTGCACTGTCCCTAAGTTCTTTTTCCTGCAGGGATTCGTAGGCTATTTTCCTTTGTGGGGCTATTTTGTTGTGTTTTGCCATTTTCACCTTAAGACAGGCCAAAAGCAAAGCAAAACATGATCAGAAAGTACGTCTGCTCCTGGATATGTGCAAGCTCTGGTGATAGATGTTCCAAAACGTCTGTTAATAAGGATAAAGTCTATCTGATTACGCATTATGTTATGTGGTTTGTCTGCTGGAGACTTCCACGTGTACAGACGGCGAGGTGGTAAACAGAACCAGGTATTAGTTATTTTCATATTTTCCTCTTGGCAGAATTGTAGCAGACGATCGCCTCTGTCATTTCGCTCCCCTAGCCCAAAAGGTCCAACCAGGTCTTCAAATCTACCTTTTCCTATCTTGGAATTAAAATCGCCCATTATTATATTGATTTCATGTTTTTTTGTGAGTTTAAGAAGTTCTTTTAACCCGTCATAGAATGTTTTGATATCCTCATCTGTCGACTCTGAAGTAGGGGCATATGTTTGTATGACATTTGGGTTAACGGGCTTGGCGCTAAGTTTTAATAAAGCTAATCTATCGGAGTATGGGAAGAAGTTAATGATGCTAGTGGACAATTCATCTGTAATAAACATTCCTACTCCATTTCTGTGGTTCTTGTCCTGATTGCCTGAGTAATAGAAACGGCCTCCAGTGACATTACACATTCCATTGTCTGGCCACCAAGTTTCTGAGATCCCCAATATATCTATTTTTAGTCTTCCGATCTCTTGACTAAGATTTGCTAGTTTTCCCGCTTCAAATAAGCTTCGTACGTTCCAGGTCCCTATATTGATATTTTTGCTGCCATTTAGTCTTTGTATCCTGACTTCATTCAAGACCGTTCCCCCCGGAGATCCGATCGGGGAACTTATTTTGCCTCCGGAATATTTTGAATTGAATGACGTCATCATGTGGTTCTCTTGGGAAGTATAATGGAGGTGATTTCCCGTTATCTTCCTCCATGGGTTTAAAATTACATTTCCTTAATTTCAGTTCTAACGGTTATACCACCGTGACTCGGTCGCCAGAGCCTCGTTTGTTATCCAGCAGGGTGTACCGGATGATTTATACTAGGCCATCACTCTTGCAGGTGAGGTTGACATTTGGGCAGGCATAGGGTCCCATTCATCGCCTTCGCCCCTTAAAAAATAGCAGAGGTAAAACTATCGACTTAAATTTATTATGACAAGTGTCATAATAAATATTGTATAGAGGACACCAAATTTAAGATGCTCCTAACTGGCCTAACGACTTTGTCCAAGATATACGGACAACTAACTTTTTCTGAAAATTCGGAAATCTTCTCCTTAGGATGAGAGAAAGCGTATGACCGGACGGCTAGACAGACTCAAATTTGACTCCAAATTTTTTCACTGAGAAATCCATCCCAATCGATTGAGACAATTTTTGGCTCGATATTCGAAAATTATTACAGACGTTCAGGCAACACGATAGCACACTGTTCTTTTGGTTCTCAAACCAAATATTGTATAAATTGTATAAATAGACTTGAAGTGTTCTTACAGGGTTCTCCCGAATGTCAGATCTGTTGTGTGACGGAACATTGGAAAACTGAAACCCAATTAGCAAATTATAGACCCTCTGGTTTCTGTTTAGCAGAAGCTTTTTGTCGCAAAGGTGAAAATCAACATGGAGGTAGTGCCATATTTGTGAGACATGGAACCAATTTCAGGAAACTTCCCAAGATAACAGTGTTATCCAGAGAAGGCATTTGTGAGTGCAGTGTATGAGAAGTTGACATAAACAGGGAAAAAACTATTATAATGTGTATATATACCCCAGGTGGTGTAGTGGAACGTTTTTTGGGTTGTTTGGAGAAAATTTTAGAAAATTTGAGTTTTTTCACAGGTCATGTTGTTGTATTGGGGGATTTCAACATTCATATGCATCCGAATGATAAAAATAGACAGAAGGAGCTCTTATTCTCCTTAATGAGCTCACACAATTCATATCCTTTAATCATTGATTATACAAGAGTTACCAAGACCTTAAAATCTCTTTTCGACAAGATCTTTGTGGATAGCGATAGGGATTATGTAGCTAAAGTACATGACAATCTTATTTCAGATCACACTGCACAGAGTGTCAGTTTCACCTGTGTACTCTCCAACGAACAGATATACAGAAGGATATACAATGACCACAATAGGGAAGATTTCAGGAGAAGGCTCAGCAGTGCAGATTGGACCATGGTTTATGAGGCCAGTGACCCGAATATAGTTTGGAAGAATTTTCATAACATATTTCTTCACTATTTCAATATCAGTTTTCCAACTAAAAAGATAAGGTTAAGGAAGAAATCTCCAGAGTATGACATCACAGATCCTGATAATCAAGAATACAAGAGAAAGTTGGACATTTTATATGTCATTAGCTCGGTGGAAGTAGCTTTCAAAGAACAATATGGGGAAGCAAAACTTGCATATGAGAGGATTCAGGCAGAAAAAAGGTCGAGGTATTAAATCGAAAATTCTGACAATGAATCGAAAACAGTATGGTCAATAATAAATGGACTGAAGTCGGGTGCAAACACACCTAAGGATATACAAGTTGATGGAGACGGAGAAAGTATTGCAAATAATTTCAACAGGCACTTTTTGGACTCGGCATTGAACTTGTCACCAAACGACACTGAAAGGCATCACATCAGTTATCAGCAACAAACAGATATATGTTCTTCAAGCAAATTACAGAGCAAGAAATGATAGATATTGTGAAAGGGCTAAATGTTTATCTCCAAAAACCGAGAGGATTTCAGTGACCATTTGCCAAACCATAGGTACTTACAACTGTAGGAGCGCCTATTATATATATCCGGTTCACAGACTGACTCTTACCGAAAAAAGTGCCAAATATATGTGTATGAAACTTTTTGATAAATTACTCCTATTTTTGACTGTATTTTCGTTCTGATTGTGTATATAATGAATTGTATATATAGGATTTTCGTAAATAAACATTATTATTATTATTAAACAAGCACGCAAAATCCACTTCTCCGCAACACACAGGCTAGACAATTGTTTATCGTAAGCATAACCCAGTGCTGTGATTTCTGAAGTCAAATGTCCTTGAATGAGTACGTCATCCCAGAAAAAACACACAAACGTATATTCAACATCACAGGTTGAATTTGTTAAAGTTGCCTTCAAAACCCCAATTCAACCAAACGTTGACTTTACGTCTAATAAAAATACGAAGTACAAGGTTTCTTTGCTAAACATTGATTCATCAAGAATTAATAAACATAGTAGTCGCTTTCCAGTCATATACTTGTGGCTCCGGGGCTTGAAATCTTGGGGCCTCTCGCTCACTTCATAAAGGGAAATGAGTATACCGGAAAGGGCTAGAGTAGATCGGAGCGCACCAGAAACACTCCTTAGGTTTCTCATTTGATAACTGGAAAGCAGCTTATATTAATATTGAAATTTGGCATCACCTCATGAGCTTAGACGATAGTTTGTTCTGTAACACCGATTTCCAATCTAAGTTGTCAGTTCCAAAAAGTGTTGAAAACATTAACATTTCTCGACCCACCGATTATTGAAAGATCTTTTTTATTTACACAAAAACGATGGATAATATCAAAAATCTTCACCTTGCATGAAAGGCGGTTTTCTTGAACTCTGTCCGGATTCGGAACTCTGAGACAGCGATGCACTCTAGTCTCTAGCACTTTTAGGAAGAATATTTTTTGCACTTTCAAAGGCGGGAAATATCATAAGTAATAAACTTAATACTTAGTAGGCTGATTCTTAAAAACTCAATTCTATCAGCCGACAATTCTCATATTAACGTGAAAACATACGTAATTGCGGAAATCACGTTTGTCATCCCTGAAGGAGAGGCCACAGTGGAGTTGGTTCAAAGAAACTCTGATTTCATTTTTGAGGCATGATATTTGAACACAAAATGAATGATGTCACTCAGGCACTGAAAGATATCCAAATATGAAGTGAGAAAATTTTGTGACTAACTCATCTTCCAACAGTTTTTTTTTTAATATCATCTGTAATGTTGAAAAGAGTATTCTTGTATGTTGCGTTATGATAAAGCTATTTAATGCTAATACATGAAGATATAGGAGAAGAAATTGATTTCCAGGATCACAGAGGTGAAGGCACTAAAGTAGGGTCCTGTATGGTTTTTAAATAATATCAGTAGTTGTAATTGAGATTCAAAATCATTGAAATCCCCTCTGAAATCGAATGAGGAGATTTTTCAAGATTTCCAATGCTATTGACAGCAAATTCCGATTGAGATAGAAGTTGTTAACTGCTTTAAATTTACCTTCAGATATTGTTCAGAAAGCCATCGATATCTTTAGGAGCGAAATCAAGAGGAATGAAGTGAGATTCTATACATGCATTATCCGATCATTTGTTTTCAATTGGCATTCAATTTAAAATACCTAAGTTTACTTGATCTATATCCGCCAACACTTCGTTCATGAAGGTCTAAAGCCGAAATGATATAAAACTATTTTCTTTGAGCACATAAGTAAATCAGAAATGATGAAATAATTTGAGCTCACGTCGTGTTCGAACGTAATAATGATTATAAATAATCAGCATCCGCTTGGAAATCGAATTATACAGGGTGTCTCAAGTTCGAGTGCCTATTAGACGTTTCTGTAGTTCTATACAGAGCTAAAATATTTTCGAAGCCCAAAACCTTCCGGTTATACAGGGAGTGAAAATAAATTAGACGAAAAAATGTTTTTCCAAATTTTCCATTCGTGGTGTGATTGAGTATTCAATAGTGAATACATTTCTTTTAAAATCATTGTATTAAATCGAATAGTTTTCAAAATATCCAAAAATAACTGGAAAAGAAGTCAAATATGTTTAGTCAGTAATATGTTCATTATTCTTATTTTAAATATCCTGATCGTAAACTGTTTTCACATCATCGAAGAGGAAGGATGCGAAAAGGTTATACTTCTTTTGGATTTCAAAAATGTCATCACAGGGTGTTTCAAATATTGTGTTGAAAATTGTGATTTTAAATTGGCTATAACTTCTGTTTTTCAAATTAGAACCCTATTCTTTTATAATTGTGTTGGATTCTGCGGTCAAAAATAATGATAGTTTTCTCACATAATTACGCTCCTAAATTCAATAATTTCTGAGTTATTTGAGATTTCCTGGATTTATGTAGTACGTAGAGTCGAATTCTTTGAATTTGATTCATAAGATATTCTGTGAGCATAGAAGATAAATCATCCCATTTATAATTCACAAGTATCAGACAGGTCTTATTGTTAGTCGTTATAAAATTTTTTGATTTCACAAAATAAATCGTTGCTATTTTAATAATGAGATTTTGGATTTATTTCTTATATTGTATTTTGTCGATTGTATACGCAATACACATTCAAATGCACTTAATGATATTGTTTATTTCAAATCCTTGGTGGATGACACAAAATGTTGAGTATCCAATATTTTCTAAAGATCTTCTCTGTCATGGAAGGTAAATGGGGATACTTCTCGTTGAAGGCCCGGCAGGTTCTACTAATAATTCTGTCACAGTCACCATGTATTTAGAATAGATCCAGAATTCCGTAATTTGAGTAACGGTGCATTTTGTTAAATCGAGAAATGAAGATAACGAAAAACAATAACACCTGACACTTGTGAATTATTAACAGATAATTTATCTTCTATGGGTACAGAGTGTTCCCATGGTTTCGAAAGAATTTTCATTGAATTTTTTTAGATGCAATCAATTTGACTCTACGTACACCATAAATCCAGAAAATCTCAAATAACTCAAAAATTATTGAATTTAGAAGCATAATCATGTGAGAAAATTATCATTATATTTGACCGCAGAATCCAACACAATTATAAAAAAATAGGGTTCTAATTTGAAAACGGAAGTTATGGTCAATTTAAGATCACAATTTTCAACACAAAATTTGAAATACCCTGTGATGATATTTTTGAAATCCAAAAGATGCATGAATTTTTCACATCCTTCCTCTTCGAAGTTGTAAAAACTGTTTACGCTCAGGATATTTAAAATAAGAATAATGAATATATTACTGACTGAACATATTCGATTTTTTTTCCAGTTTTTCTTTGGATATTTTGAAAACTATTAGATTTAATACAATGCTTTTAACAGAAATGTATTCACTATTGAATACTCAATCATACCAAGAATGGAAAAGTTGAAAAAAAATGTTTTCGTCGAATTTATTTTCACTCCCTGTATAACCGGAAGATTTTCGGCTTCGAAAATATTTTAGCTCTGTAGAGAACTTCTAACAATATCATAATCCCAATTTTCAGATTTCAAATATGTGTAGTTCTCCAGAAACGTCTAATAGGCACTCGAACTTGAGACATCCTGTAGATTCATTTCTTTAATTTTTATCAAACCGTTGAAAGCAGTTTCCGAACTAGGAAGTATTTGTTAACTGCAGAGAATAATGAGAATAATTTTTCGGATATTCCATTTTACTCGATGAAATCAAGACAAATTCAGAATAGAGTGAATATACTTCTATCGAAAGATACACCTAGTTCGATATCATGTGAGAAATATAAGAGTGAGTGGATAGTTTCACTTGCATATTTTTGCATAGGTCGTCCTCTATGAATCACAATTCAATAAAAAATACTCACGCTCACTTGAACTAGTTCGACTGCCACTTCGTTGCTGAAGACTTAAAGCTGAAATGATAAAGAACTCAGTTGTATATTCCAATAAGTATATCAGAAATGGTCCGATAGTCGAGCACACATTTATTCCAACGTATGAAGATTCTGACAACCGTTATATTGATTGGAAAGCATCAACAACCGCTTGAAAATAGAATGATAGATCAACATCTTCAATTTTTATCAGACTGTTGAAAATATCTTTCAAACAAGAAACCACTTTTTGACTGCTGTTAATAGATTTCGTCAATTCCTCTGATTTTAAACGATGAAATCAAGACAGAGATTCAGAAGACAGGGAATACACTTCGATCGAAAGATAAACCTTGTTCGATATCTTGTTAAAAATATCATAGTAGTAATAATAATAATATTTATTTGCTCCATCAAAACATAAAAAATTACATGGAAAGTCAAAAGAATAACATAAATAGGCATATATATGATATCAAGTAATTGTATATGACAAATACTAATAGAATCAGACAATGTGCTTTAACATTTAAAATCATGGTCCATAAATTCCTGCACCGAATAAAAGCAATTTTGTATCAGCAACCTTTTCAATGACATCAATAATTTCTTTCCTCTTTGTTCTTTCAGAGAATTCGGCAACTTATTGTCTAGCTTGGCACACATGTAATTTGTACTTGTCTGGGTTCTTCCGAGACGATGATGTCGAATGAGTAGAAGGTCTCTGTGTCTTGTTCCGTAACAATGAAAACTTCGAAGAGTTTTGAAGTCTGAATTATTCTCGACCACATATTTTATACAAGCGAGAATGTAAGCAGATGGTAAAGTGAGTATCTCCTCTTGTCTGAATAAAGGCCTAGAACTTGTTCTGGTCGAGACTCCACACAGAGCAAGAAGGGCTTCTTTCTGCCTTAAAAAAATGGTATGTGCATCAGAAGAACATCCCCATAGAAGTATACCATAGGTTGCCACAGATTGAAAGTTGGCAAAATACGTTATTCTGCAGACATCAGTTGAGGAGATAGCTCTCATTAGCCTAATCGTGTATATGGCCGTAGATAGCTTTCTTGACAATTCAGACAGATATAGTTCCCATGTAAGATTGCTGTCAAAGATAATCCCCAGTAGCTTCACATGTTCCCCACTGTGGCCTCCAAATCTCAGAATCTGGGTCTTGCTAACATTTAAATTAAGACCATTTGCAGTGAACCATCCCTGTGCAGCCTGCAAAGATAAAGAAGAAGCACACGTCAGTGCCTCCACAGAACCGGCCCTGTTGAACAAATTGGTGTCGTCAGCGAAGCGGAGTGTCGCATTGGCAGGTACATTCTTGGGAAAATCATTGGCATATAGAATAAATAACAGGGGTCCCAAAATCGAGCCCTGTTCACCTTTCCAGTCAACAATGTTCTTCCTCTCCCGAAGGAAAGACTCGAATATAGAGATAGCGGTGCCACGTATTCCATAACACTCCATCTTGTTCAACAGTATGTCAACCACCACACTGTCAAATGCCTTCGAGAAATCACAACTCAACACTTCGCATTGATCCTTATCATCAAGAGCTTCGGTGATATACATCTTGCAAGGTACTCAATGCGGTAATGGTCGATCTTCCAGAGGTAAAGCTATGTTGATCAACACCCAGAATACTTTTCCCCTTCAAAAATGCGATCAGCCTTCTCCTTAGCAGCTCCTCGAGGATTTTAGAGAAGACAGGCAGAATGGAAATAGGCCTATAGTTGTCCGCGTTATTGGAATCTCCTTTTTTATGAACTGGCACGACTCAGGCCACCTTCAATTTTCTTGGAAATATCCCCTGCTGAAGACACTGATTGAATATACCACTCAGAATGTCCGCCACGAATGGAAAAATTCTCTTTAATAGAACGGTATTCATGCCGTAAATATCCCGCGTGATCTTTCCCTTGAGACCTCTCACAACATCTTGGAGTTCTGAAACATCTGTTGGAACATTAAACATTGAATGATGTGAAAAATTGTTCTTTGAAATGTATTTATGGAACAAAGTAAAAGAGTCGGCAATTGATCCTTGTGAGACATTGTCTTTACTATTTCCTATTTCACAAAAATATTTGGCCACATCAGCAGAGGACAGCTGTGATTGCTCGGCTCTCTTCCCTTTTTTCCCGTTTCTTGGTTTATAACTTTCCATATAGCTTTCGATTTATTCTCCGCATCATGGATGAATTCACTGTTGATTTTTTGTTTCTGTTTCGTATAGACCTCTCCCAGGCGTTGCTTAAGGAGTTTCAAGAGCTGCCCGGAATACTCGTCTCTTCTAACCCAATTTATTGTTTCCGCTGCATCGATGGCCGCCCTCAAGTTCTTACTATCAAATGACTCCTTATATTTCTTCTTAAGAACACCACTCAAAGAGGATTCGACCTCTACTTCAGGAAATGAAGCCCTAAAGCATTCCTGAAATGACTCATGGAATTTATCAAAACTCATCTCAGCATCAACACTCATCAGACCATTCCACCGAGTTGCCGCAACTCGATTCCCGAATCCTGAAATATTTTCTTCATTTATAAGAAATTTTGTTTTCTTGATATCATTAATTCTAGGTGCTTTTGTTACAAGTTTCAACTCCTGAATACGGTGATCAGATACGTGTAAGTTGAGTGTTTTGGTCAAATAAAATGATGTATCGATGTTCAGATAAAAATTATCTATACATCTCTGAGACCCCCTTGTAACACGACTGGGCTCACTGAACACTGGACTCAGGCCATATGATGCCAAAAGGCTTACCAGACCGTCTTTGTCATTGCTTGGTTTGATAACGTCAATGTTAAAATCCCCTGTTACTACTATTTCATGCAATTTCTCATTGCACATCCTGTCTAGTACTTCACTCAGCCTTGTCAAAAACCTTTGAACAACCCCTTTAGGTGGTCTATAAACGGATATCAGAATTAATTTCTCATTTGGTATTTTTACAGCTGCCATCTCAATGTGGCCTTCCACTGACATCTCCCTGACAAAGTTTATTTGAGAAAACTGAACCTCCCTTCTCAAAATCACAGCAGCTCCCCCGTAACTTATGTTCGATTTCGAATGTAGGTGGATAGTTTCACTTGCATATTTTCTCATAGATCATTCTTTATGAATCATTATTCAATAAATAATACTTATGCTCACTTAATCTTTTTCGACTGCCACATCGTTGTTGAAACGACTAAGTAGTAATACTTAAGTGCTCAACTGTAACTTTTTCGAATAGGGGGTCAGTTTTTCTAGGTCTATTCCTTATAGTAGACTGGTTTTTGATTAAAATCAGGGAGGTTGTATCTATTTTCATCTATTTAATTTTTTCGATTCACGTTCTTGTTTCGTTCAATTTAAATATTTATTTATAAATTCAAATCGAAAGCAGGTGGTTCATCATAGATTCCGTAAAGTAAACTAAAGAAGATTATCCAATCGCAGAATATGCTGACTAGTTATGAATTGAAGTTGAAGAAATCATTAGATTTGCGTCATTTTCGTGAGGATTTTTCAGATTCAAAGTTCTGAATTCTTCTAGTAATGTTCAATAAAGCCTCTCTATGGGAGAGTTTGAGTTAGGGTTGTCAACTGTAGTAGAGTGTAGTTCAATGTCATCCAACTTACAGTATTCCGTTAATATTTTATTGTGGAATTTTCTACCATCATCGTAGAAACTCTTATGTAGAATATTATGGTGGGCTAGGTAATGACGGAGTGCGGTACCATTTTTGACTAATTAAGAGTGAGCGTATTCAGAAAAGAGATCTATTATACTCAATAGCCTGGAATTTAGGAAAGAAAATGTTCCTATCTGTATGACTTCAAATGGTCTTTTTGCAAGAAGTGGACCAAAGATCTTTAGATAATCATGGTATAAGGATGTTTTTCGTATTTCGATTGCACACACCCTACACATTTGTTGATTATTTCTGTAATTTTGCTGTTCATTTTAGGCCAATTATATTATTTCGAGGGGAAATTATGGGTTTCTTGAATACCATTATGATTCTTATCATGATATTCGGAAATTATGAAGTTCACTAATATAAACGGGTGTTTCCGTAATGGGGATAACCTTTCCGTTATCTTCTTGGGTTTAATGAATGTATGATAGTATCCCTATTGGATAAATTTTCCTGTTCCTCATTATTTAGATTTAGCGGTGTATTGATTCGAGCATTAAGGATTTCTTGTAATTCTACGTCACCTAATTCATGTAGTTCACTGATATTTGAAAGAATGGTGGAGAGTACAGCATTAAAGTCTTCTTTACGTGTTATATTCTCGGATATTTATCTCGACTCAAGAAAGAGCATCAGCAACTATATTTTCTTTCCTTTGGTATGAATTATGTTGGAATAGTATTCATCTAATTTCAGTTTTTAACGTTTAGGTCTGAAATTTGTTTCTTTTAACTTATAGAGCCTTACAAGAGGGTTAAGATCAGTTTCGATTGTGAACTTTTGTCCAAATAAATATTGTCGAAAATGTCTCGTAGAACATAGTATCGATAATAATTCTCTTTCTATTGTGGAGTAATTTATTTCAGCGGAGTTCTGCATTCTCGAATAATGAGCTATAAGGCGATTAGATGGAGAAAGAATACTTCCAATGGCAATATTTGAGGTATCAGTTCTCAATTTGAAAGATATTTCGAAATTGAGATAAACTGAAATGGGAGTATTTGATAAAAGTTCTTCACAATGCTGGAATGCATATACATATTCTGCATCTTGATGATTTATTTTTGCACCTTTTTTCAAATTTTTCATGATAGGTGGAACAATGTGTTCGTGTTCTTTATAAAACGTCGATAGTAATTTATCAGACCTAGAGATATTTCATTTTCTTGACAGTACGGGGTAATGGTTGCTTTCAAATTGTTTCTAGTTTAGATGGATTAGGAGATAATCCTCCCTGTGTAATCACATGACCTAGGAATACTACTTCTCTGCTTGAAAAATCATTGTGTGCAATTTTAAGATTGAAATCTCTATTTTTTTCAAATATTGAATCAAGGAAGCAAATATTTTTTTCGCTCTTGTTCATCTGAACAGAGTGCTTATCAATTTGCCCAAATGTCTGTGACTTTCGAATTTTTGGGCAAAAGTGGTATCAATCGTTTTGTTCGGACCTACTGATGAATAATCCGTGGTCAAAATCGATTCTGTCCGTCCATCCGTCCGTTCCGTGAACACGATAACTCTCGAACGGATGAAGTTAGAGAGTTGAAACTTTCAGAATAGGTTTGAGGTATAAATATCTCGGCTAAGTTCGTTATTCGGTCAAATCGGCCGAATAGGTTCGGAGTAACAAAAAAAAAATTTTTTTTCAAATGACACTGTTCAAATAAAAATTTTTTTATGGTGCAGTTTTATCACTTTGGGGGACCTTCAATAGATATGCTTAGTGATTCCTACAAAACATATTCTCGTTGATTATTTCGACATTGTTGATTTGAACAGTTGACATGTTTTTGACAAATTAATACTTAGGAATATGTTACTTTCAAACAATTGAATAATTACTCGTAAGTGGTTTACAAGAGCGCCTAAGCCAACTGACCTCACGTCAGTGCTTTCTAAATTTTTTTTCTTATCAACTATCCCAACTGGGGCACTACAATGCGAAATTAATGGACGTTCAATTTTATCATCGAGCAATTTTAGAATTCGTTTTTGAATTATATTTTTCATGGGATGAGGGTGTCTGAATGACATAACGTAGAAGGGTTCCTCATTTCTTGTTCTAATTTTGAGTTTCACACTTCACATATTACTGAATGAAATGTCGCAATTTTTATCATAGTAAATATCTTTGAAATAAGCACAAAGTTTAAGAAATTCTGGTTTTTCTTCAGGGTTCATATGTGAGGGTTTGATGGCTGCTAATTTGATATACTGACTTACTAACGGAGGAGTACATATTTCGGTTTCTGAAAGAGATTTCACTAGAATTCTTTCTGAAAAATTGATTTCAACATTGTTTTGAATTAGTTTAGAAATTTTCATAAAACAAAATCCATTTTTTGCGTGAACTATGCACTGAGGGGTTGAAAATTCTTGAAAATTAATTTCTGGCCGTAAAACATCGCCGTTTTCTCTTGTAACAGGTATTTGTACAAAATTCTTTGCTTTCAATTTTCTTGGTTTTAATTTCGTGGAAGAGCATTCGAGGTTGAAAGTTATTTTCAAGTCATCAATTTCTAAAGTCGGGTTTTATAATCGATTTTTTCTCCTGATCCCTTGAGATATTCCAAGTAGAGTGTCATATTTTTGAGGACAAGCTACAACGTTTATTAACTCAACAGCAGTGCATCGATGAACTTTTGTTCTCTGATCCAAAAATATCAAAGGCAACCCACGTAATGTCAACAATGAGTAATATTGAATAACTGAAGCACACATTGTGTGCCTGAAAGATACTTACGCTCACTTTTCCTGAATCTATTGCCACTTCGTTCTTGAAAGCTCAATGCTGAAATGATTATATAGTAAATTAAATGTGTATGAGTATTCCAGAAAAAATGCAGTCTTTGAAGCGCACATTCTTTTCATGCCCATAAGACTTCTAGGAAATTTGACAGTCCTTATTTAGTTCCGAAACGATCCACAACTTTATGACGCTCTTGTGCATCTGAACAGAGTTCTTATAGATTCGCTAAATTTGAGCACCATCAAGTTCGAAAGGAATGAGGTAGAGTTGAAATTTTCACGGTAAGTTTGAGGAATAAATGTCAGATGAGTTCGTTATACAACCTCATGGGCCCGGTACATAAGAAGTAATAGAAAAAATGTTTCTTCGAATGATATTTCTCAAATGAATTTTGGGATAAAAAGTGGCACCTACTTAATATCTTTGAAACGAAACGGGTGATATTTTTGAAATTTGGCAGCTGAGTGTAATGGACCACAATGTATCTGTAGAGCATATTTTCATTAATGAGGTACTTCCGGTTTAACCGAAAATGACAAATTTCCATTTTTTGCGTGAGCTATGCACTGTGGGGTTGAAAATTAATTTCTGGCAGTGAATCATCGCCGTTTTCTTAAGTAACAGGTATTCGTACAAAATCATTTACTTCAATTGCTTGGTTTCAATTTCGTGGAAGATTATTCGAGGTTGAACGTTATTTTCAAGTCATCAATGGGTTTTATAATCGATTTTTTCCTCCTGATCTCTTGAGATATTACAAGTAGAGTGTCATATTTTTGAGGCCAAGCTACAACGTGGAGATTAATATTTTCGATAATTATCTAGTTTGTTCAAAATTGGAATATTCATATTTTTTTCAGCTGTGATTTTCTTGCCTTTACTAGATGCAGTAAATTCCACAACGTATATAAATTTTAAAAAATATCGAATGTGGGTTTCGACAGAATTTGTTGCTGCTGAATCGATAAGAATTCGAAATTCTAATATAGGTAAATAAATGTAAGGTACCTAATTCTGATTTTATTTTTGAACAATTCAAATCTAAGTTGTTGGTTGTTCGGAAGCGGTTATCCGATAATTTTTCTCGTTTTCGTATCAATGTAATATCGTAATATTATGTTTCGAATTCGACGAAACATTCGTTTCCGAATTGAACATTGAATACTTCTTCAGAAATAAAATTTTGGCTTTGGTTTCGAGGGAAATATCTTGACGGCATCGTCAAAGATTGGGGTTTGCAGGTATCACTAGCAAGGGGGTACTGTGGGGATTATTTCTTCTCCTTCACGGTGGCGCGCCCTGTGGGGATTAATCTGTTCCCACAATATGAGCAGACTACCAATTACTGGGTTACGGTCATGGTGGCGCTGCCAACCATGTAAACGCTACCTCTAACAGAGAGCGCCACCAAAGTAAACCAGTAAACCCCGAACCGGAGATACGCCACCTGGGAGTCTACCCTACCAAGGCGGATAGATGGCTCCACGGAATAGGAACTGCTTGTTACTGTTTTCCTTATGGTATATAAAGTCGAGGAAGCTAGACCGAAAGCAGAGTAACAGAAAGTAACCGACATGATGCAGTACTGTGCTTAGTTTATGTGTTGAGTTGTTGAGTATAATTATACATTTATTCCATGCTTTCTTTTTACTGTTTTTTACAATGAGTAATATTGAAAAACTGAAGCACACATTGTGTGAGTGAAAGATACTTACGCTCACTTTGCCTGAATCTATTGCCACTTCGTTCTTGAAAGCTCAATGCTGAAATGATTATATAATAAATTATATGTGTATAAGTATTGCAGAAAAAATGCAGTCTTTGAAGCATACATTCTTTTCATGCCCATAAGACTTCTAGGAAACTTGACATTCCTTATTTAGTTCCGAAATGATCCACAACTTCATGACGCTCTTGTGCATCTGAACAGAGTTCTTATATATTCGCTAACTTTGAGCACCATCAAGTTCGAAAGGAATGAGGTAGAGTTGAAATTTTCACGGTAAGTTTGAGGAATAAATATGTCAGATGAGTTCGTTATACAACCTCATGGGCCCGGTACATAAGAAGTAATAGAAAAAATGTTTCTTCGAATGATTTTCTCAAATGAATTTTGGGATAAAAAGTGGCACCTACTAAATATCTTTGAAATGAAACGGGCTATATTTTTGAAATTTGGCAGCTGAGTGTAATGGACCACAATGTATCTGTAGAGCATATTTTCATTAATGAGGTACTTCCGGTTTAACCGAAAATGACAAATTTCCATTTTTTGCGTGAGCTATGCACTGTGGGGTTGAAAATTAATTTCTGGCAGTGAATCATCGCCGTTTTCTTTTGTAACAGGTATTCGTAGAAAATTCTTTGCTTAAATTTTTTTTTGGTTTTAATTTCGAGAAAGATTATTCGAGGTTGAAAGTTATTTTCAAGTTATCAATGGGTTTTATAATCGATTTTTTCCTCCTGATCTCTTGAGATATTTCAAGTAGAGTGTCATATTTTTGAGGACAAGCTACATAGGTGTAGGTTTTGGATGTGTTTTGTGCTTGAACCCGGTTTGGTTCCGAAAACTGTTCGCAGCTCCAATTATGTTTTTCGATTCGTGAAATCGATTTTTAGAAAGAATTCATTCTTTCAATTACAACAAATCCCAATTAGGTACGCAATTGAATGATTTGATAACTATTACTGACATGCACGAGTTACAGAAATTTTGAAAAAGAAGTCTTACATTAACTTAATTCTCAATGTGCTAGTTTCGAATTGAAATATTGAAAATTATTAGAGAAAAATTATCTTCTCTGAAACTTTTAAACTCGAAATCAAGGGGTTTTGAAACTTGAAAAGATGGAAATGGAAAGATATTTGGTTTTTTCCTATTCCTAATCTAGTATTCGCACTTTTCAATTGATCAAGTGTGAAATAAAATTGTATACATAAACTTATATACAGGGTGGCCATTTGAAAACGAAACAGACGAAATAAGTTTTTCGATAGAAATGCTCGGACAGGTCGATTTCTGTTTCGAGAGGGACCACTTAAGATGTAGGTTACGGACGCATAGCGCTTCAACCCTTGCTGATACAACCCCCCCCCCAAATTTTGAAGAGGGAAGATGGGGTGAGTAATACCTCACTTCAAAGGTATTTTTATACTGATTTCAGCACAGTAATTGTTTATTTTTTCATTTCATGCATTATTCCCGAAATATTCATGCGTTTGTTAATTTCATCACATAAATTAATTTTTTTCGAATAATTGACATTTCGTGCTTCCGAAACACCAAAATTTCTGTACTTTTATTTGAAATTACAAAATATCTACCACTGGGCAAATGAAGTCATACCTTACGTGTTAATGCTACTAGGGTCAGATGTTCGACTAGCTGTTTTATTCACTGAAATCATTCTGCAACTGTACGGTATCAGAACGATTTGAAGTATTGATCTAAGAAATAAGACTTTTCAAAGTAAACTAAATAATTTATCAAAAATTCACATCAATCAATTAAATATTCAATTTGTTCATCATTAACTTCCATACAATGAAATAAGTTTTCTTCGAAACGATGGCGCACATTTTGCAGCATTTCTGGAGTCTTCTTAAATCCTCTATAGAAAAGGGCTGTGTAGAGTGAATTTTATTCTTCAAGTGGCCCTGAAGTAAGAAATCTAGTGGTGACAAATTTGGTGATCCTGCTGGCCATTCAGTGGGACCCTTTCTTCCAATCCACCGATTTGGAAATCTTTGATCCAGATATTCTCGAACTGGTAAGGCGTAGTGTGGAGGAGCTCCATCCTGCTGAAACACAATCTGATCTTCCACATAATTTCCAGCATTGATTTCAATAATTTCCATCAAAATTGGATCAATGTGATTTTCCAATAAGTCCAAATACATATCTCCAGTAAGATTACCAGGTAAAAAGAACGGGCCGACAATGTTGTCACCAAATATTCCAGCCCAAACATTGAGTTTTTCTGGTTGTTGAGTATAAACTTCGAGGAACAATCTCGGATTAGCATCGGCTCAATAACGACAATTGTGTCGATTTACTGTGCGTTTCGAAAGAACGAACACTCATCGGAGAAACAAACATTGTACAGATAATTGGGATTAGCAGTTACTCGTTCACTCATAGCATCACAAAATTCAACACGAGGGTCAAAATCATCATCGTTTAGTGCGTGTGAAAGATGAATTTTGTAAGTATGGAATTTATGATGCTTAAAAATTGTTGCAATTCGAGTTCGTGTAAAACCAGATTTATGTGCTAGCTGCCTCATACTCGTCATTGGATTCAGAGCAATCTGTCCAAGCACAGCTACTTCAGCTGCTTCATTTCTTTTCATGTTTCGTTTTTTATTAGCCACGGACCCAGATTCTTGAAACTTTGACACTGATTCCAAAACATATGTCCTATTAACATGTTCATCTAAATGTCGTTGATTGAAAAATTCTGCGGTTCAATTCGTACATTGATTGTGTAAATAAAAGAGAAATTATTTTCACCCACTCTGCAACTGAATAAACCATGTCGAACAATGAATTAGAACACATACAAGTCTCGATTCAAAACTAAGAATAATTCACATGTCAAAGAACCAGTAAGCCAACATAATGATCTGTTCGTAATAAATAAAAAATTGTCGGTTCTCTGAAGAAGATATGAATTCAATAATCAACAAAATGAAAACCTATTGAAGCCAACTGGGAAAACACTTCATAATTAAGTCGGAAATCGTTTCACGATTTGGGACTGGAGTATTTCTGTGGCATCATAAATGATTTGATTTTCTTACCGGGTAATCCGATTGAGATATGTACGTATTTGAACTTTTTGGAGATTTCCTTCGATCAAGTGTTACCGCATGTTATTGAAAATACTGCAAATTATATCGAAGATAATTCAGATTGATTTTCAGGAAGATTGAGCTCCTTCGCAATACGCTTTGTTTGATCGACATCTTGATTAAAGATTTCTATGTCAGTGGATTGGAGGAAGGAAGCCACAGTCATGGTTGTTTTGAAGCTCAAAATATCGATTTTCCACAAAAAACACTAGAATTGCCATGAAAACACCACTTTATTTTCAAATACTTAGCTAAGAATATTTCGAGAACTAATTCATAAAATGAAAAAACAATCACTGTGCTGAAATCAGTATAAAAATACTTTTCAAATGAGGTATAACTCACCCCATCTTTCCTATTCCGAATTTGGGGGTGAGGGTTGTAGTAGCAAGGGTTGAAGCGCTATGCGTCCGTAACCTACATCTTAAGTTGTCCCCCTCGAAACAGAAATCGTCCTGTTCAAGCATTTCTATTGAAATAACTTATTTCGTCTGTACTCTTGTCTGTTTCGTTTTCAAATGGCCACCCAGTATATTATCGAATAATATATTATACAGTGCGCGTCGAAATTATGGAACAAATTCATATTCTCAGAAGAAAATATTTGGCAACTAAATACTGAAATAAGTCAATTTTGTTTTACTTTTACCAAATTTGTAATCATTTTTCAAGGAATTTTTTTGCATTCTGTATCATCCCCATCAATGCACTACATTTTTTGAATAGGGTACTTGGCAAGGTATTTGTTCCTCCTTTATAGGCTTGCAAAAATTTTCAAGAAACATTTTTTTTGTAAAATTAGTTACTTCAGAGAGGTTTTCAGTATCCGCTTTAATTATTGCATCCTGATCGATGGCGATCATTCTGAACATTTAGTTCAACTTATCTTGTAATACACAATGGTTTTCAGTGTGGTACTTCAATGCCGAAATAAATTTGCTATGTCACTCCATTTTTATTCTCTATTGAAGGGTTTATAGGGGCTGAAAGTTGTGCAATAACGATACTAATGGTTGACTTTCATTCGGCGCTAAATTTCATTAAGAACCATCGTCTCATAGTGAACGGGTCATTACGAATTGCGCACACTGAAAACTAACTTTGAACTAACAAATTTAAAAAAAATCTTGTAAATTTCTGCACGTCTCTAAGTGAAGATACAAAAACCTTTCCGAAAAGGTTCCACAAGACCGGATTTCAGTATACAAATTTTATAGGGATCGAAGCGACAAAAATTCTTCAGAAATTCATTGAAATTTGGTAAAAGTGAAAAAAACCTGTTAACTGATTTTTGTTGCCAAATAGATTTTTCCTGAGAAATTGGATTTGTTTTATAATTTTATGCCTACTGTACGACAGTTGCCTTTTATATATCGGGATGGAGTGTTGTACTCTGCCAACTGACAGCACTATCGTAAAGTTTTACATTTTTGAGGTTTAAGTAGTCAAAATGTTTTGATATATGAGCGCTATTTGTGTTATTTACAGTAACTTAAAAGTTTCATTTCGCCCAAAAAATAGAATTGAACCGTGAACATTTTCGTGCGATTACTTTTAACAATATTCGACGTAGACTAACTCATCAACACTGCATTGATAAACTTAATTCAATTTTTGGCGATGAAACCCATCGAGGACTAGAGTTTATCGATGGTATGGTGATTTCAAAATCAAACAAAAGATGCTCGCGCACGAAGCACTTGCTAGAAAATGGTCACCTGTTCTTTCGGAAAAATTGGACATGTCGCAATCGTACCACTGGAACTTCGCAGAACAGTCAATTCTGAGTGGTACACGACCATTTGTTTGCCAGTGCTCTTTCAGGAAATAAGGGAAAACAACCGCCGAAGACGGATCACCCTCCACCTCGAGTTCTTACACATCGGCTCAAACAACTACATTTTTGTGCACTCTAAACATCGATTTGATGATTCATCCGACGTATAGTCATGACTAGGCACCGAATGACTTCTTTTTATTCTCGTAAATAAAATATCAAAAGGGAAAGTAAACATTTGTCTGAAAGTCTGAAGAAGCGGTCGATACCTTCAGAATGCATATTTGGGAGATACTTGAATCCCACACAATAAAGTGTATAGAACCTGATGGGGAATGTTTTGAAGGAAAAGCGATTTTCGATTACTTATATTTGTTTTTGGTCTCTAATCCCAAAATATAAAAGGCAACCCACGTAAGGTCAACAATCAGTAAAATTGAATAACTGAAGCACACATTGTGTGCATGAAAGATACTTACGCTGACTTTGTCTAAATCTATTGCCTCCCCGTTCTTGAAATCTGAATGCTGAAAAGATTGAATAGTAAATTTTATGTGTATGAGTATTCCAGAAATAATGGAGTTTGAAACACACGTTTTTTTCATGCCCATAAGACTTCTCGGAAATTCAACAGTCGTTATTTGGTTCCAAAATGATCCACAACTTTATGACGCTCTTGTTCACCTGAACAGAGTTCTTATAGATTTGCCGAAATTTGAGCACCATCAAGTTCGAAAGGAATGAAATAGAGTTGAAATTCAACTTCCGTTTTTTAAATTAGAACACCATTTTTTTATTGCAAAAATAGATTCCTTAGAAAATTTCAAGTTATTTTGATGTAACATTTTTCAGTTTTGGTTGGAAAATTCTCTCTGATTGGAAAAATTCGAAAAAAAAATACCTTCGAGGTTTTTGGATGGAAAATTTTCATTTTTGGGATTTTTTAAGAAGTAAGATTGATGTATCCACTTTAAAAATCGAAATCGCGATTCATGATACAAGGGGTGAAAAAATCGCTTTTATAGTTGGGGATGACAAAATCGTGAAAAATCAATTGTTTCAAATTAGAACCCCGTTTTTTTATGGCAGATATTGAATCTACGTTAAAAAATAATGTGAGTTTATGCAGCATACCCTTGCCCTAAAGGGGATATTTTCTGAGTTATTCACAAAAAATTGTTGTCTTGAATTTTCAGCTATTTCTTTTCTCTTCACGCCAAATGGATGAACCTTATTGCAAAATCGGTCATCCCAATCTCGTGACAGCCAGAACTCTGAAAATTACATTGCCAATCAGACCATCACTCAACCCTACCTAAAAATCTCTACCGTCCTTTTCCTGGGCATTTGATGACTGGCTAGGATTTCACGACTTTTTCAATTCTCTCATGAATGAAGATTCCCGCATACTACCTATCCAAAAGCTTTTTTATGTGAGAGGCTGTCTCTCAGGTGACGCAGCTATAACAGAAAACTCATTCGGTACAAGCATACGAATGATCTCCTCAATTTACCTTGCTTATCAAGGAAATTCAATGTTCGCGCTCTATTGGATCGCCTACTAAAACATTATCGCGCTTTAAAAACCCTAGGCGAACCAGTCGAAGCGTGAAGCACAATCTCGATTGTTGCTATAGTAGAAAAGGTCAATTACACCCTCCGCGAAAAATGGGAGGACTTCTGCAACGAAATAGCATGTCCGACAATTGATCAAATGATTGCGTTTTTGGAACGACGATCCAAGTTGGAAGATAAATAAAATCTCATCAAATCAAATCAGCCCAGGTAAATGACAAGAGACCTGTGCACAATACTCGCCCATATCGACATCAGTCATATGAGGCAGCCGCTAAATCAATTACATGTAGACATTGCAAAGGTTCACATTTTGTGAAGGACTGCACGAATTTCATCAATCTATCCCCACCGAAACGATATGAAGCCGTGAGAAGAGCTTCACTCTGCACCAACTGTTTGCGACCAGGTCATTGAAGCTCTGAATGCTTATCCGGTAATTGCCGTAAGTGTGGACAAAAACACAATACTCTCCTACACGAAGAAAGAAATGAAGGTAGAATCAATACAGGTCCACCTGACCATTCTCTACTTTCAGAAACCCCTATCGTCAATTTACATAAGTCAATCGAGTCAACGACCTTATTAGCGACCACCATCGTAGATATATTTAACAAAAAGAGCAGATCAAAAACATGTCGAGTATTCCTAGATGCCGGTTTACAAGCTCACTTCAGGACGGAAGCCACAGCAAATTTTCTCGATCTTGATCGTAAGTCCGTCAGTGGGGTACACTATATATCGATGAACATTAAAAGCTCCATCTCGGCAACCTTGAAATCTAAATTCAACATATTCCAGAAAAACCTTTACTTCCTAATAGTGTCACGGATAACGAAATCAATGGCAATAGACACTGTCTTGTAACTGGCGCCATGTGCCGACCGAGGAAAATCCTGCGGACCTGGTTTCTCGTGGTCAAGTCTCCAATGAATTTATTCCAAGTCAGAGATTGTGGCAACACGGTCCCCAATTGTCCAATTTTGACCGGTTAACAAATTCATGATAGCCCATATACCTGAGATTAAACCTATATTTCCGTGAAAAATATGCATGAAAATCGATATAAACACTTGGTCGCTTCTAGAAAGATACAGCTCCTTTTCCAAACTTAAACGATTTGAAGCCTATGTTTACCGATTTGTAAACAACACAAGAAACAAGGCAAGTAAATATTCTGGTGTGTTGAGCTTACTAGAACGTGCAGAGAATGTTATCGTGAGAATCACCCAAAACTTCTCATTCAGTAGAGAAATAAATAATCTAAAGGATAGCCTAAACTTGGACGACAAAAGCAGACTGATCCACATAATACCTTTTTAGACAAAGACGGGTTACCTCACTCTCTTATACCATCCGAACAACGTCACCCAATTTTATTACCTGCCGATCATCACATTAAACGCGTATTAAGTGAATTTGCGTTTAAATCATGCCGGCGCACAAACTACCCTTTACTCGGTTCGTCAGCTATACGGGTCTCTGAATGGTAGAAATATTACGAGACAAATAATTCATAAATGTGTCATACATATGCTTTCGGATTAAACCACGAACGTCCGATCATGCTATAGGCGCTCTTCCTATCCAACGCGTGAGTCCTTCACGTCCGTTTTGGAATATCGGAGTAGATTACTGTGGTCCTCTGCACATAAAGGAAAGGAGACATCGAAACCGCAATAAACTTGCTCAACGAACAGCAGCAATTGTTCACCTCGCAAATTCACATCGCTAAGTTCAAAGGTTTTGTGAGGACGAAAAAGTTACTTGGCATTTCATTCCTCCTAGGTCCTCTCATTTTGGTGGTGTTTGGGAGGCCGCGGTAAAGTCATTCAAACATCACTTACTTCGTACTGTGGGCGATGCCTTATTAACTCTCGAGCAGCTTCAGACTTTCATTATTGAGATCGAAGCCATTCTAAATTCTAGTCCGCTATCTCCCATGTCGTCTGATCCGAACGACCTTACTCCTTTGACGCCTAGCCATTTTCTCCTAGATGGTCCACTAACGAGCTTTCCACAGGAAGACTTCACCTCCATACTGGCCAATCGCTTATCTGCTTGGCAACATGCTCAACAATTGAAGCAACACTCTTGGCGCAGATGGCATAAGGAGTATTTAAATCAAATGATTGTTTCTCGTAAATGCTACTCACGCAAGGACAATATTGAAATCTGGACACTAGTGTTAAGAAAGGACGAGAATCTCCCACCGTTACAGAGGTCACTTGGGCGCGTAATCGATACTCATCCAGGAAAGAATGGCGTCGTTAGGGTGGCGACATTGAAAACTCAACAGGTGAACAGGTGAATACAAGCGGTGTGTCAGGAAACTTTGTACCCTTCCGTTAGTGTGTTCAACTAATTACTAGTTTAATCATATATGTATAATTAATGTCAGTACACATCAAATCACTGAGAATTTCAGCTGATGTCCATTCTCATCCTTCAAAATATGAAATGTTATAAGGGTAATACGAAACAAGTTATACGTCTATACCAAAACCGTGTATCGAAATTTCACTTGATACTGCTGGGTTAGCCCAAAGTAAAAACACTATTCAACTACAACAGTAAAGTGATTTTATTGTTTCGTCAGTCTATAACTGAGCTTAATGTTTAGAGTACGGAGGTTTACGTGATTCTCGCTAAAATATATCTGTTTTTAGTTTTCATATTCTCATCCTTCTGGTGCAGAAATGGGGTACAAACATTCGAGAACATTCGAATGGAATTCCAAGAGCCTTCTTGGAAGATCGCATTCTCATTTATATAATGGGACCATATGTTCCCCGTTCAAAGTGTTACATTCCTTACAAATTAAATAGTTAAAAAAGTTTCCTTCAATATATTTGTTAACCCTGTAATTGAGTCTTATGCTTTAAATGACCTGAGTGGCCAAATATCCTGTTGGTCAACAGATATATCTGTTCAATGAGTAAAAAAGATATCGAACACAACTCTTTTGCTACATTTCAACCTTGTAATTGGGGTGCATTCCTTAAATAACTCAAGCCAATTGTCTTCTCGGGAAAGATTGCTTATGGTTAACATATATATCTGTTCGATGAATTACATAAGAGATCGAACTGAAACTAATGGTTGACTTTCTTCCGGTGATAAATTTCATCAGGATCCATCGTCTCAAAGTAAACAGGCCATGACGAACAGCACACATTGAAAAATCCTCTTTGAACTAGCTAATTGAGAAATATCTTGTAAATATCCGCATGTCTCTAGTGAAGATACAAAGACCTTTCCAAAAAGGTTTCACAAGACCTTATTTCCCTATTCAGAATATTTTATAGGGGTTGAAGGGGATTGCACAGGGTGCAACAAAATTCTTCAGAAATCCATTGAAATTTGGTAAAATTTACAACAAAAATTTACCTGTTACCTGATTTTTTTACCAAGTACCGTTCTTCTGAGAAAATGAATCGGTTTCATAAGTTTTCGCGCACTGTGCGAGGGTTGCCTTTTATATTTCGGGATGGAACAAACATAGTGTTACACTCTGCCGACTATTGTAATGTTGAACATTTTCGAGGTTTAAGTAGTCAAAATGTTTTGATATACGAGAGCTATTTGTGGGGTTTACAGTAACTTAAAAGTGTCATCTCGCTCAAAGAAATGTGTGGAGATTATTTCTTCTCCGTCACGGTGGTGCGCCCTGTGGGGATTAATCTGTTCCCACAATATGAGCAGACTACCAATTACTGGGTTACGGTCATGGTGGCGTTGCCAACCATGTTAACGCTACCCCTAACAGAGAGCGCTACCAAAGTAAACCCCGAACCGGAGATGGGTGTCAACCCTACCAAGGCGGATAGATAGTTCCATGGAATTGGTACTGCTCGTAACTGTTTTTCCTTATGTTATATAAAGTCGAGGAAGCTCGACCAAAAGCAGAGTAACAAGAGTAACAGAAAGTAATCGACATGATGTAGTACTGTGCTTAGTTTATGTGTTGTGTTGTTGAGTATAATTATACATTTATTTCACTGTTTATTTTTAACCATCTAACTAGGAGTAGTTCGGATTATTCGAATTCCTGGCAATGAGTTTTGGACTACGTAACGCCGCCCAAAAATTCCAACGGTTCATCGACGAGGTTCTCCGGGGACTCGACTTTGTGTACGACTATATTGACTATATTGACTACCTACTGGTGATCTCCTTATTCGAGGAAGAGCATCATGAGCATTTACGCATCCTTTTCGAACGTCTCCGGCTGTACGGAATTCTCGTCAATTCGGCGAAATGTTGCTTTGATGCTAAAGAAGTCAAGTTCTTGGGATACCTAGTATCTGGTGATGGAACAAAACCACTCTCCGAGAAAGTCTCTGCCATCCGCGAATATCCTAGGCCAACAACAGCAAAAGATCTCCGACAATTCCTGGGAATGTTGCATTTCTACAGGCGTTTCATGCCTGAGACTGCTAAGACCCAGGCGGCACTCAATGACCTGCTCCAAGGAAACATTGAAAAGAAGACACCAGTGAATTAGAACAACCACGCTGATGCCTTATTCGCCGCCTGCAAAGAAAAACTTGCAAAAGCGACACTTCTGGTGTCTTTGGTGCAGGTTATTCAAAAGCGACACGATCATTGGTAAAACACAACCTACAAAAAACCAAACATGGCTATTGCCGACGTCTCCATGGCGCCGACGTCTCCTTGGTATGTGATGTATAGGATCACACCATTGGAGCCGCACTGTAACAACGGATTCGCAACGAGTTGGAACCACTTGGTTTTTTTTCGAAGAAGCTGGCTGTCGCTGAGTGTAAGTACAGCGCCTACGATCGGGAACTCCTGGCCATCTAAAAATCGGTCAAGTACTTCCGACACATGGTTGAAGGAGTCAGAAGTCCGATCAATGCCCCCCACGCCGCTACCACCACCTGGACTTTATCGGGCGGTTAAAAACAGATATCAGGCATATATCCGGAACAGAAAACGTCATCGCAGATACCCTTTCCAGGGTGGACGAGATCGCAGAACTATTCGACTTCGAGGCCCTCGCAGCATCCCAGTAATGTGACCCAAAGCTCCAAGAGTTCCGCCAGAAGCAAGATTCTGGCTTACTTCTGCGCCAAGTCACGATACCTGGATCCAACGTTGCCGTCTTCTGCGATATATCCAGCACAAAGGCGCGACCCTTCCTGACGACCCCGTTCCAGAAACCAGCTTTTGACGCCATCCAGGCGCCAAGGCCACTATAATGCTGATGAAGCAACCATACGTCTGGCCCTCCATCTACAAAGATTGTCGAGCATGGTCCCAAGTCTGCATCCAGTGCCAGCGGTCAAAAGTGTCGCGACATGTTTCGTCTCCGATAGGTAACTTTACACCACAATAGAACCGTTTCGAACATGTGCTCATTGACCTGATCGTGATGCCATTTGCGAACTGCTATCGTTATTGCCTCACCTGCGTAGATCGATTTTTTCGATGGCCAGAAGCGTTACCGCTCCAAGACCAGACTGCAGAAACCGTCGCCCGAGCATTTTACACTAACTGGTTTGCCAGGTTTGGCGTCTCGCTCCGAATAACTACAGATCAAGTCAATTTGAGTCCTACCTATTTCGCTGCTTGAACAAGCTACTGGGGACGGACCACCACAGAACCACGGCATACCACCCGGCCGCCAACGGAATGGTCGAGCGACTCCACCGTCAGATCGAAGCTTTAATTAAATGCTTGGATTCTGACATGTGGGTCCACGCACTACCCACTGCACTACTGGGGATCCGCGCCACTTGGAAAGAAGATCTCCAATCCACTGCAGCTGAGATGATATATGGAGAACCACTCCGTCTTCCTGGCAAGTTCCTGGTTTCAACGTTTACCACGTACTTGGATAACTTCGACGATTTCGTTCGCGACCTGAGCCAGCACTTTCAGACACTCCGACCAGTCAGCAGAACCAGGCACGGTGAGCGGAAGATCTACATTCTTAAAGATTTCGCCACCGCATCCCACGTCTTCGTAAGGCAGGACGCCGTTCGGCGTCTGCTCCAGCACCCTTACGATGGACCATTCGAGGTGGTTTCTCGAACCGAGAAACACTACCCCCTCCGAATTCACGGTACCATCGTCCCGGTTTCAATCGATAGGTGAGACCTGCCTACCTCGTGGTCAACGAAAATTCACCGGAGGACGCTGTAAATCCGAACGAAGCCAACGACGACTAAGGAATTCTTTTCTTCTTGCCAGGCGAGAACTAACCCCTGGCCAACAATCTATCCCACCTGCACCAGCAGAACCAGAGACAGCGACAGCAGCACGACGGAATTACGTGACCAGATCAGGTTGGCAAGTCCGTTTTCTCGAGCGGTTCCAGGCAGGGGTGTAATGCAATTGGTATCGTTAATCACTAGCAAGGGGGTACTGTGGGGATTATTTCTTCTCCGTCACGGCGGTGCGCCCTGTGGGGATTAATCTATTCCAACAATATGAGCAGACTACCAATTACCGGGTTACGGTCATGGTGGCGGTGCCAACCATGTAAACGCTACCTCTAACAGAGAGCGCCACCAAAGTAAACCAGTAAATCCTGAACCGGAGATACGCCACCTGGATGTCAAACCTACCAAGGCGGATAGATGGCTCCACGGAATAGGCACTGCTTGTTACTGTTTTCCTTATGGTATATAAATTCGAGGAAGCTCGACCGAAAGCAGAGTAACAAGAGTAACAGAAAGTAACCGACATGATTCAGTACACTGCTTAGTTTATGTGTTGTGTTGTTGAGTATAATTTTACATTAATTCCATGCTTTTTTTTACTGTTTATTTTTAACCATCTAACTAGGAGAATGCAGATTGAGGCCTAGTCAGAAAACCGCTAACTAAGAGTAGGCAGATTGAAGCCTAGTTAGCTCAAGTTCTGTTTGCGGTTATCACGGTTTAATCAGGAGTAGGCAGATTGGGGCCTGATTAAACCCCGGCATCGACCCACATCGACCACCTGTCCCAAAAAAATGGAATAGAATCTTGAACATTTTCGTGCGATTATTTTTTACAACTTTCGACGTTTATTAACTCAACAGCAGTGTATCGATGAACTTTTGTTCTCTGATCCAAAAATATCAAAGGCAACTAACGTAATGTCAACAATGAGTAATATTGAAAAACTGAAGCTCACATTGTGTGCGTGAAAGATACTTACGCTCACTTTGTCTGAATCTATTGCCACTTCGTTCTTGAAAGCTCAATGCTGAAATGATTATATAGTAAATTAAATATGTATGAGTATTCCAGAAAAAATGCAGTCTCTGAAGCACACATTCTTTTCATGCCCATAAGACTTCTAGGAAATTTGATAGTCCTTATTTAGTTCCGAAATGTTCCACAACTTTATGACGCTCTTGTGCATCTGAACAGAGTTCTTATAGATTCTCTAAATTTGAGCACCATCAAGCTCGAAAGGAATGAGGTAGATTTGAAATTTTCACTGTAAGTTTGAGGAATAAATTTCAGATGAGTTCGTTATACAACCTCATGGCCCGGTACATAAGTAATAGAAAAAATGTTTCCTCGAATTAGGTATATTTCTCAAATGAATTCTGGGATAAAAAGTGGCACCTACTTAATATCTTTGAAACGAAACGGGCGATATTTTTGAAATTTGGCAGCTGAGTGTAATGTATCTGTAGAGCATATTTTCATTAATGAGGTACTTCCGGTTTAACCGGAAATGACAAATTTCCATTTTTTGCGTGAGCTATGCACTGTGGGGTTGAAAATTAATTTCTAGCAGTGAATCATCGCCGTTTTCTCTTGTAACAGGTATTCGTACAAAATTCTTTGCTTAAATTTTTTTTTGGTTTTAATTTCGAGAAAGATTATTCGAGGTTGAAAGTTATTTTCAAGTCATCAATTGGTTTTATAATCGATCTTTTTCTCCTGATCTCTTGAGATATTCCAAGTAGAGTGTCATATTTTTGAGGACAAGCTACAACGTTAAGATTAATATTTTCGAAAATTATCTAGTTCGTTTAAAATTGAAATATTCTAGTTTTTCTCAGCTGTGATTATTTTGCCTAAGCTGAAAGCAGTAAATTTCACGTCGAAGATAAATTTGAAAAAATCCAATGCGGGTTTCGAATTAGTTAGTCATTTTTAGCATGTTAATTTAAACCACATATTTTACTCTACAAATTCACCAAAACATATAGGTTCTATGTCTTTTCTTTTTTAACATAATGAACATCAAAGAATGCCATCGAATGCTTGGTCTGAAATTACTTAACGTTTTTTTTAGTGATTATCTTCAACAACGATAGGGGATAGTACCAATGTGGTTTCGGAGAACTTGTAGAGTGAACCACGTAGTTCAACTAAACATAAACATGCTGAAAAAGTTACCACAATGTGCTAGTTAAGAATTGAGATATTTTAATTATTAAGGAAAAATTATCTCGATATTATTTTCTAAAACGTTGAAGCCCAAATTCAAGGAGTTCTGAAACTTATAATTCTCGTACATTCTTTCAGCATTCATACATGGCTACTTTAGAAGAAACACCATTTACCTAGGGAGAAAAAGATTAAGTGTAAAGATGGAAATATAACAGATATCTGATTTTTTTTTATTCTTAATCTAGTATCCGCTCTTTTCAATTGATCAAGTGTAAAATAACATTGTATATATAAACTTTTATATTATCAAATAATTAATAATACAGTGCGCGTCAAAATTACGGAACAAATTCATATTCTCAGAAGAAAATATTTAGCGACTAAATATTGAAACAGGTCTATTTTCGTTTCCCTTTTACCAAATTCTTATTCATTTATCAAGGATTTTTTTGCATCCTGTACCATCCCTATCAATGCACTAAATTTTTTGAATAGGGGAAGAGGGTCATGTAGTACTTGGCAAGGTATTTGTTTCCTCTTTGTAGGCTTGCAGAAATTTTCAAAAAACATTTTTTTTTTTGGAAAAATAGTTACTCAAAGAGATTTTTAGTGTGCCTTCTGCTTATTGCATCTTGATCGATGGTGATAATTCTGAACATTCAGTTCAACTTATCTTGTAACACAAAATGGTTTTCAGGAAGGTACTTCGATGCCGAAATAAATATCGTATGTCGCTACATTTTTATTGTCCATTAAAGGGACTGAAAGTTGTAAAATAATGATACTAATGGTTGCCTTCGGTGATAAATTTAATCAGTTATCATCGTCTCAAAGTGAACGGGCCATGACGAACTGCACACACTGAAAACCTCTTTGAACTAAATAATTGAAAAAAATCTTGTAAATATCTGCTCGTCTCTAGTCAAGATTCAGAGACCTTTCCAATAAGGTTTCACAAGACCTTATTTCCCTATTCAGAATATTTTATAGGGGTTGAAGGGGATTGCACAGGGTCCAACAAATATTCTTCAGAAATTCATTGAAACTTGGTAAAAGTGAAAGAAAAATTTACCTGTTACCTGATTTTATTGCCAAAAAAATTTTTCCTGAGAAATTGAATTTGTTTCATAATATTATGCACACTGTACGAGGGTTGCCTTTTATACATCGGGATGGAACAAACCTAGTGTTGCACTCAGCCAACTGACAGCACTATCGTAAAGTTTGAAACGAAATGTTTTGATATGCGAGCGCTAATTGTGTTGCTTAGATATAACTTAAAGGTTTCATCTATCCAAAAAAAATGGAATTGAATCGCGAACATTTTCGTGCGATTTTTTTTCACAACTTTTGACGTAGAAATACTCAACAATAGTGCATCGATGAACTTAATTCAATTTTGGCTACGAAACCCATCGAGGACCAGTGTTTATCGATGGTATGGTGATTTCAACCGAGGTTGTAGTTCACTTCAAAACGAATTTCGTAAAGGTTATTCAAAATCAGTTGTTGTTCCGAAATCCATTGATGCTGTAAGCCAAATGATATTGCAAGACCGTCATGTGATCTAACGGGAGAGTGAGACAACGTAAGCATTAGTGGATTCAGCATACATTCAATATTGTATGAACATTTGGCTGTCAAAAATATTTGATTGAGTTGGATCCCACACAATATGCCAATCGCTCATAAAAAAACTCGTGCCGATTGGTCACGTTCATGAAATCGTGACAGGTGATGAATCGTGGATACACTCGTATGAGCCCGAAAGTGAGTAGCAGTCAACTGTATAGCTGTTTCAAGATTAGCCAAATCGAACAAAACATGCTCGCGCACGAAGCACTTCCAAGCAAATGGTCACCTGTCGCAATCGTACTACTAGAACAACGTAGAACGATCGATTCTGAGTGGTACACAGCCATTTGTTTGCCAATTCTTAGAAATCAGGAAATACAACCGCCTAAGACGGATCACGCTTCACCACGACAATGCGAGCTCTCAAAAATCGGCTCAAACAACAGCATTTTTGAGCACTCAAAACATCGTTGATCACACACCGTATAGTCCAGACTTGGCACGGAATGCTTTTTTTTTATTCTCGTAAGTAAAAAATAAAATGAGAGGTTAACGTTTGTCGACATCTAAAGAAGCGGTTGATGCGTTCAGAATGCATACTTTGGAGATAACTGAAGCGGAGTGGCAGAAGTGCTTCGACAATTGGTCAAAGCCATGCTGTGTATAGATCTTAATGGAGATTATTTAGAAAAACAATATTGATTTTTGATTACTTTTATTTGATTTTGTTCTCTATTCCCCAAATATTGTGTGTAAGGTCAACAATGAGTAATATTGAATAACTGAAGCACACATTGTGTGCGTGAAAGATACTTACGCTCACTTTGTCTAAATCTATTGCCTCCCCGTTCTTGAAATCTGAATGCTGAAAAGATTAAATAGTAAATTATATGTGTATAAGTATTCCAGAAATAATGGAGTTATTGAAGCACACATGCTATTCATGCCCATGAGACTTCTAAGGAATTTGACAGTCGTTATTTAGTTCCAAAATAATCCACAACTTTATGATGCTCTTGTGCACCTGAACAGAGTTCTTATAGATTTGCCGAAATTTGAGCACAATCAAGTTCGAAAGGAACGAAGTAGAGTTGAAATTTTCAGGCTGAGTTTGAGGAATGGATGTGTCAGTTGGGTTCGTTATCCACCCAGATGAGCCCGGTACCCAAGAAGTGAAGAAAAATTGTTTCTTCGAATGATATTCTTCAATTGAATTTCACCTCATGACGATATATATATATATACAGGGTCTTTCGCGAGGAGCCTCACCCATGTTTATACGGGAAACTACTGAACGTATTTTCATGAAATTCAGCTCTTATAAGTATTTCACGATGCTGATGAAATCTAAAATATTTTCAAGGCATGAGCACCTCCGGTTTTTCCGGAAACAACACCATTTTTTTATTGCAGAAACAGAACCATGACAAACTTGAGTAAGTCGGATCTTTCGTTAAGAAAACTATACACAGAGATAAAAGTGTAGTAGAAGATGAGAACAACGAAATTACAGTTCTTGCATATTTTCGTGTGAATCCTCAAAATTCTCTCAAAGATGCCAAGATTGCTCTGGGATTATCTCAATCGAGTGTATGGAGAATATTAAAAAAACATAAAATGCACCCATATAAATTCAATAGGGTACAGTATTTGGAGGAAACTGATTTCGTCGGGAGAACAGAGTTTCGCGAAGCTATGATGATTCGATTTCAAGAGAATGAAAACTTTTTTGACTGTATAATTTGGACAGATGATTCTAAATTCACAAAGATTGGTTCTTTCAATAGGCATAATTGTCATTATTGGGATGAAGAGAACAACCACCACTTCAGACAATGGAACTTTCAAGAGACCTGGAGTTTCAATGTTATTTGCGCCATCAAAAATAATGCAATTCTTGATGCTCACATTTATGATGGGACTTTAACTGGTAAGATAGAACACTACACATGTTTGCATTATTCAAAGAATGTTCTCCCGTTGGAGATAGATATTCTGATATATTGTCTCAAATAATTGAGCCGCTAATACAGAACCATAATGACTTATGGTATCAACAAGATGGCGCGCCTCCACACAATTCACTCAATGTGTCAAATATCCTATACAGGCTATTTGAAGATCGATGGTTGGCGAACAATGGTCCACATCATTGGCCACCACGTTCTCCCGATTTAACTCCTTTAGACTATTATGTTTGGGGTAGAATGAAAAATATTGTCTACTCAACTCCCCTGACTGATAAAGAGATTTGTTTAGATTTTTAGATTCATAGTTTTGAACCTCAATTTGGTTTTCAAACACTTTTGCAGATCTCTTCCTCCCGATGAAATAAGAAGAGCGACGCACGAAGCATTCCTGAGACGTATAAATAAATGTCTAGAAATTAACGGTCAAAACTTTGAGAATCTTCTCTAGTTATAACTGCGAGAGTTTGCCATGGTTCTCCTAATAGCAACTTTAAGTCGGTTTCAAGAAGAGGTGAAAAATCTACAGCATGGTTCAAATAACAGTTCCTGAAAATTTCATCTTTTTGGCGTGAAGGGAAAAGAAATAGCTGAAAATTCAAGACGAAAAACAGTTTTTTTGTGAATAACTCAGAAAATATTCACTTTAGGGCAAGGATGTGATGCATTCACTCACATTATTTTTTATCGTAGATTCAATATCTGCCATAAAAAAATGGGGTTCTAATTTGAAAAAATTGATTTTTCACGATTTTGTCATCCCTAACTTTGAAAGCGATTTTTTCACCCTCTGTATCATAAGTCGAGATTTCAATGTTTAAAGTGGTAACTCCAAGATGCCGAACCAATCCACCGCATCACCTACTCCAGAAGTTCTCGCACATACCAGGACAACTCGTCTCCCGGAAGCCACGTCGTCTAGCCACTGACAGAAAGTCTCTGCCATCCGCGAATATCCTAGGCCAACAAGAGCAAAAGATCTCCGACAATTCCTGGGAACTTCTACAGGCGTTTCATGCCCGAGACTGCTAAGATCCAAGCGCTACTCAATGACCTGCTCCAAGGAAACATTGAAAAGAAGACACCAGTGAATTGGAACAACCACGCTGATGCCGCATTAGCCGCCTTGTTGGCAACGAGTGGGAACCACTTGGTTTTTTTTCGAAGAAGCTGGCTGGCGCTGAGTTCAAGTACAGCGCCTACGATCGGGAACTCATGGCCATCTACAAATCGCTCAAGTACTTCCGACACATGGTTGAAGGTCGCCCTTTCTTCATTTCAACTGACCATATGCCGCTGATCTTCGCCTTCAGTCAAAAGTCCGATCAATGCTCCCCACGCCGCTACCACCACCTGGACTTTATCGTACAGTTCACCACAGATATCCGGAACAGAAAAAGTCGTCGCAGATACTCTTTCCAGGGTGGACGAGATCGCAGTACCACTCGACTTCGAGGCCCTCGCAGCATCCCAGCAATGTGACTCAGAGCTCCAAGAGTTCCGCCAGAAGCAATATTCTGTCTTACTTCTGCGCCAAGTCACCATACCTGGATCCAACGTTGCCGTCTTCTGCTATATATCCAGCACAAAGGCGCGACCCTTCTTGACGACTCCATTGCGGAAACCAGCTTTTGACGCCATCCGCGGTTTGTGCCATCCAGGCGCCAAGTCCACCATAATGCTGTTGAAGCAACCATACGTCTGGCCCTCCATCTCCAAAGATTGTCGAGCATGGTCCCGAGTCTGCATCCAGTGCCAGCGGTCAAACGTGTCACGACATGTTTCGTCTCCGATAGGTTACTTTACAAAGCCATCGAGCCGTTTCGAACATGTGCACATTGACCTGATCGTGATGCCATTTTTCAACGGATTTCGTTATAGCCTCACCTGCGTAGATCGATTTTCTCGATAGCCAGAAGCATTACCGCTCCAAGACCAGACTGCAGAAACCGTCGCCCGAGCATGTTACACTAACTGGGTTGACAAGTTTGGCGTCCTGCTCCGAGTAACTACAGATCAAGAACGTCAATTCGAGTCCTTTCGATTTCGCTACTTGAACAAGCTACTAGGGACGGACCACCTCAGAACCACGGCATACCACCCGGCCGCCAGCGGAATCGTCGAGCGACTCCACCGTCAGCTCAGCTTGGATTCTGACACGTGGGACCACGCACTACCCACTGCACTACTGAGGATCCGCGCCACTTGGAAAGAAGATCTCCAATCCACTGCAGCTGAGATGATATATGAAGAACCACTCCGTCTTCCTGGCGAGTTCCTGGTTTCAACGTCTACCACGAACTTGGATAACTTCGACGATTTCTTTCGCGACCTGAGCCAGTACTTTCAGACACTCCGATCAGTCAGCAGAACCAGGCACGGTGAGCGGAAGATCTTCATTTTTAAAGATCTCGCCACCGCATCCCACGTCTTCGTAAGGCAGGACGCCGTTCGGCGTTTGCTCCAGCACCCTTACGATGGACCATTCGAAGTGGTTTCTCGAACCGAGAAACACTACACCCTCCGAATTCACAGTACCAACGTCCCGGTTTCAATCGATGGGCTGAGACCTGCCTACATCGTGGTCAACGAAACTTCACCGGAGGACGCTGTAAATCCGAATGAAGCCGACGACGACTAAAGAATTCTTTTCTTTTTTCCAGGCGAGAACTCACCTCTGGCCCAAAATTCTATCCCACCTCCACCAGCAGAACCAGAGACAGCGCAGCAGCACGACGAACTTACATGACCAGATCAGGTCTGCAAGTTCGTTTCCTCGAGCGTTTCCAGGCAGGGGTGTAATGCAATTGGTATCGTTAATCACTAGCAAGGGGATACTGTGGGGATTATTTCTTCTCCGTCACGGTGGCGCGCCCTGCGGGGATTAATCTATTCCAACAATATGAGCAGACTACCAATTACTGGGTTACGGTCATGGTGGCGCTGCCAACCATGTAAACGCTACCTCTAACAGAGAGCGCCACCAAAGTAAATCAGTAAACTCCAAACCGGAGATACGCCACCTGGGAGTCAACCCTACCAAGGCGGATAGATGGCTCCACGGAATGGGCACTGCTCGTTACTGTTTTCCTTATGGTATATAGAGTCGAGGAAGCTAGACCAAAAGCAGAGTAACAAGAGTAACAGAAAGTAACCGACATGATGCAGTACTGTGCTTAGTTTATGTGTTGGGTATAATTATACATTTATTCCATGCTTTTTTTACTGTTCATTTTTAACCATCTAACTAGGAGTATGCAGATTGAGGCCTATTCAGAAAACCGTATTTTTCGCCAACTGAGAGTAGGCAGATTGAGGCCTAGTTAGCGCCTATTCTGTTTGCGTTTATCACGGTTCAATCAGGAGTAGGCAGATTGAGGCCTGATTAAACCCCGGCATCGACCCAAATCGACCACCTGTCCCAAAATATGGAATTGAATCATTTTCGTGCAATTATTTTTTACAACTTTCGACGTTTATTAACTCAATAGCAGTGCATCGATGAGATTATTTCAATTTTTGGCGATGAAACCCATCAAGGATCAAGGTATTCATCGATGATATCGTGATTTCAACCGAGGTCGTAGTTCCCTCCAAAACGAATTTCGTAAAGGTCGTCCAAAATCAGTTGTTGTTCCAAAAACCATTGATGCTGTACGCCCAATGATATTACAAGATCGTCATGTGACCTATCGTGAGAGTGCGACAACCTAAGCATTAGTGGGACCAGCATACATTCAATATGGCATGAACATTTGGCTGCCAAAAATATTTGTTAACGTTGGATTCCACACAATATGCCAATCGCACAAAAGAGGCTCGTGTCGATTGGTCGAAAGAAATGCTCCAAAATTCCGATCGCGGTGCTTCGAAGCACGTTTATGAAATCATGACTGATGATGAATACTGGATGTACGCGTATGAGCTCGAAAGTGAACAGCAGTCGACTGTATGGCTGTTTCAAGATGAGCCAAATCAAACAAAAGTTGCTCGTACACCTAAGCTCTTCCAAGCAAACGTTCAGCTGTTTTTTTCGGAAAAACTGGATATGTCCGAATCGTATCACTATAACAACGCAGGACAGTGTCAATTGTGAGTGGTACACAACCAATTGTTTGCCAGCTATCTTCCAAGAAATCAGTAACAACAACCGCCGATTTGATGAGTCATCCACCGTATAGTCCTGACTTGACACCGAATGACTCTTTTTAATCTCGTACGTAGAAAATAAAATGAGATGTCAACGATTATCGATACCTGAAGAAGCGTTTGATTCGTTCAGAATGCATGTTTTGGAGATTCCTGAATGGGAGTGGCAAAAGTGATTCGAAAATTGGCCAAACGCATGCTAAAGTGTATAGATCCTAATGGGGAATAATATGATTGACAATGAAGTGATTTTCGATTACATATATTTGTTTTTGTTCTCTGATCCAAAAATATAAGAGGCAACCCACGTAGTGTCAACAATGAGTAATATTGAATAACTGAAGCACACATTGTTTGCGTGACAGATACTTACGCTCACTTTGCGTGAATCTATTGCCACTTCGTTCTTGAAAGCTCAATGCTGAAATGATTATATAGTAAATTTTATGTGTATGAGTATTCCAGAAAAAATGCAGTCTTTGAAGCGCACATTCTTTTCAAGGCCATAAGACTTCTAGGAAATTTGACAGTCCTTATTTAGTTCCGAAATGATCCACAACTTTATGACGCTCTTGTGCATCTGAACAGAGTTCTTATAGATTCGCTAAATTTGAGCACCATCAAGTTCGAAAGGAATGAGGTAGAGTTGAAATTTTCACGGTAAGTTTGAGGAATAAATTTCAGATGAGTTCGTTATACAACCTCATGGGCCCGGTACATAAGAAGTAATAGAAAAAATGTTTCTTCGAATAATATTTCTCAAATGAATTCTGGGATAAAAAGTGGCACCTACTTAATATCTTTGAAACGAAACGGGCGATATTTTTGAAATTTGGCAGCTGAGAGTAATGGACCACAATGTATCTGTAGAGCATATTTTCATTAATGAGGTACTTCCGGTTTAACCGGAAATGACAAATTTCCATTTTTTGCGTGAGCTATGCACTGTGGGGTTGAAAATTAATTTCTGGCAGTGAATCATCGCCGTTTTCTCTTGTAACAGGTATTCGTAAAAAATTCTTTGCTTGAAATTTTTTTTGGTTTTAATTTCGAGGAAGATTATTCGAGGTTGAAAATTATTTTCAAGTCAACAATGGGTTTTATAATCGATTTTTTTCTCTGGATCTCTTGAGATATTCCAAGTAGAGTGTCATATTTTTGAGGACAAGCTACAACGTTAAGATTAATATTTTCGAAAATTATCTAGTTCGTTTAAAATTGAAATATTCTAGTTTTTCTCAGCTGTGATTATTTTGCCTAAGCTGAATTCAGTAAATTTCACGTCGAAAATAAATTTGAAAAAATCGAATGCGGGTTTCGAATTAGTTACAAAATTTATTGAACCTGAATCGAATATAATTCGAAAATCTAATATAGCTAAATAAATTTAAGGTAATTTTGATTTAATTTTTGCACAATTCAAATATAAGTTGTTGGTTTTCCGAAAGCAGTTATCCGATTATTTTCCTCGTTCTCGTATCAATGTAATATCGTAATTATCTGTTTCGAATTCGACGAAACATTCGATTTGGGATTTAGTATTGAATGTTCCTTCAGAAATAAAATTTCGGCTATCGTTTTGAGGGAAATTTCTTGACGATATCGACATAGGGTTTTAAGGTATTACTTGTTGAAATGGACATAGGTGTAGGTTTTGGTTGTGTTTTATGAATGCTTGAACCTGGTTTGGTACCGAAAACTGTTCGCTGTTCCAATTATGTTTTTCGGTTCGTAAAATCGGTTTTTGAAAAGAATTCATCTTTTCAGATCACAATTAGGTCAGCAATTGAATGATTTGATAATTTTTACTGACATGCACGAAGTGGAGTTTCAGGAATTTTGAACAAAAAGGCTTACACTAACTTAATTGTCGAAAACTTTGATCTGAACGGAAGTGGTGGAGCTTCCTATCCTCGAAAGGAACCGAGATTTCACAAAGTTCCATTGCACTATTTGCACTATCCTATTTCACTTCTAGAAATTCCTAGAAATGCGTGCCTACAGTTTCGCATGGCTACGAATACATGGAATTGTTGATAAAAAAGAAGTGAATGCCATAATTTTCGGAATAGCTCACAATAAATAGATCTCATTTTACAAATAAAAAATTGAAGAACAAACCTATCATTCTGAGTAGAAAATTCTATGTTGAGAAGAACTTTGTTCATTCTCGATATTCCATTTCAGAACTAGCACATTGGGGTATCATTTTTAGCATGTTAATTTAAACCACATGTTTTACTCTACAAATTCACCAAAACATATAGGTTCTATGTCTTTTCTTTTTTAACATAATGAACATCAAAGAATGCCATCGAATGCTTGTTCTGAAATTACTTAACGTTTTTTTTTAGTGATTATCTTTAACAACGATAGGGGATAGTACCAATGCGGTTTCGGAGAACTCGTAGAGTGAACCACGTAGTTCAACTAAACATAAACATGCTGAAAAAGTTACCACAATGTGCTAGTTTCGAATTGAGATATCTAAAATTATTAAAGAAATATTATCTCAATATTTTTTTCTAAAACGTTGAAGCCCAAATTCAAGGGGTTCTGAAACTTATAATTCTCGTACATTCTTTTAGCATTCATACATGGCTACTTTAGAAGAAATACCGTTTATTTAGGGAGAAAAAGATTAGGTGTAAAGATGGAAATATAACAGAATAAAAATTTAATTGCCTTGATATCTGATTTTTTTTTATTCTTAATCTAGTATCCGCTCTTTTCAATTGATCAAGTGTAAAATAACATTGTATATATAAACTTATATATTATCAAATACTTAATAATACAGTGCGCGTCAAAATTACGGAACAAATTCATATTCTCAGAAGAAAATATTTGGCAACTAAATATTGAAATAGGTCTATTGTTTCACTTTTAGCAAATTCTTATTCATTTATCAAGGATTTTTTTGCATCCTGTACCATCCCTATGAATGCACAGAATTTTTTGAATAGGGGAAGAGGGTCATGTAGTACTTGGCAAGGCATTTGTTTCCTATTTGTAGGCTCGCAGAAATTTTCAAAAAACATTTTTTTTTTTTTGGAAAAATAGTTACTCAAAGAGATTTTCAGTGTGCCTTCTGCTTATTGCATCTTGATCGATGGTGATAATCCTGAACATTCAGTTCAACTTATCTTGTAACACAAAATGGTTTTCAGGAAGGAACTTCGATGCCAAAATAAATATCGTATGTCGCTACCAGTGGCGGCTCGTCAGGGACGGCAGGGTCGGCACTGCCGACCCTAAAATTTCAGTTCGGCCTAAATTTAAAATTAATAAGAATTGAGTAATAATGATTATACTTATATTCCCAATACATCTGTGAATAAAATTCTATATAAAAATCAAAGAAATCAGGTATTAGATATCCTCAAATTCTTGTAAATACGCTCTTCCAATCTCCGTTCCTCAGTCCGTAGACATGAATACGCGCCCCGTACCGTTTCCCTTTCCCGGGAAGAGCGTATTCTCGAGCGTACTGGGTCTGGGTAGGCATGCCGTACCTATGGATGCATTGTGAATACAAATAAGATGAAATATTTTTATTTTGATTGATGCCTGCTGGAATCTCCTTTGGTAATGAGGAATATTATATTCGCCCCTCATTTAATGGTTTTTCATGTTCGAAAATAGTTTGTTTTCGCCTAAATAACTAACTAATTAAGTATAAGAGTTCAATGCTACTAGCACTAACAACGAATTTTTGTCGTGTTTCGTACTATTCATGAATGTAAAAGCTAAATACGCAGTACTCTTAATTTTCCGTAAATTTTCTGATACTTTTCGAAATAAAAAAGCTTAGCTCTGAATATTGAACTCATGTAGCAAGCTCAATATATATTCCAAGTACGGCAAATCCTGATTTGCCGACCCTCAACGTGTACGAGGTTGTTATGCCTCGTTTCAACACGAAGATGATCGGAATATCTCGATTGCCTCTGTCATTTACGTTTGCGCATTGCAGCTCCAGATATTGCGTTGAATCCATTTGCGATTGCGATGTTTTCAGATTTTAACGGAAAGTTTTCGTGTGCGCGTGTTTATTTCGTGACGAGTGAGTGACTCGATAAATTCAACTAAGGAAAGTTTTCTTTTGTTCGCAATGGACAATAATCAGGTCAGAGAATTTGTAGTTTCTAATGAAAATTCAGATGTTGTCAATTTTTTAATTGAAAAGATGAGAAATTTATCTCACGAGGATAGGCTGTTTTTGAAAAATATGCCTAGACCTTGCCCAAACATGAGTGGTTTAGTGCAGAAAAGATCGGGAAATCAGTCGAATAGAGCATTTAACGATAATTGGTTTTCTAAATTTGCATGGTTAACTGGAAGTACAACTCGAAATAAATTATTTTGCTGGTATTGCTTGCTATTTTCAGACAATAAAAAAAGTCCATGGGTGACAACGGGCTATGATAATATTAAAGAACTGTCTAGATCACTCAGCAAGCATGACGCTTCCCGAGACCATACATATTCGGCGTTAAAATTCAAACTTTTCGGTAAATCAAATATTCAGGAATCGATCGATAACGCTTTCCAGCAAAACATTGAGGAACACAATAAATTAGTTAAAAAAACCGCGAAATTTTGAGAAGACTGATTGAGATAATTTTGTATTTAGCCTATCAGGAGTTACCATTCGGGGGCATGAAGAGAAAACTACGTCTTTCAATCAAGGGAATTTTCTTGAACTAGTAAAATTTTTATCGCGTTATGATGAAACTTTGAGGAATTTTTTGAAAGAATCTTCAGTTTTACAGGTCTGTCAAAAACTATCCAGAACGAATTGATTGATTCAATAAATGAAATAGTTATTAGAAAAATTAATAACGAATTGGAGAATTGTGTATGTTTCTCATGGCAAGTTGACGAATCTACTGATATTTCTTGTTTTTCACAATTGTCCATTGTAGTGAGATATTCTTTTGGAGGAAAAGTTGAAGAACGCTTTCTTGGTTTTCATAACGTCAGCGAAGGTCGCACAGCAGATGATTTGTTCAAATTGTTATCTTCAAAATTTCAGCCCTTCGATATAAAGCATAAATTGGTAGGACAAACGTACGATGGGGCAGCAGTCATGTCAGGGCATTTAAACGGGCTACAGTCGAAAGTCAAAGACATTGCTCCTCAAGCTTTATTTGTTCACTGTTATGCTCATCGACTAAATTTAATATTGCAAGATACGTCTATTAAAATTAAGGAATGTAGATTATTCTTTTCCGATATATCAGGTTTTTCTTCATTTTTTCCAAAAGTACGAAACGAACCAAGGTATTGGACGAAATTTGTAAAAAAGGCTCCTAAAAATTCAGAAACTAGATGGAATTTTAAATCCAGAATCACTGAAACAGTCTTGAATAACAGGCGAAGTTTGATTGAGACATTTGATTTCATTTTAAACAATGAAGAATTTGAGAAGGACAAAGATGCTCCAAGAGAAGCTCGTACACTCAAAGCTATATTGAATAAATTCTATTTTCATTTTTTCTTGTTATTGTTCAATAAAATTTTTCAACAAACTGATATAATTTTTTCAATTCTCCAGAGTAGTAGGAGTGATATACAATATTGTAATGCGCGAATTCAAAATTTACTGATGAATCTCAGTGAGTTGAGAAATGATGATCGGTTTTTGATGACCTATTTGAACAAACAGTGACAGTAATAGGACCTCCCACAAGAAGACGGGTTGCGGATAATGTGGACGAAAGAACGCGCTTCAAACGCTTGTTTTGCGAAATATTAGATATGGTGGTTAATCAAATTCGTTTAAGATTCCATAATTTGAGTAATTTAGTATTTTGTGAACTAGTTGATAAATCGAAATTCAAAAATTTTAATAAAAATAAAAAATTTCCAACCGATTCCTTGGATATATTATTGAAAAATTATCCCTTAATGTTCGACAAACAAAAATTGGAAAACGAATTGCGGATTCTTTATTCAGATCCCGATATATTTGGTACCAGTAGTGATTTAAACGATCTTTTGCTTTTTATTTTCGATCATTTTCTTCAATCGGATGTACCGAAATTTATAAGCTTTTATCTTTAGTTATCACCCTTCCAGCGACGACCGTATCAGTTGAAAGATCTTTCTCAGCTCTGAAGAGAATTAAAACTTATTCTAGAAACACAATGTCTCAATCTAGACTTCAGAATTTATCATTAATTTCCATTGAGAAGAAGTTAGTGAAAGAAATGAGTGAAGATGACAAATTCTTTGACCTCGTTATTGACCATTTTGCTGCACAAAAAGATCGACGTATAGAACTGAACTACAAAATGTGAAATTAATTTGTTGAGTTTTCGTTAGAATATGTATTTTTTATTTTGTTTCTAATATTCTATATTTTGTTTCTTATATTTTATATTTTTATTATCGTCATAAATTATATTTATTTCTCTAGTGGCAAATAGGGCTGAAACTTAGGCGAAACTCCACTATAAAAAAGTAACGCACCGAGTGCAGTACCTCATGGTGGTGTGGAAACCTGCATAATAGATATGGAAAATTGAAAAAAACATAATAGAAAAATAAACATTTTTGACCTACATATTTATATATAGCAAAATATATTATTGAAAAATGGAATTATTGCTGAGATATTGAAAATATATATATATATATTATATATATATGTGTGCTGTAAAAAAAAATCAGCAGAAAAATTATATATATATATATATATATATATATATTATATATATATATATTATATATATCTGCCGACCCTAGATTAAAGTTCACGAGCCGCCACTGGTCGCTACATTTTTATTTTCCATTGAAGGGACTGAAAGTTTTAAAATAACGATTCAATTCGGTGATAAATTTCATTAAGAAACATCGTCTCAAAGTGAACGGGTCATGACGAACTGCACACACTGAAAACCTCTTTGAAATAAATAATTGAAAAAAATCTTGTGAATATCTGCACGTCTCTAGTGAAGATTCAGAGACCTTTCCAATAAGATTCCACAAGACCTTATTACCCTATCCAGAATATTTTAAAGGGTTTGAAGGGGATTGAAATTCTTCAGAAATTCATTGAAATTTGGTAAAAGTGAAAGAAAAATTTACCTGTTACCTGATTTTATTGCCAAATAGATTTTTCCTGAGAAATTGAATTCGTTTCATAATTTTATGCACATTGTACGTGGGTTGCCTTTTATATATCGGGATGGGACAAGCCTAGTGTTGCACTCTGCCAACTGACAGCAATATCGTAAAGTTTGACACAAAATGTTTTTATATACGAGCGCTAATTGTGTTGCTTAGATATAACTTAAAGGTTTCATCTATCCAAAAAAAATGGAATTGAATCACGAACATTTTCGTGCGATTTTTTTGTTACAACTTTTGACGTAGAATTACTCAACAATAGTGCATCGATGAACTTAATTCAATTTTGGCTACGAAACCCATCGAGAACCAGTGTTTATCGAAGGTATGATGATTTCAACCGAGGTCGTAGTCCACTTCAAGACGAATTTCGTAAAGGTCATTCAAAATCAGTTGTTGTTCGGAAAACCATTGATGCTGTACGCCAAATGATATTGCAAGATCGTCATGTGACCTATCGTGAGAGTGAGACAACGTAAGCATTAGTGGAACCAGCATACATTCAATATTGTATGAACTTTTGGCTGCCAAAAATATTTGTTTGCGTTGAATCCCACACAATATGCCGATCGCTCATAAAAAGGCTCGTGCCGATTGGTCACGTTCATGAAATCGTGACAGGTGATGAATCGTGGATACACTCGTATGAGCCCGAAAGTGAGTAGCAGTCAACTGTATGGCTGTTTCAAGATTAGCCATGTCAAACAAAACATGCTCGCGCATGAAGCACTTCCAAGCAAATGGGCACCTGTTTTTTCGGAAAAACTGGGCACGCCGCAATCGTACCACTAGAACAACGTAGAACGATCGATTCTGAGTGGTACACAGCCATTTGTTTGCCAATTCTTAGAAATCAGGAAATACAACCGCCTAAGACAAACAACAGCATTTTTGAGCACTCAAAACTTCGATTTGATCACACACCGTATAGTCCAGACTTGGCACCGAATGATTTTTTTTTATTCTCGTAAGTAAAAAATAAAATGAGAGGTTAACGTTTGTCGACATCTAAAGAAGCGGTTGATGCGTTCAGAATGCATACTTTGGAGATAACTGAATCGGAGTGGCAAAAGTGCTTCGACAATATACATGCTGTATATAGATCTTAATGGGGATTATTTAGAAAAACAATGAAGCGATTTTTGATTACTTTTATTTGATTTAGTTCTCTATTCCCCAAATATAAAAGGCAACCCACGTAAGGTCAACAATGAGTAATATTGAATAACTGAAGCACACATTGTGTGCGTGAAAGATACTTACGCTCACTTTGTCTAAATCTATTGCCTCCCCGTTCTTGAAATCTGAATGCTGAAAAGATTAAATAGTAATTTTATGTGTATAAGTATTCCAGAAATAATGGAGTTATTGAAGCACACATTCTATTCATGCCCATGAGACTTCTAAGGAATTTGACAGTCGTTATTTAGTTCCAAAATAATCCACAACTTTATGATGCTCTTGTGCACCTGAACAGAGTTCTTATAGATTTGCCGAAATTTGAGTACCATCAAGTTCGAAAGGAACGAAGTAGAGTTGAAATTTTCAGGCTGAGTTTGAGGAATGGATGTGTCAGTTGGGTTCGTTATCCACCCAGATGGGCCCGGTACCCAAGAAGTGAAAAAAAAATTGTTTCTTCGAATGATATTTCTCAAATGAATTTCACCTCCTGATGATATATATATGTATATATATATATATATATTGAAAAAGGGTAACAGGTTAAACCTTTTTGAATATCTAATTTCACCGCATTATCTTCTCCTTGAATATATATATATATATATATATGTGTGACAATAATTTTTTCCCCGTGCTAGGTTTGCAAGTCCCCCATTGGGCGCCTCCCCAGGTGGCGGATAGGGGGATGCCTCCCAGATATGGGTGATACCGAGGAAATGAAATACTCGGGGCGGACCAACACTTAGCACTGTGGCGTCTGTCTTCAAGGAAGCGGCTACCAACAGCGTCTGTTTTTCTCATGTTGGGGACTAGGGACGACTGAATCTCAATTTCCCAACCCGTCTGGCCAGCGTGGGAAATAATGTCTATTCACTCCCTCAATGTCACAGATTATGACGAGTATCAAAACAAACAGAAATTTACCCCAGGTGGGTAGGATATATTATCCAGAATCCCACACCTTGAAAAAGGCCAGCCTCTCGGATTCTGGGGGAGGCAATTACTCGCTTACAACATCGACAAAATCAAGATTGACCCAAAAAAGTATAAAACTGTCAGTCGCCACTTATAATATAAGGTCTATGAACAGTGACGACAAAGTAGATGAACTGGAGGAAGAATTAAAAAGACTCAAATGGGATGTATTATGAATCTCCGAAATAAGAAGAAAAGAAGAACAATACATAGAACTGAACTCGAGCAATGTACTCTACTTCAGAGGATCACAACAAGACGATGAAAACAATATTGGAGGAGTGGGATTCATGGTGAAAAAGTCAATAGTAACTAACGTAATAGAATTTAAGTCAATATCAAGAAGAGTAGCATTAATCAAACTCAGAATGACAAAGTTCTGCATATTGAAAATCATCCAGGTATATGCTCCCACAGCATCCTATGAAGATAAAGACGTCGAATCATTTTATGAAGAAATCATAACAGCTATCCAACATGGGCTAAACACAAGCCAATATACAATCGTAATGGGCGACTTTTATGCTAAGTTAGGTGCAAAGAAGGAGCCAGATGAAGAGAGGATAGGACATTTTAGACTCGGTGAACGCAACGAACGAGGACAGATGCTTATGAACTTCCTGGAACAACAGAAACTATATGCCATTAACACGTTCTACAAAAAGAAACCAAGTAGAAAATTGACATGGATTTCTCCAAACAAGGAACACAAGAACGAAATAGACTACATACTATCAAATAACAAAAAGATATTCAAGGATGTATCTGTGATCAATAATGATGGAACAGGAAGCGATCATCGCATGGTCAGGGCTACGATAATAATAAACGGAAGATTGGAGAGAACAAGAATAGCGAAGAACGTACCTACCCTTATAGACAGAAAACTAGAAAACTTTTGATGGAAAAAAATTTCGAATATAATAGGGAACCAGGAGAGAAACTAACCCAGACCCCACATTATAACAGCTCGAATCTGGACGAATTAAACTTTACAATTAACAAGGCTATGTTGGATTCCGCAGCAAAGGTGGCAAAAACTCGAAACCAAAGACCAAAACTATGGAGCACCAAAGCAGAGGATTTGTTCAAGAAAAGACGGACATTATTAAAGAGAGGAGATCATGGATCCATAGATTATATAGAAACAAATAAGACACTTAGAAAATTCATTCGAGATGACAAGAGGAAACAAACGGAGGAGATGATAGAGCAAGCAATAGAAAATGGCAAGAATATGAGACTAGGAGAGAACCACATCAACGCAGTTAAGGACGACACCGGAACTTTAATAACAGATAGAAGAAAGATACTGAAGACAACAGAGAATTTTTACAGGGAACTTTATGCACAAAAACAACCAGCCCCAAATTCTGTCGAAGATTCACTGACGAAGAAAATTATGAATGTTGGGTCAGAGGACATCCCAGATATCACTGATGGAGAATTACTAGGTAATATCGGGGCCATGAAAAATGACAAAGAGCCAGTAATTGATGGAGTTTTTAGGAGCTTATCAAGGAAGGTTGTGAGATGACACTGAAACAATTGCGAACACTTCTAAATAACTGCCCACATGAGAGGAAGATTCCCGAAAAGTGGAATGAAATAGTAACTCATCTATTGTACAAAAAAGGAGACAAGACCAACCTGAAAAACTACAGACCTATATCACTGTTACCACAGAGATGTGAACTGCTTACAAAAATAGTAGATAACAGAATGGAGAACAAACTAGAACACTTTCAGAATTGCGAACAAGCAGGTTTTAGGAAAAATTTCAGTACTTCAGACCATATACTGACACTAAAAATATTATTAGAGAAGACCACCGAATATAATCTATCACTTCATCTAGCCTATATTGATTACGAGAAGGCATTTGACAGTGTGGAATGGTGGGCAGTACAAAGAGCGCTTCAGAAATATAGTGTAGATTACAGATACGCCGAACTGTTACAGTCAATTTATGAAAATACCATAACAATAATAAGACTACACCAGGAAACTGAACCAATCCCGATTAGACGTGGAGTGAGACAAGGAGACTCCATGAGCCCTAAATTGTTTATAACCGTAATGCCAGATTTGTTCTCCAACCTGGACTGGGATGAAAAAGGGGATACTAATAAATGGAAGAAAATTGAATAACTTAAAATACGCAGATGATGTGGTCCTCATTGCAAGCAGCTTCGAGGAATTACAACAATTACTGAATTAGAAATCAAAGAAGATAGGTCTGAGATTGAACAGAGAAAAAACCAAATTATGACCAATCAGAGGAAAGTAAAAATTTCAAAACATCAGAAAATCCCACTCAAATTACTAAGCTCCGTTTTTAATCAATGTGTACTCCCCGTACTCTCGTATGCTCCACAAACCTGGTCATTTACCAAAGGTTTAATGGACAGACTGGCTAAAACACACAGAGCAATGGAAAGACAAATGCTGGACATCAAATCAAAAACGAAGACATCCACAGAAGAACGAAACTTATTGATGTGAGACAATATATCATCACTGAAGTGGAGATGGGCGGGGCATACATTGAGACTGACAGACAATAGATGGAGCAGAGAAATTCAGATTTGGAGACCTTATCTGGGAAAACGAAGCACAGGTCGCCCCCAAACAAAATGGAGAGATGACTTAAAACGAACGTCAGGGTTTAACTGGGCAGGAATGGCGCAAGATAGAGAACTATGAAGACGAACAGGGGAGGCCTATATCCAACACTGGATGACAACAGGCTGAAGAAGAAGAATTTTTGTTCTAATGTACCTGACAATACTATACTGTCACACTTTGCTGAATATTTTCATTCTGGAAGTGACTGTAGCTTTACAAATAGTTATGAATATTCGAGGAGTTATTGTGAAAACGAAAATTTTCATAACTGAACTAATAACGAACATCATCGAGATATTTTGAGAATAAACTTATTCTGAAATTGAAAGCCCATCACCATTGAAAAATGAGAAGTATTCGGCATCACATACTCAAGTTTCATAACGGATTCTTCATTAAGAAGTCGTATCCAATCGATTGAGACCATTTCCGACTAGACATTCCAATATTACAGACATTAAGGCAGAACGATATCAAAATGTTCTACTGGTTTTCTGAACTCGAACAAGCGTGCAAAAAAATACGCTACTTTTCGGCGATCAGAAATCACAGTCGCTTCTCCATAGGGTCATACCGGTCTGCGGTCAGTCAGAAAAAAATACTTACGCCTACTTGGTCTAGTACCACTGCTAGTTCGTTGATGAGTAGTCAAAGCTAAAATGAGAGAGAAATGAGTTATATCGTAATAGTATTTTAGAAAGAATGAAATTTTTCGAGCACACATTAAAATCGTATGTATACGTATAGTGAAGTCAAAATACCCAAAATATGTCCCACATTCCTTATCAGATTTCGAGTTATAACTTTTTCTTGTATTTTTGATGATTTCTGCGAGGCTTCAAAGATTTCTAATTATTTTCGTTGTATGTTTTTTGCAATAGTTTTTGTGACATCAAGTAGTGTAGTTTGGATAACAAAAATAATTCATCTTCCTGATTTTACTTGAAATCACTCAAAAAAATGCTTGAATTTCGAACTTAAGTATTACACTTACGGATATATGACTTTTTTATTAGGTTTTCCTAAATTACCCAAAATGTACCCTTCGAAGCCCCATAACTTTTTTTGTGTGTGCTTTTACATACATTTTTTTTCATTGTATTAAGTCTACATGAGTGTGTGTTTAAAAAAAACGTATTTTTTGTTACAGATAACACCACAAAATTAACACGTGGGCCTTTTATTAAAAAAAAAAATTATAAAAGTATGAAAACATCTCCACTCCTATTGATATTTAAAAAAAAAGTTACAGCTATTACAAACTAAGTTTTATTTTAAAATGTTCTTTGGTTTATAACGTTGCTAACCATATGCTATTAACGTCAGTCAATAAAAAAAAAATAATACTGCAAGTAAGGTTTTAGTTAGAAGAGTGAAGAAAGTCGCACCTAAATAAAAGTACGGATTTCGACACAACACAGCGAGCAAGGAAATTTTACCTGCTCGTTTTAGACGCGTGTGAATTATTATTACTATTTCTGTCCTTAGGTTGGATTGGGTTAGTCGCCGCTAATTTGACCCTACCGTCATTCGAGATTTAACTGTTTCTGCTGTTGGAAGTGTCTGTGCCGCGTTGTTCAGTTTTTTAAATCTGTATTTTTTTGTTTTTGTTCCTTTTATCGACAGAATTCGTTTAAGAAACAAGTTGTTATCGACATCTGTGTGCAGCAAATATCTACAGAATTCCGTCTGGCAGGATCGCCTTCATGAAGACCTGTAACAATTAATAAAATTCATTAGTCTGTGACAATTTTTTCGCAGTCAAAAGGAAAAATTTATCAATAAAAGGGTTCATTTACCTTGTACCGGGGTGTAATGAAAAGCGTGTTGATTTATATCCCGAAGTAATGACCAAACTTTCCAAATCGTTAAGTTGAGTCTTTGAGCAGCGACACGAATGCTTGTAGTTGGATCTTCTTCAAAGGCATGAAGTATTTGATCGTCAACTGGTACATGGTATTGCCTCACATTGACCCGAGGCTCTTGAAAATTTAAGTTTCCAGTCTCTCTTAATCGTCGATAAGTCGTCGAGAATGTTTCGTGGTGGGGTAATCTTCGATCAGGAAATTTGGCTTGATAATTCCTTTGAGCTGCATATGCAACACCATCGGCCTTGCCATATGCAAGGCAATATCAGCATACTCAGCGTTGGTGAAATTAGGCATATCAACAGCCATAATTAAAACAACAGTAGCAAAAAGTCGATAAAAGTAACAAAAACAAAAAAATACCAATTTAAAAAATTGAACAACACGGCATAGACACTTCCAACAGCAGAGAAAGTTAAATCTCGAATGACGGTAGGGTCAAGTCAGCAGCGACTAACCCAATCCAACCTAAGGACAGAAATAGTAATAATAATTCACAGGCGTCTAAAGCGGGCAGGTAAAATTTCCTTGCTCGCTGTGTTGTGTCGAAATCCGTACTTTTATTTAGGTGCGACTTTCTTCACTCTTCTGACTAAAACCTTATTTGCAGTATTATTTTTTTTATTGACTTACGTAAATAGCATATGGTTAGCAACGTTATAAACCAAAGAACATTTTAAAATAAAACTAAGTTTGTAATAGCTGTAAATTTTTTTTAAATTCCAATAGGAGTGTAGATATTTTCATACTTTCATATTTTTTTTTTAATATAAGGCCCACGTGTTAATTTTGTGGTGTTATCTGTAACAATGAATAAGTTTTCTTTTTAAACACACACTCATGTAGACTTAATACAATAAAAAAAATCGCTTCTCCATAGGGTCATACCGGTCTGCGGTCAGTCAGAAAAAAATACTTACGCCTACCTGGTCTAGTACCACTGCTAGTTCGTTGATGAGTAGTCAAAGCTAAAATGAGAGAGAAATGAGTTATAGCGTAATAGTATTTTAGAAAGAATTAAATTCGTTCGTATACGTATAGTGAAGTCAAAATACCCAAAATATGTCCCACATTCCTTATCAGATTTCGAGTTATAACTTTTTCTTGTATTTTTGATGATTTCTGCGAGGCTTCAAAGATTTCTAATTATTTTCGTAGTATGTTTTTTGCAATAGTTTTTGTGACATCAAGTAGTGTAGTTTGGATAACAAAAATAATTCATCTTCCTGACTTTACTTGAAATCACACAAAAATATGTTTGAAATTTCGAACTTTTGTTTTTAATAGGATTATCTTTTTCCATACTCTGAAACAAGGTGACAAATACAAACGTATAACTATAATCCGAATGAGAAGAGGAAATTTCCGAACTAGCCATTTTAATTTTTATTTTTGCAGACACTTCAAATCTTAATGAAAAAACCAAAATTATTGTAACATTACACAACTTTCATATTATATATATATTACAGGAGTTACAATTATAATCAATTCAGGATCACATTTTGAGTTTAATTCGCCATAACAATGATTTAAAGTAGATAAAATCATTGAAACGCGCTAAAATCATGTTTCAATAATAAGAATGAAAAAATAATTGGCAGACTAAGTACGAAATTTATTTATAGTTTTGGTAATTTACAGGCATACAGAGATTTCAAACCTAGGTCGAAGGTAGGTAACTTTCTTTCATAAAGTTTTAAATTGATCCTTCTAAGAATTAAATTTCCAACGCGCCACCTTTTTTTGAGTGTTTTCAAGTAATTGCACAAATCTGAGTTATTTTCCATTAAAACTAAATTCAAGATAATCATGCCTTAAAAAAACACGCAAATATTCAACTACGAAAATCGAGATGAAATTTCGAAACCTCACGGGTAGCAATCATTAAAATTACACGGTAATATTATATATAACTCTAAACCATATTCATCTGGTATTTTCGAATATCCTCAGATGCAAGGATTCTAAGAAAATTTGTTGACCTCACTCATTCGACCACATTATATAGACCTCTGGATAGTTGTTTAGACAGATTTGAAACAAAAAACCACTGATGAACTGCGCTTAATAATTTCTGGAATTTGTGAATATAGTGGTAAGCAAAAATTGTAATTACGTTTATGTACTAAAGATATGTGAATATCCTTCTTTTGAACTCTGGTATTAATACAAAACTATCCACACTTGAATCGTAACTGAAAAAAAACTACTTACCTTTCCTGAATCCCTTTTTATTGCCACTTCGTCCTTGAAGACTCGAAGCTGAAATGATTAAGAATGAGTTACGCTAAATCTGTTTATAACTATACAGCACAGCTCAAAATTATGCAACAAATTCATTTCTCAGAAGAAAAATATTCGACCACAAAATTCTGAAACATGTCAATTTCTGATTCACTTTTAAATAAATTTTTATGCATTTACGAAAGATTTTTGTTGCACCCTGTGCCATTTCCACCAACCCTCTAATTTTTTTTAATCGGGAAAGTGTGTCATGTGTTATTGTCTATTTGACATTTATGAGAATTAAAGAAATTTCTGAATTCGTCAGTTTTTATTAAAGTTTACTTCACCTTTAAAACTAGAGATGTCTATTGAAACTTTGGGAAGATGAACAATAATAGACGATGGTTATTGCCTAAATAATAAATCTATACGAGTTCCGTTATCAACAATTTCTCGACAAAAACTAGAAGTTCGGAATGGGCACGAATTATTTCAAATAATCAAAACTCACGAAAAGACTTCCATTAAATAGGAAAAAGTGTCACATAACATTCATTTATCTCGCCAGATATCGAATTCCAATGTCGAAAGGTCTCAGAGTAAAACTTTCAGTAAGAAATAGAAGAGCTGATGGAATTCCTAACAGAACTAGTCAAGCATTGGTAAAAAATTTAGAAAGCACTGACGTGAGGTCACTTGGCCTAGGCGCTCTTGTAAACCACTTACAATTATTTAAATTTTGAAAAATCATATCTCCAGAACTATTAGCTTGTCGAAGTCGAGAGTGGTATTTTTGTATACGTCTGATGAAACTGCACCATAAAAAAATTTTTATTTGAACAGTGTCATTTGAAAAAAAAAATTTTTTTTGTTACTCCGAACCTATTCGGCCGATTTGACCGAATAACGAACTTAGCCGAGATATTTATACCTCAAACTTATTCTGAAAGTTTCAACTCTCTAACTTCATCCGTTCGAGAGTTATCGTGTTCACGGAACGGACGGCCGGACGGACGGACGGACGGACAGAATCGATTTTGACCACGGATTATTCATCAGTAGGTCCAAACAAAACGATTGATACCACTTTTGCCCAAAAATTCGAAAGTCACAGACATTTGGGCAAATTGATAAGCACTCTGTTCAGGTGAACAAGAGCGCCAAAAAAAGACATCATCGATTCAACAAAGCAAGATTACTCGAAACCTGTGAGAAACTAAGATGTGATAGAGGATCAAAAACTAATGCTGAAGAACACGAAAACATTCTGGGTGCTGTAGCACAGAGCTATGAAAGAATTTATGAACAACAACAATAAATTCGAAAAAGGTAACTTGAGAAACTCACGTAGGATCCGAAAACATATGTACCTTTGGATCATTTAAAAACAGCAATCAATTAATCAAGTTTTGAGATACGAGCACTATTTGTGTTGTTCACGGTAACCTAAAAGATTCATTTCGCCCAAAAATGGAATTCAAGCGTGAACAATCTCGTGCGATTACTTTTTACAACTTTCGATATGGATTAACTCAACAACAGTGAATTGATGAACTAACTTAATTCAATTTTTGGCGATAAAGCTCCATCAAGGACCAGTGTTTATCGATGGTAGGGTGAATTTAACTGAGATCGTAGTTCACTCCAAGATGAATTTCATGAATGTCGTCCAAAATCAGCTGTTGTTCCGAAAACCATTTATGCTGTGCGCCAACTAATATTACAAGATCGTCATGTGGTCTATCGTGAGATCGAGACAACCTTAGGCATTACTGGGATCAGCATACATTCAATATTGCATGAACATTTGACCGTCAAAAAAATTTGTTAACGTTGGATCCCACACAATTTGTCAATCGCTCAAAAAAAGGTTAGTGTCGATTGGTCGAAAGAAAGGCTCCAAAAGTATGACCGCGGTGCTCCGAAACACGTCTATAACATCGTAATAGGTGATAAATCGTGGATTTATGCGAATGAGCCCGAAAGTAAACAGCAGTCAATTGTATGGGTGTTTCAAGATGAGCCAAATCCAACAGAAGTTGCTCGCACACGAAGCACTTGCAAGCAAATGGTCGCCTAATTTTTCGGAAAAACTGGACATGTCGTCATCACACCACTAAAGAACAACGCAAAACAGTAAATTCTGAGTGGTACCAACCATTTGTTTGCCAGTTGTCTTTCAAGAAATCAGGAAAACCAACCGCCAAAGACGGATCACCCTTCACCACGACAATGCGTGCTCTCACACATCGGATAGACCAACTGCATTTCTGAGCCCTCAAAACATCGATTTGGTGAGTCATCCGTCGTATAGTCCTGATTTCGCAACGAATGACTTTTTTTAATTCTCGTACGTAAATATTAAAATGTGAGGTCAACGTCCACGGAACATACGCTCTCTTTGTCGTATTTTCAACGGTTCGTTTCGACAATCCGCCATTCAATTCGAATTTATATTTCTACCAGAAGCTGGTACTTGATATTTTTATTTGCGACGTGTCGATATTAGAAGATTAAAGTGAAAGCAATTTTTTTTTGTTTTTTTTTTCTTCTTTCATCATGAACGGAGACAAGTATTATGCATGCCGAAGATGCAATAAATTTTACAAAAGAATATGATGCTTCTAATTTTGTGCCTATTGGGATCATAGCGAGATAATGAATAAATTCTGACAAAGCAGAGTATTTCACCGTATTGACAAATTTCGATTAATTTTCCCCAACTGACACTGATTAATAAGTCCGATACAGATCAATCAAATACGTTTCTATGATAACATAGAGCAAAGATACATACATCTAAGATGTCTAAAATACTGGTGTGTGCACTCCTCCGATTTTGTTTTACAGGTTTGGCGACATGGGGGTTCTTTCATTTTCTCTCCGCCAGGTGGCGCCACTCAAATTTATTCGAAAACCAGTTTCTGATTAGAATAAATTATTTATTGCGTTATTCGGAATTTTTGTATAAAAGTGTGTGAAAAGTGATTATCCATTTTTTATAATGCGGTTTTGAATTTTATGTGGACAGTCGAGTGCTGCGGATGAAAATTCACGAACTTTCAGTGTGCCAAAGGTGAGTAGAAATAATTTTTTTAAGGACTCAAGTGAAATTGTTCTATATCAAGTAACAACTAAATATTATGGGTGCGTTTCAAGAATCCTCAAAGGATATACGCATTTCAAACACTTATTTTCATAGATATAATTGATCAAATCAATTCTTTTTTCTGCTTTTGTCTTTTTATTTCCAGATTCGATGTGGACAACTTGAAGAAGCCTCTGTGTCCATCAATAGAAAACCACTCTTGAAGAAAGAGATCCCTCAATTATATTTCAGCTTATTTTTGTACTTTCACACTTGGGAGAAGCCAAGTTTGTTTTTACTGAGTTTTTTTCCGTAGGCTTTTATGTCATACGCAGAATTGTGGGCATCCCGTCACTAACCCTTGCTCTATATGCTTTATTGTTTGCTAACCAAATATTGTGAGCCAAAAGTTCAAAAGGATATTATATATATATTGAAATTATTTACTTTATATGTTCACTTAAAACTTTTTGAGAATGAGAATACATATTTTTTCATCATCACAGAAAGAGAGCTCCCAAATCACCCACGCCATCATGTAGTAACTACTTTAAACCGGACATCCCATATCATTCCTTCCCAAGCCGGATAGAAAGCATTCCTACTGATATTACAAACCATTTCCTGCTTATCCAAAATGATCAGATCAGAAATTAATAAAACATACATAAATGAGCATCAACTAACCATAAATCAGGCTTGTAAAATCTTTATAGAATAATACTGAAAATATTTATGTTTGAGCAAGAGACCATGTATTAGTGAAAAAAATCATACTTCAATGTATTAGAAAAAAAAATGGATAAACCATACTAATTGAAAGCATTACGTGATCAGAACTCGCATTACAAGAATATTTATTTAAAAGCCTGTTAATCGGTGACATCTATGAAATATTTGTCTAGTTAATTTTTCAGGGGAATATAATAAATTTCTTTCATTTTTGAGGTTAATTTGATTTAAAATTTCAACAAATGTCAAGCGTTGGCGATGTAAATTTATGAATGAATTGCCTTGTGGCTCCCTCATGTGAGTATAAAACTAAACAGTCGCCATGTCCCAAAAAGTAAAATGACGTTTCCATTCAAAATTTGACAAGTGCACACACCAGTATTTTAGACATCTTACATACATCTCACTTGTCAATTCTCTTTTCTCTTAAGTAAATGTAAAAATAATCTATCAGGTGAAAAAAAGCTACGACAATGAAATTTGAAAAAATGTGAGATATTCAAATTTCAAACATATCAAGGCTTGTCGATTTCTTTGAAATTTTGCGAGTCTATTTGTTTCAGCCTAATTCATACATCTTTCAAGTTACAACGATGGATATTCTTAGAGTTATAAAGGAAACCAAATTTCAGATGCTCATCACTCCTGAAATATTCTACTGATTTGGATCAAGAACGAACTCGTCCGAGAAATGCATTCCACCGACCTCACCTGGAAATGTTAGCTCTCTAGCTCATTCCATTCGGACGTAATTGTTCCCACGGACCGTCGCACAGAATCAATTTTGAGCAAGGATTTTTCTTCAAACGAAACGATTGATACCATTTTTAACCAAATATTCGAAAAATACAGAGATTCGGGCAAATTTACAAACACTCTGTTCAGTTGAACGAGAGCGCCAACAAGGAGATTGAAATTTTAAGAACTCATTTGACGGTTTTGCTGTAGCTGCATGGATGGTGGTGATGATTAAAGAGGTGCTAGGAAGTTGATGAAGCATGTTTACCTTTTAAAATAATCATTCGCCAATTGATTGAAGTGAAAATTGTTTTTTTTTTCAATCTAATTTGAATTATACTCAATTTCTATTTGAACAAGAATTGATATCAATAAAAAAGCCTTCAAATGTGTCAGCTACTAGCTATATCGAAATAATTAATTTTCTAACACACCTTTAGAGAAAACAATAAGTGTATATTGAAATTTGGCATTTTGTTTTTAGTCTTTCCTTTTGGTTAATGACATATTTCGATACATTCAAATCATAAAATCGTATATGAGCGTACTATTCGGTATGTCCACATGATGCACCATTGATACTTGTTTGTAACTCAGAACATAATATCATTCCATCCGAAATGCTGTAATGATTAATGAAAGATTGATTGTTGTGTTCAATTATACTGAGAAAGATTTCTATTTGTTTTATTGTCATGAATTGAAAACATTCATTGAAATAATTTCACTACTGATATTAGTCACTACTGATATTTTAGTAGTAATCTCAAGTTAAAATATAAATTTAGTTATTTTTATAAGACATTAAAATTCTGGCCAATTTTGAAGGACATTAGGAAGTTGTTGAATGACTGATATGTAGAAATGATTATAATTGAACGATGGTAATTATTGAAGAAATACCTAGAATAACATCAATGTCTGTCTTCGCACCATACAAAATATGAGCTTAGCTACAATTCGATTTTTTTTTTCATAGTTTATTTAGCAATTAGATATAAATACAGAATCTATAAGCTAAAGTGTTGATACAAAATTTGAAGCAAAAAGATAAATAAAAAAGAAAAAACTTTTGCAGTTTAATGTCCCATGGCATTACCTCTTTGAATTCAACAATTCTATTAGCCACATCTTCTTCAATCTTTTGTTGGTTAATGGGTTCAGCATGAGTTGCATCAGGTGGTTTTGTGAGCTTCTAATCTCTGGTGGTACGTTTTCGATCTGCTACGGATGGTATCATGGACTTTGGGGATGTTTAGATCCGTGTGTATGGTATGGTTTGTGACAAACCATGGAGCATCAATCACTTAGAATTTTCGACTGACCTCTTTGTATAATGTCAATGTTCGACTTTGATGCACAACCCCAAAGTTCAATTACGTATGTCCAGATGGGTTGAATGACACAGTTATATAGCAGGACTTTGTTCTCAAGGGATAAATTGGATTTTTTTCCAATCAGCCATTGTAGGTCTTTAACCTTTATTTCCATTTGTTTCCTTTCCTTTGTTAAGTGCTGCTTTCAAGTGAGCTTCTGGTCCAGATACATGCCCAGATATTTGACTGATTCAGATTGTGTTATGGTTACATAGTTCATTGATACTAGAGACATACTTGTTTTCTCAGAGTAAATATTATCTGAGAAGATTTGGTTTCATTAACTTTCATTTTCCATTTAACCAACAATTTGATTCAAATGGCTCTGTATATGGTCCGACGTTTTTTGTGGGTCAGAAACTCTCGAAAGAATGACGGTGTCATCTGCAAATGTTCCTATGGTTGTATCACTTGAAATTGGTAAATTTGAAGTATATAGCAGACATAGTATAGGACCGAGAACACTTCCTTGCGGGAGTCCTGCATTGATTGAATATTTATTAGTTGATTCAGTATTTATCGCGGTTTGGAATGTTCGATCACTAAGATAGGATTTTAGAATGGGGAAGAATGCTGGAGGTAATAATTTTCTGATCTTATAAAGTAAACCTGCATGCAATCTCATCAAATGTTTTACATCTAAATAGACACCGTTGCAATATTCTTTGTTAGGGGGGTATGGGAATAATTGGTTTGATTCAATAGGTTTCCAGATGGAATTATCTTTTCTTGATAGTTTTCCTATATAATTTTCAATATCTTCATTTCTTATCTCTCTGAGTCTTGTTTTTAATTTTTTACAGTAGTTGTTGTAAATTTATTATTATTTATTAGTTATTTTCTGTCCGTCGGCGTATGTGTTCACTGCCATTCCGATCTTGCCGTTCTTTTTTTTGATATTAATTTCTTTATCTCTAAAGGAACATTCCTAGCTATCTTTTGTATTTTAATTTCTGTCGTGGAGCCTCTAGCAGCTGACTCTAATTTTTCTATGAAGTTTTCTACAGCTTGTTCGATTTCTTCAGTTGTTTGTAATTTAATATTTAGATCTATAGATTTCTCGATTGTTAGATATTCATTCCAATTTGTTTTATTATTGTGCAATTTTGGTGAGAATTGCTTCTGTTGGATAGAGGTTCCGACTGTGAGGATTATTGGTGTATGATCCGAGGACAAATCATAGTTGGATTTTATATCGATATATGAATGATTGATACCATTCATGACAAAAAAATCAAGTAGATCTGGAAGTTTCTGTGGATTTTGTACATTGGATAATGAAATTTTTTGACTTGTGAGGGGGTTCTATCTTAAAATATACGTTCTGCAGTCTGTCCACTTTATATATATATATATTATATATATATATATAACATCTTTCCTTACATTTTAGGTTAAAAAATAAACTCATGCGTTGCTTCCGAAAACGAAGATTTATTTCGTTAGTTTCTTACAAATACGATAACTTATTTAACTACACTATTATTGCAACTTTACCTGAAAACGAAGAAACGACAATTAAAGTCTATTCTTCCACCAATTATTCTTATTTATCTATTTTACAATGTTATTTTTTTCATGACCTCTCAACTGACCATAGACGTCAGCCCAAGGATGCCACAGACTAGCGCTTGTCAGTTGTCAATATAATTGGTAATTAAAGAAATAGTTTTTCTTTACATGCATATTTCAGACTTATCTCCCAAAATATTATTCTTAACTCTGAATTACGGATTCTCATATGCTGAATCTTTTTATTATTAGATATCAGGAGCGCACCGTGAAATTGTCTGGGTAGGCAACCAGAAAAACATTCCTGAGTATTGTTGGTTGCCTGACTAGCGTTTGTCAGTGGTCAATATAATTGGTAATTAAAGAAATATTTTTTCTTTACATCTCCCCCCCGTGGGGAAGAAAATTAACCCGTGGATTTTCTCTAGGTCTCTTCCATGTGTTCTCTTATGTCTTCATTACTCGTTTCTTTCTCTTCTTTTATCTGTACTGGAATAAATTTTGAAACGTGAAATAGATTTGACTCAGTTTTTCTATGTCCTGTATCAATCTCGTAAATAGTATTTGTTCTTTTATTTATTATTTTATATGGTCCTATTCTTAGTTGATCTAGTTTCTTTCTATTTAGCTTATTCCCGTTTTCAACATAAACCATATCTCCTTCACTAAATTCTCTATCTTTTCTATTTTTATCATAACGCTTTTTGTTATAGTCATGTGATTTCAAAGTATTATTAAACGCTGTTTCTTTATCTCTCATCCAGACACTTTTTCAGCGTTCATGACGTAGGTCCTTCGGTAAGATTGTAACATCTGTTCCATATAATAAGTAGGCTGGTGAGAAGCCAGTTACCGAATGATTGGTCTGATTGTATATCTCTACACATTCATGTGCAATTGTTGTCCATGCTCTTTTTTGTTCATCTTCATACATTTTGCATCTTATCTTGTTTACAATTGTTTGATTTAGTCTTTCATTTAGACCGTTAGAAAAAGGTGCGTTGACTGCTGTAAATATTATTGTGATCTGTTTGTCATTAAGAAATTTCTTAAATTCTGTGGAGTTTATACCTGGGTACTGATCGGTGAGGAGTATCCCAATTTCATCCGGTTCAGTAACCTTGTTTACCAGCTTTATGAAATCCTGTGCACTCTGGGTTTTAGATGTAATAATAAATGCATATCTAGTGAAGTGATCGACTAAAAGATGTAGATATTTCTTCGTTGATCTTGATCCACCCAAACCACCAATTGTGTCTATTGATACTATTTCAAAAGGTTTTCTCGCCGGTCCTAAGTGTGACATTAATCCATATTTGTGCTGTCCTCTTGTTTTATTCTTTATGCAAACTTCACAGTTTCTACAAACATCTTTTATATTCTTCGTTAAATTGTTTGTCACATATAGAGAACTAATACTCTTTAGCATTTGTCCAACTCCAATATGACACAGGTCTTTATGTACTTGTTGTATAAGTTTAATACTGAATCTTTCTGTTATTATTATTTTTTCTTTGTTCCTTACTTTTTTATAATATACATTGTGTTTTTGTATTATTTTGTCTTTGTTGGTCTGAATGTCTTTATTTTTATTCTGATCCATTATAATATCTTCCAATGTAATTAAGTTCACTATTTTCAGTTGTTCTTCTTTATTTTCCTCTGGTTCTAATACAGGGGTCTACTCAAACTATCTGCTTCTACATTTTCCTTTCCTGGAGAATATTTAATTTTAAAGTCATATTGTGAAAGGTAATAAGTCAAATCACCTAACTCTTCATCCGTCCTTGCTTTTAGGTTCATATTCTCTAATGGTTTGTGGTCTGAGTAAACTGTAAATGACTTGCCAATCAACCAGTACTGCCAATATCTCAGAGCTTCTTTGATAGCCAAACATTCAATATAGATAGCTTTTCTTTTCTTTTGCGCTGCATTTAGTTTCTTTGAGAAGTATGCAACTGGTTTTTCTTTACCATCTGGTTGCACTTGCTTCAAAATTGCTCCAACGCCTTCTAACGATCCATCAGTGTAAATATGTATAGGTAAATCTTGGTCAAAAATCTCTAATATTGGTTGTGAACATAGCAGGCTCTTAATTTTGTCAAATGCGATTTGACATTCTTCTGACCAATAAAATTTCTGGTCTTTTCTTAATAAGTTATGAAGTGGGTCTAGTATTATTGCACTTCTTGGAATATATTCATGGTAAAAATTTATTTTACCCAAAAACTGTCGAACATTCTTCTGTGTCTTTGGTACTGGGAAATTCCTTATCGAAACTAGGTTGTCCTTCACTGGTTTGACGGAATTGTTCTGTATAATATGTCCTAGATATTTGACATATGCTGATGCAAACGTACATTTTGTAAATTTCAATCGAAATCCTTCTGTTAGAATTGCTTCTAATAACTGCTTTAAGTGGCATATGTGTTCATCAAAAGATTTGGAGAATATTAAAATGTCATCTATATAGTTTACGCTAAAATCTGTAAGTTTATATTTTCTAAGTATATTACTCAATATTCTTTGGAATATCGCCGGAGATGTCTTTAAACCAAATGGTAGACAAGTCCACTGAAAGTGTCCTTCTTGTGTGACGAAGCCTGTCTTTTTCCTATCTTCTATTCGTAGCGGTATTGACCAAAATGCGGAATTTATGTCTAGGCTTGTGAAATAGTTACAATTTCTTGTTTTTATCATCAGATCTTCAATTAATGGAAAGGGTTGTGCCTGTGGTACTACTATCTTATTTAAATCTCTGAAAGCTATACATAGTCTTGATTTTTTATTTTCCTCTTTTTTAAATGCTAGAGTTACTGGTGCTGCAAATGGACTGTAAGACTCTTCTATAAGCTCATTATCCAATAATTTTGCTATCTGTTCCGCAATCTCTTTTTTGTCTTCTATTGTGCATTTGTATGGCCTTTTGCAACAGTATTTATCCATCAGTAAGTCTATTCTTGCTTCATATCCCTTAACTGTTCCAACATCATACTTGTCTTTGGCAAATACAGATTTATATTGTTGTATAAGTTTATTTATTTCGTTTCTTTTATTTTCATCTAAGTGGTCAAATTTTATTTTAAAGTCTTCTTCCTTAATATGTTCATTGAAATTAATTTCATATACTAATATCCTAATTTGGTATCCTCGTTTTTGTTTTCATTTATCTCTTCCTCTTTTTCCCCAGTTGACCTTATATTGTTTTCTAGTAAGTATTGTTTTTGACTTATTTTTAAGTCGTCGTTTTGTACAAGCTTGTATTTCTTTATTATATCCAGTCCTATTAGGAAATCATATCTAAAATTTGGCTCATCCATGATATATACATCTACATTTTCTTCTATATCAAAAATCTTTATCTTTAGGTTTGTCAAACCACTTGTCTTTTTGACAACATTAATTGTTACTAAATTCTCTTCGTTTTTACCATTTCTTTTTGATTTTATTTTTAGTAATTTTGAATTGATGAGAGAAACATTGGAACCTGAATCATATACTCCATCAATTTCCATTTCCTTATTTAATAGTAGTTTGATCTTAATTAATGGTGTCACTATTAGTTTTTTTGTTCCGTTTCATTCAACTCTGCCTCAATCACTGAATTATTTACATGTCTGATAAATTTTCTATTCAACCCGTCATCCTCCTTAAGCTTGAACCAGCATGCAGATTCCGGGTGATAGCGGACGCCTTTATTCAATTTTTCACACGTTTTGCATGGAGTCCGCTCTTCAATTCTGGTATTTATCTTCTGATTGTCATATTTTCTATAGGGTCCATTTTTATATTTTTTTACCAACTGTTCATACTTTCTCACTTCATTGAATAAGTCAACCGTATCCTTCATCTCTTCTCTATTTATCTTCTCTAGTACAGACGATGGCAATCCTGCCGCAATAAGATCTATTAGCGTACCTGTGTCTATTGTTCTCCTCATATCCAATATAAGTTTCTCCTTTTTTATAGCATAGTCCACTAATGAAACTTCCCGATGTTTAAATGACAGTGCATAACTCACTTGATTCCAGCCTTGGTTGACAAATGTGTCACAAAACTTTTCCTTCCATTCTGTCCAATCTGAATCTAGGGTCAATTTGATAATCATTGAACCATACCAATCAACACAGCTTTTGTCCATGAATAGTCGGAGGATCTCAATTTTTTTCCCATCTTCCGTAATGTCAAAACGAGCACACTCCTTTTCAAAATTTTCAATCCATTGACTTGCGTTCGGGTTTTTACTTGTAAATTTGTCAATCACAAACTTCTCTGCAATATGTTTTAAATTTTGTTTTTTATTTCTTGTGTGCTTTCAATTAGGTTCGAAAATATTTTTTCCAATGACTGTGTATCAGCTACTTGTCCTCCAGATGTTACTTTTTGTTCAATTTCTTCAAGATATTGCTCTCCGAATTGTAAATTACCATCTTTGTCCACATAGATTTTACTAAGTTCATCTGACATTTTAATCCAAATTTTTCGTGTCTGGTATCTTTTCTTTAAACTATTTTTTACTTTATTATATGCAGAGGTCTTTATCAATTCCCTGTGAAGGCCAATCGATTGTATTTCTTCTGGTATAGCAAACACTTTTTGTTCCTTTGTTGTTATTGACGTTACACAATATACGCTTGATTTCCCATCACTCGCCGGTAATAATGCAAATTCGAAGCGTAGTTGGTCCATCTTTTCTACTTTCTTGGTATTTCAACAAACAAAATTGTCGTTTTATAACATCTTTCCTTACATTTTAGGTTAAAAAATAAACTCATGCGTTGCTTCCGAAAACGAAGATTTATTTCGTTAGTTTCTTACAAATACGATAACTTATTTAACTACACTATTATTGCAACTTTACCTGAAAACGAAGAAACGACAATTAAAGTCTATTCTTCCACCAATTATTCTTATTTATCTATTTTACAATGTTATTTTTTTCATGACCTCTCAACTGACCATAGACGTCAGCCCAAGGATGCCACAGACTAGCGCTTGTCAGTTGTCAATATAATTGGTAATTAAAGAAATAGTTTTTCTTTATATGCATATTTCAGACTTATCTCCCAAATTATTATTCTTAACTCGGAATTACGGATTCTCATATGCTGAATCTTTTTATTATTAGATATCAGGAGCGCACCGTGAAATTGTCTGGGTAGGCAACCAGAAAAACATTCCTGAGTATTGTTGGTTGCCTGACTAGCGTTTGTCAGTGGTCAATATAATTGGTAATTAAAGAAATATTTTTTCTTTACATATATATATATTTTTGTTATTGTCTGACGGTTCTAAATCAACAAAAAATAAGTCAAGTGGTTCATTCGAAAACCGGCTTTTGGAGTTCATAATATTCCTTCCTGACTTTATGAACGATCTTGTTTAATTCCGTGGATATATCACTGGTTGGAATAGAATGGTGAAGATTTTTCATTACTACTCGATATGAACGTTCTTCTTTTAGTTGGTAGGTATGGTGTATGATATTTTGTTCTTGTAAGAACTTAATAAGCTCTCTTTAATGGTCCGTAGTGTCAGAGTTTATTTTAAACATGTTATTTTTTAAACTTTACGTAGTATAGTGTTTTTCGCTTATACAATTTTATTTGCAAGTTTTGAAACCATTTGAAGATAATTGGTCACTCCATATATAAATATAGGAGGAGGTTTAATTATTTTCGGTGCTGTCACAGGATTTTGTTCAACGTTTAGTACACTGAAGCTGTTGCAAGTTGCAATTTGTTGTATATGCTGACTTTCTGAAGTTTTCCTCCTTCTGATTCCTTTCACATGTTGCCATGGGTTTTCCTTATCCTCACTGTTATTCTCAATTTTTTGAAAAGGATTCTAGAATTTTGAGTCTCCTCAGCACCCTTTTTTTGTTACTTCGTTTCACTATATCTTTCACAATCACTTAGTTCGCTTACAAAGAAATAGTTCCTGAAAATTTCATATTTTTGGCGTGAAGGGAAAAGAAATAGTTGAAAATTCAAGACGAAAAACAGTTTTTTGGGAATAACTCAGAAAATATCCACTTTAGGGCAAGGGTGTGATGCATACACTCACATTATTTTTTAACGTAGATTCAATATCTGCCATAAAAAAATGGGGTTCTAATTTGAAAAAATTGATTTTTCACGATTTTGAAAGCTTTGAAAGCGAATTTTTCACCCCCTGTATCATGAATCGCGATTTCGATCTTTGGAGTGGATACATCAATCTTACATCTTGAAAAATCCCAAAAATGAAAATTTTTCATCCAAAAACCTCGAAGTTATTCTTGTTTCAGCGGAGCTCTATTTTCGATTTTTTCTTCGAATTTTCCCGCTCAGAGAGAATTTTCCAACCAAAACTGAAAAATGTTACATCAAAATAACTTGAAATTTTCTAAGGAATCTATTTCTGCAATAAAAAAATGGTGTTGTAATTTGAAAAACGGAAGCGGAAGTTGGCGTCATTTCCGGAAAAACCGGAGGTGCTCATGCCTTGAAAATATTTTAGATTTCATCAGCATCGTGAAATATTTATAAGTGCTGAATTTCACGAAAATACGTTCAGTAGTTTCCCGTATAAATATGGGTGAGGTTCCTCGTGAAAGATCCTGTAGATATAGTTTCTTTGAACCAGCAGATGTGAAAGTGGAATTTAATTCGGAAGCTATTGAGCAAATAAATATGATTAGTTACCTGGGATTCCAGTTGGATTCTTCACGAAATTTGCAGGAGCATGTAGGACACGTTTGTAGGGAACTGGGGAAAGAAATTGGGTACTTAAAAATAATATAAAAACATAGTCCTATTGGGCTAGAACAATCCTATTCAATACAATAATTTACCCTCAATTTACCTATGACATGTACTTATTAGGGTGACTCTTCGATTTCCATATCATTTACAAATTTAGATTCTTGAAATCAAAAGAAACTTTTCCTTTCATACCATTTTTTACAATCCGGCTCCGTTAAAGGATACGGGGTGTTGAAGTTTCATTAGGAAATTTGATTTTTAATTTTGTCTTCGTAACGGATTGTCCGAATGAATTCAAATTTTGTAAAAGTATTTGAACAAATGGGAGATACCTTTCAGATTAAACTCTCTTGCTCTTTCCTCTTAGATCACCTTGTTACATCACCAACTCGTAAATCCACCAATATTTACGATAATATAGGCCGTTACTAAACATATCCTAGAATTCACTATATGCTTGAATATTTCAGTAGAATTTATTATTCCACAATCTTCTTCCTAGAATGCACTATTTCCAATATATTCGGTGTTCAATAATTTGAAATTGAGAGAATTTGGGAAAATAAATGAGAAAATTGCTTTTTTCCTGATTCCGACCCTGACTGAGAAAAAACCCTGGGCCCAAAAAAATCCACATTGCCACAGTTTTTTTTTTTTAATTATTGAAAATTTTGTTATCTATGTGAAAATTTCCACGTTATCTCTATTCGTGCCCGAGGCATGATCACAATTGTTCTAACCTACGGTGTCCGTGAAGTTAGCATCCACATTTCGTAAAATGAAGAATTTTTTTTTTGTATTAGTTACTAAATTGTCAGTTAGTATTTGTAGACCCAAAATTTTCGATCGTTAGTCAAATATACTAGTGAAAAAATACCGCATTCCGCTGGGTGCTAACTTTATGGGCATTCACCCATATGCATTATGCATTTGGAAAGTCCACCTTTTATGTGAATCTTGAAAATCCAGAAGACATACATAAAATTTTCTCGTTAATGGTGGATTAAACGTAAACATTACGTCCGTTTTTAATTCGATAGCACACCTGCTTAGTGTATTTCAACATGCTATTAAAATTCTTCATTTTTTGACATCAGATAAATCGCATCGTAGGTTAGGTAGGCTTACTATTTCATAATAGAATTACTCACAAGGATGCGAACTTTGATCTATCAAAAATAAAAGCAAAGTTTAAAAATCAATTCCCAAAATGAATCAGTACGTACTGATTGCTATGTTATTTGAGCAGTTATAATTTTGCAATTTGCAATACTGAATATTTCATCTCGTATTCTTATAAATATTTAACCCAATTCCAGTCAATTTATACTCTATTCTATGACAGGAAACATAACCTTCGACTAAAGTTATTTCAAATAAAAAGAAAAGTAGAATATCATAATTAAATTTTTTATGCAGCTCTTCACTGGGTGTAATAAGTACGAAAAAATCACATGAAACATATCTGTATGAAATATCTGATAATCTTGAAGCTTATGTGCCTTATGAATTTTATATTCAAACAGAAATTATTGCCAATATTATTATCCTGATCTCATTTACAGGTGAAATGATCATATAACATACATATTGAAGTTTATTCAAGATTTTTAGAGTGCTTCATAGAGTATTGAGAAAAATTAATTTTGTAGAGAAATGATCATCAACAATCATCTGAATTTCATATTATATTCACAGCAGGTATATCTTAACTTTGACATTTGCATTCTATGAATGATCAAAATCTTGGAACTTACAGGTTCAAAATAAGACATACACTAGGAGTTAAGACATATTAAAATCTCTGATAGTTAGGAAAATAATATAATAAATATTACACTTTGGAGCCTTTAGGTACATAAACAAATATGTCTCTACAATTTTATGGAACGTCATAAGTCAAAATCTGAATTTTTTATGTAGTTTCCAGTTTCCCAAACTAATCCAGTGATGGCTTAGCTCAACTTGAAATCTTAAATTACTTTTAACTTTGCAACGGAGTAGAATTGAAAAAATGGTATGGGAATGAAGTTTTTCTTTACGCTTCAAGGATCAGTAGTTTAAATTAACGAAGTGGTCTAAGACTCACCATGTATACTAGAGTTATTGATAGGTTCAATGTATTGAAATTTTTGAATGTCAGTCAATTGATGGAATGAGTGAATATAATTTTGATTTTCAAAATTTTGAACGATCTGGCACCATAAAATTTCTCGGATTTTCTCATTAGATGACATGATATGACAAATTATAATTTGAGACGAGGGAGTCATTTGTTTATTGAATGTTTCAATACTACCATTTCAGATAAATCGATTGGTGTTACAGTCATATCTCGTTTAATTTTTTTGTAGACTATTTTGTCATCTAAGAGTTCTTGCATTTTTTTGTTATATGCATCTTTGGATATTATTACCGCTTTATTGCCTTTGTCTGCTCTAATAAGCTGTAAATCTTTGTTATTTTTCAAGAATGTTTTTGTTTCCATGAAGTTTGATTCAACAATATTTTTCTTTTGTGTTCTACCTCTCAATTGTTTTTTGTGTGTATTGAGAGCTTGTGTTATGTTTGTCCGTATGTTGTCTTGACCATCTTTAGGCAATTCTTCGATTGAATTTTCTATTTCTGTAATTATACTGAAAACAGGAATTTCTCTTTCTCTGTCAACTTCCATAGCATATTTGGGGCCCAAGTTGAGTGTTTCTGTCACGAATTTAGGTAGTGTTGTCTGTGTTAAGTTCAGTGTTCTCGTTGTTTCTTTATTTATCTGTTTATAATTTTTCTGTGAATGTGTCAATTTCTGGAGTTTTTTGTCATGAATGGTTTTATGTTGGTTTATTATACACTCTAATTTATGGTTCACATGTCTTTTTAGGATGTTTCTCGAATTCTTTCCTCTGATGTTTTTGAATTCGTTGAGTATTCTGTGGATTTCACCCTCTAACCTGTTTATTGTTTTGGTCGTGTCTGTTATCAATAAGTTTATCGTCCGGAATATGAAGTTGTCTTTTAGTTTCTTATATTTCTCAGTGAGATATCCGCAGTTGATGATTGTTGACTTCACATAGACTTCAAGACCGATTAAACGTACATAAATACACCAAAAACGCAACCACAGCACTGATCAAATATAAAAAAACACATAAACACGACTTTAATTACGAGGACACCAAAATTTTAGCAATCGAACCTCAACAAAATAAGAGAGAAATTTTAGAGATAATTCACATTCAAATGGCAAACGAAAACACAGTAAATGATAAATTAGACACTGAAAATCTGAGCCGTATTTATATGCCACTATTGAAGGGACCACCGAATTGAACTAAAAGAACTGACAATCAATGAGAGCGGACTGAATTCTGGAACTATGACAAAGATGACAGCACCCACTTGACAACATCAAAACAACAAAGATGAAAATTTGTGAGATATTTCGCAATAATTTTTATTTATTTAATTGATGTGTTCAATTTTTAGATTGTAATGTCCATTTTAATTGATATTTTCACATTGTCGTGACACGTTTGTTGGTTATGTATTGTGAAAATTCGATCTGTGGATGTAGATCTTTTTTGATCATACTTATGAAAACATTTTGGAACTTCTGATTTCTTTTTTATTTTTCTAAGCCTGTTGTCCACAGCTTATCATCAAAAAGCACTTGTTTACTTCAGTGAATAATTTTTCGGATATTGCATTGATTTCCGGAGAAATTGCAGTTAGCTTTGAATCTCATAGTTGAGAGAAACACCAATAGATGGCGTCAGCGTCTGTTTTCTTATCTATAGTTCTGTCATTTGTTTTGTATTTTTGTGCTCCTTTCTTCCTTATTATTATGAGATTTTTTAATGTTAATATGATGATTTGTGTATTTATGTATAATTTGGGATAAGCTTTTTGTTGTTTGTGTTCTAAATTAACCTTCTATGGTTGAGTTTTGTGACGTCCCAGAGCTGGCCGTTTTTTTCAATTCTCTCTCGTCTCGTCAGCTGTTGAGGAAACATAATCTAACTGGGGTTATGTTGTATGTAAATATATAACGTTTAAAATATATTTGTCTAGTGTTTTTTTGTGTGAACTTGCAAGTAAACCAGCGCAGACCTTTAAAATAATACAGTCCACTAAATCGAATAAATTTTCCAATTTCAATGGGTAATATCAAGAGCAAGATGCAGAAGAGAGAAAACTTATTGCTTCATTTTCACATGGATCCTTCAATCATGTTATTCAATATTTCATCAACACTATTATAAATACTTACGGTCACTTGATCTAAATGGACTGAGTCTATGTTCATGTTGATCTGACCCTGAAATGATTGAGAAGTAGCTTAGAAAAATTAATCAAGATATAACTTATATAAAGCAATATATTGAATATTATGCAATAATTCAGGCATACGTTGTCTAGTAATTGTGTTCGTATTTATACAGGGTGAATCAGGAGGAATGGACTCCAAAAAACTCTCATATTCCTATGCTATACCCATTTGTTTTGAAAATAGAGCATAATGAAGTAATGTTCTAACCAATTTGCAAATTTTTTGATCTATGGATTGATGGGAGTGGTCAAATCAGGAAAACGAACCGCCGAAGACAGATCCCCTTCACCACGGCAGTGCGAGCTCTCACACATCGGCTCAAACAACTGCATTTTTGAGCACTCAAAACATCGGTTTGATGAGTCATCCGCCATGTAATCCAGACTTGGCACCAAATGACTTCTTTGTTTTCCCATACGTGTAAAATAAAATGAGAGGTCAACGTTTTTTGACACCTGAAGAAGCGGTTGATGCGTTCAGAATGCACGTTCGGGAGATATCTCAATCAGAGTGGTGAAAGTGATCCGACAATTGGATCAAAGCAATTTTCGATGATCTGTAACATTTGTAATATTATGCTGAAGGAAAAAAGAAAAATGTCTGTGGTCCTAACCTTATTATGTATTTTTCTATGGTTGCGCGCGAAGCGTACGAATGGTTAGAGGTTAACGTGACTTATGCTTATGTTTATGTTGATGCCGCGATCAGTCGCTTATGTTATGTGTTTATGTTTTATGATACCAATATACTGAATTTGAAATTATCTGAGTTTAATTCATCAATCGCCAACCAGCAAATCGACTACAGATCATTATTACATTTTCTTCTCTAATCCCGAAATATGAAAGCCAACCCTAGTAGGAGAGTTCAAACAAATAGGACACACCATTCAGATTAAACATAGTTAGTTTTTGCTGCGTACCATTTTAAGAAAGTACTCAAACCTGGGTACTTTTTATTGTAGCAATTTCACCAATATTATAAATGCGAAAGTTTGTGAGTGTGTGTTTGTTTATTACTCCGTGCTTTCACGATGATCATCGAAATATAAAATTATTTCGGAAAATGATCTTGTTTTTACAAATAGCCGCACGAATCCCTTGAAGCGACTTCACATACCCCCGTAGTCCAGTCAATAAAGCCTGGGGAACGAAATAATTAGCGGCAATGAAAATTTTTGCTTTTATTGTTTGGGACAAAAAATAGGATACCCAAAAAAATTTTCAACCCTCTGGAGGAAAGGCTTAAAAGGGGAGGGGGCAAAAAAGGCTTTTTTCTTATAACTCTGGATAAAAAATTCCGAACGGGTTGAAATTTTTAGGGATGGTTAAGTTGATGATTATACATCTTGTATTAAAATTTCAACCCTCTGGGGTGAAGGCTAAGTGGTGGAGGGGGTAAGTAAGGTGTTATTCTCATCACTCAGGACAAAAAAATCCGAATGGGTTGAAATTTTAGGGAATGGTTAAGCATACAATATTCTATCTTGTGTTGAAATTTCAACCCTCTGGGGTGAAGGCTAAAGGGTGGAGGCGTTTGAAAAGTTTTTTTTCCATAACTTCGGATAAAAAATTCCAAATGGGTTGAAATTTTAGAGCATGTTTAAGAAAATAATTATTCATCTTGTGTTACTGGGGATACGCGTGCCATTAATTGACAAACTCTGCTCTAAGTTATTCTGGCTAATACATTACAAACTCGTCAAACCACCAAAAGTTACCATAAAATAGGCAGTTACTGAACACATCCTATCATTTTCTGTTTGCTTGAACTTTTCCGTTTCCAAGATTTTCGATGTTCAATGAAATCAAATTTAAAAAAAAAAATTTATGAAATTGTTTTTTTTTTGGCGCTCTTGTTCACCCGAACAGAGTGCCTATCATTTAGCCCAAATGTCTGTAATTTTGGAATATCGAGCCGAAAATGGTCTCAATCGATTGGGCTCGACTCCCTGATGAAGAATCCGTGGCGAAAGTTGAGTCTGTCCGGCCGTATCCTCTCTAACATCCAAAAGAGATGGGATAGAGTTTTCATATTTTCAGAATAGGTTAATTGTCCAAATATCTCGGTCAAGTTCGTTATTGGACCAAATCCGTCTAATAGTTCAGTAGTTATGAGCATCTGAAATTTTGTTTTCTCGATAACTATTACAATATCCATCCGATCAAGTTGATACTTGAAATATTGTTGAGGGAGGCAGCAAAAAAACTGCTCGCAAAATTTCGCAGAAATCTTCACGCTAGAAAATTTTCAAAAAAGTATTTTTCGGATTTCAATAAAAATTCGTGAATATATTGGGGTGATCGATATCTTACTTATCCTCAAATTTCATTGTCGTAGCTCTTTTCCATCTAAAGATATGATCATTTTCTTCATTTACTCGAGAGAAAAGAGAAATGACATACGTCCCGATGATTTTCCTTGAACGATGGCCATCACAGATCGATATTCGATTGACAAATGCCGGGCTCAATAATCAGTATCAGTTGGCGTAATATTAATGAAAATTTTTCATTACGGGAAATCATAGAGACAGAATTCAATCTCGATGGCTGAAATAATATAAGTTGTCAAAATTCAGAAAAGCACTGACGTAAGTTTTTAGGAAAAGGGAATTATAGCTTCGACAGAACTTGGGAAAAATTATGAATAGTTAATCTTAATTTGAGATATTGGTTTGCTTATTCATTAGGCGTTCATATTTGCATCACATTGTCCCATAGTACGGGAAAAGACTATTATTCACCTGATCAGAGTGCTTATAGATTTGTTATGGTTTGAATATTTACTCGCAAGTAGCTCAACAAGAGCGCCAAAGCAATCTGACCTCACGTCAGTGCTTTCAAAATTTTTTTAATCCCACCTCGACTGGAAAAAATCACAGGGCCGAAATAATTCGAGTTGCCACAGTTTTTCTTTATTGAAATCATTATCATCATTGAAAATTCTGCTATGTAAGTAAAAAATTTCACCGTTTCTGTAGATGGAAGATAGTTGAGAAGACATATAAAATAGTTTCATGTTAGTACGCAAATAATTTTTCTGTTTTAATTGAATAGCGTAATACTTACTTTGTGTATCTCAACATGTGAGGTTACCGTTTCATAATAGAACGAGAAAACTAGTAGGTTGAGAACTTTGATTAACGAAATTTCAAAACAAAGTTTAAAAATCAATTCTCAAAATGAATCAATACGTACTATTTGCAATGTTTTTTTATCAGATATGATTCTTTAATAGGCTGTAGGTATTGAATATTTGATCTCAAATTTTTATAAACATTTTTTCAAATACCAGTCAATTCAGACTCTATTATTATCTATCACAGGAAACTTAACCTTCAACTTTAGAAGTTATTTGTTTAAAACAAACACAAGAATAAAATATCGTAAATTTTTTATGCAGCGTTTCCCCGAGTTTAATCAGTGAGAATAAATGACATGAGATATCTTATAATCTTGAAGGTTATTTAAAGATTTGTCTCTTATGGAAATCATCTTCCAAGAAAAATTATAGGCTATATTATTTACAGTTTCTTCGAGTTCTTGAGGTTACTTTATACAGTTTTGGGAACAATCAGTCATGTAAAAAATTTGTTATCAAAAACCTTCTGAATTTTATACACTATCTCCAGTGGTATTGAAGTTGATTGAACTTTGATTTCTGAATGGGTTATGATAATACTGCATTTCATCAACTGGTTCTTCTGTTGAGCACCAATTAAGACTTCAAAACATGAGAAACTTATAGAATACTTTGAAATTTTTACTCTGTGAATTATGCGAATATTGAAATTAACAGGTTCAAAATAGACAAAAAAAAACCTTAGCTGAAAAATCACTAATAACGGAATTTAGTATGATTTTCAGCAGGAAAATGGATTTGGTTGAGAAATTATGTTATATATATATATATATATATATATTTTTTTCTTGATTTCACACTTTCGTGGCCCATGATATCCGAACGACTCGGGTGCAAAACACCAAGAGTTCGCCAGGACAAGCTAATGCCGATAAAGCATACTCCGAATTATGCTGACAGTACCCAAGAGCACGGCCTTTTGCATCCACATGAGGGTGTTAGGTGGAAGTTGCATTTGTTTGAGGTTTTTTGTTGTCTTCTGATGAACCAGTCCATCCCCTATGGACTCGTGGTTATCTGAGGTGGTAACGAGTTGGTCTGCTATCCATTTGTGGACTGGGGAGCTCATGCTTTTCTTCAGGTATTCAGTCATAGCCCTCTCCTCCCTACTGCAAACCTCCTCGAGGCAACCCAATCCTCAGCCACCTTCCTTACGTGGCAAATGTACTCTCTCTATTGCTGAGTTCGGGTGCAGTAATCCATATCTTGTTAGGGTCGCACGGACACGCCTATCGATCCGCTGCAGATCCGATAAAGACCACTTGAGTATTCCAGCCGTATATGAGAACGAGGGGTGGGCCCAAACATTTATGGCTTCCAGTTTGTTCTTTGCTGTTCGTCTGCATAATGCCCAGATATCTATAGCTTTCTTCCTTCCCTAGTTCGGCAATCTCACCACCACCTCTCAATCTAATATTGTCTTCGGTTGTTGGTTTGCCTCTGTACACATTGATTGTGGCACACTTACCCAAGCCGAAGGTCATTCCGACATCTTCACTGAACCTCCTCACTAGTTCCAGCATACCCTCCAGCTGTCTACGTCCCCTTGCGAACAGTTTCAAGTCGTCCATATATAGCTAATGTGTTATGGTGGCATCAGCACTCATTTTGTAGCCGTATGCACTTCTGTTCAACATCGCGCTCAGAGTATTCATGGACAAACAAAACCAGAGTGCGCTGAGACTGTCACCTTGAAATATTCCCCTCTTTATTCGAATTTCTTCTGTTCTAGCATTTGCCCTGTCACCCATTTGAATGTGCGTTCGCCACGATGTCATAAGGAACTTCATCAGCTGAATCATCTGCCTGTGGCACTTATACATCTCGAGAACTTCGAGCAACCACGAGTGAGGAACAGAGTCATAGGCCTTCTGGTAGTCTATCCAGGCAATTGAAATATTTTTATTTTTTCTCTTTGCCTGCCTAGTAAGTTCTCTATCAATCATCAAAAGCTCCCTGCTACCTCGGCCTTTTTCTTTACACCCATTCTGTTGCCAAGCCATTATATTATTTCTTTTCAAATGGATACTAATTTTGTGGGCTATTGTTGAGGTAAGGATTTTATACACAGATGGGAGGCAGGTGATTGGCCTATAGTTCTCGGGTTTCGTTAAGTCATATATCATATATATATATATATATATATATTCTTTTGATCTTCTGACGGACAATATTTAGTTAGCAAACAATGAAGCATATAGATCAGGGGTTAGTGACGGGGTGTCATACAGTTCGGCGTATGACATAAAAGCCTAGGGAAAAAACCCCAGTAAAAACAACCCTGGCTCCCCGTCTAAGTGTGAAAATACAAAAATAAGCTAAAATATGTTGTAGGGACTTCTTTCGTCAAGAGTAGTCGTCTATTGATGGAGACAGAGACTTCTTCAAGTTGCTCACATTGAATCTAGAAATAAAAAGACAAAAGCAGAATAAAGAACTGAATAACAAAAATACGTATCATATTCGTTTGAAATTTATAACCCATTCCAAGAAAGAGTCGGAAACATCATGAATAGCCCTAAAACCATCTTGAAATGTATATATGGGACAACTATTGATGGGATGAAGTATTGTTTCTTCTGCTTCTCCACATTCACAACTTGCGCTAGGAACTGAGTTCCATCTAAATATCATGCTATTGGTACGACCATGACCTGTTCTCAAACGATTAAGAAATGTCCAACTATTTCTTGGAAGATCAAAACCAGGAACTTTTTCAGAAGGATCAGAAACGAGATACTTATTGAACATTCCGTAAGAATTCCACTCAGTCTTCCATAATTCTTTATCACTTATGTTCTTATTGAAGAACGTATTTTGCCATAATGGTGTACGTGACTTCAATCTGGGAATTCTTTTTTGTGGAAAATATGAAATAATTGGGAATGAATTGGGAAAAGAATGATATTTGTTCCAAGAATTCAGAGCTGCAGTCTGTCTGCGAATATGGGGAGGGACAATATTAGACAAAACTGGTAACTAATGAACCAGTGTAGATCTTATGGTGGCAGTAATTATTCTCATACACATTTAGTGAAAATTGCTCTTGAAAATGGGTTTCTACATATCCCTGCGGACTCTCCTCAGCCCATACGTGTTCATTATGAAAATTGATAATTGTCAATTTTCTAATCGTAATGAGTCCTTGAGAAGCAGGCTTCATAAGTGAACAGAATTTGGCAATCACAATAAGGATTCATCAATAGTCTACTGAGGTACCACTGACAAAAACTAACCCTCGGATGAAAAATTCGAGGCAGAAGAGCTAGTACCCTCTGAATGTGATAAGGATATTATAGCAGAGAATCCCGCAAGATCCGCCAAACAACTTGATGACTTGCATTCAAAAGTACACTAATTTTTCTTGTACTGGTTCTTGGATGTTGTTCTATTTCGTTCATAACTGCCTCTTCGAGTTGTGGTGTTCTCACACTGCGTGGTCTCCCAGCATTAATTATTTTCGTGGAAAAAGATCCAGCTACTGAAAGATGCCTATGAATATCAGAGAACATTAGATGATTTGGTATCACTCTATTGGGATAGCGTTCCATTTAAGACGCCTAGATTCTCTTGCATTTCCATTTGCAAGACCATACATGAAATGCATATCAGTAATTTCGGAATTCGTGAAATTCGGCATATTTTGATATTGAAATATGTAGAGGTTCTAATTTCTGATCAAATTATTGTTGTAAAAGTCATGAAAATCGTAATGAAAATAGTAGTCTAACTAAATTCAAAAAAATAAATAGCCACAAATGCAACCACCTTCACTTTTTGGCGCTCTTGTTCACCTGAACAGAGTGCTTATCAATTTGCCCAAATGTCTGTGACTTTCGAATTTTTGGGCAAAAGTGGTATCAATTGTTTTGTTTGGACCTACTGATTAATAATCCGTGGTCAAAATCGATTCTGTCCGTCCGTCCGTCCGTTCAGTGAACACGATAACTCTCGAACGGATGAAGTTAAAGAGTTGAAACTTTCAGAATAGGTTTGAGGTATAAATATCTCGGTCAAGTTCGTTATTGGGCCAAATCTGTCGGATGGTTCAGTAGTTATGAGCATCTGAAATTTTGTTTCCTCAATAACTACTAGAATATCCATCCGATCAAGTTGATACTTGGAATGTTATTGAGGGAGGCTGAAACGAAACGGCTCGCAAAATTTCGCAGAAATCGTCACGCTAGAAACTTTTTTAAAAATTCCCAAGAAAAAAATTTTCAATACTCAATATCTCCTAAGACTTCATTTAGATTTGAATAAAAAATATATATTGAGGTTACCGATATCTTACTCATCCTCAAATTCATTGTCGTAGCTTTCCCCCTTCTGAAGACATGATCATTTTTTTCATTTACTCAAGAGAAAAATAGAAATGTCATGAAGTCCGAGCTTTGTCATTGAAAGATTTGCCATCACAGATCGATATTAATTTGACAACTTGCGGACCTAGATATCAGTGTCAGTTGGCGTAATATCAATCAAAATTTTCATAGAATTCATAGAGGTAGAATTCGATGTCGATGACGTTGTCAAAATTCAGAAAAGCACAGACGTAATATTAATAAAAAAATTTTTTATCATAGAGAAAGAATTTGATGGCGTTGTCAGAACTCAGAAAAGCAATGACGTAAGTTTTTAGGAAGAGCATAGAACAAAATTTGGTGAAAATTATGAGTAGTTATTTTCAAATTGAGATAAAGGTTTGTTTATTCAATAGGCTTTCATATTTGCATAACATTGTCTCATAGTACGGAAAAAGACTATTGTTCATCCGATCAGAGAGCTTATAGATTTGTTAAGGTTTGAATATTTACTCGCAGGTAGCTCAACAAGAGCGCCAAAGCAATCTGACCTCACGTCTTTGCTTTTTTTGCTGTCTTTGCTCTAAATTTTTAAAAAAACAAACGTTCAATAATTTGATGTGTCAAAACTGGCACTGAATTCATTCACCACAGATTCCGAAGTGGCCTTCCTATCATAGAATTTCGAGAGAATCGTTCAAAATTTTTTTTCTCGGCAGATACGATTTTTTTTTTAGTTTTACGTTTCTTGTTGTAGTACATTTTTGTGTTGATTATACAAGTTTATCGAATCTTTATGAATCATCGATACAGATCAGGAAAATTTCTATTAAAACTGACACTGAATTCATTCACCACAGCTTACAAAGTGGCCTTCCCATCATAATTTGGATTTTCACGAGGATTTCGAGAGAATCGTTCAAAATTATTTTTCTCGAAATCGTTGTTAGATACGACAAAACCACATGAGACTGAAACGTTTAGTATAAGAACAAAGCTTCTTTTTACATTTTTTCAAATTAACAGTTGCTCACCAAAAAAAAGTTCTGCAGAAGAACAGGTGGCAGTGTTCCAGAAACAATATCACCCTGTAGATCTTCTATCGAAATTGCCATGTCACGTGGTGTGAAGTCTCAAATGTAATATTTATGCCAAATTTCATTTGAATATCTTGTGAAGTGTAGATACTATGAGAAAAAAACTTTGGAATTCAAACTTCAACACTCTGTATCTCGATAACGAAATGTTTGCGACCCCATGTTTATGGGACTTTTTTTCTTAAACTCACTTAAGGAATCTCCCCTTTTCATTTGTACGTTCAATATAGGAACACCCTGTATAGGGGGTGATTCATCCTATTTAGGGTCCCGTAGAGGTTTCAGAATATTTGATTCCCTACAGAACTAACGGAAAACTGTGAGTGTTTCTTCTTAATTTCAGATATAGGTTTGTCCATTCGTTGTGGCGGTTGAGCTAGTATAACACAATTTCAGAGCACGGAAAAGGACCTTAGAACAAGCGCGCAAAAGCTCCTGGCCACGCTTAAATGACTTTCTACATTTTTTCTGTACTTGAAATATTAATCACACTCAATAATATTATATGGTACATTAGAAGAAAATTAGTTCAAAAGTACTAACCTCTTCCATATGCAACGATGGGATCCCATAGCCAGAGGTATGCTGAAATAAATGTATCATGTGTAGTTCAGAGAAATTGATAATCCAAACAAATTTTAACACCAAACAGTACCAGATCCGGCAACAAAATGATTACCGTCATCGCGTTGTTAATCAAACTTCTATTTTATGCTGATTGTTTCTGAGCTATCGGACATAACAACAGCGTACTATCGTTCTGTCCAAATGTCTATAATTGCAATATGAGTAAGTAATTGTTCAAATATCTCGGTAGTTGTTTTTGCAACTCACTGTTCCTGAGTCCGAGGAAATATTATTATTATTTGAATGAAATATCGTTCACATCGAAGCAATGTTCAAAAAGAATTCGAAAAACGATGCCGTTGCACTCAGTTGCAACTACTTCGTAGCAAGGTGTATTTATAGGTGTAGGTTTATGGCGTATACGCAGATTTTCGCGGGCTTGTTTTAGTTCAAAAAACTAGTAGAATAGTTTGCTATGCATTTAACCAAATTTCTGTAATTTTAGTGTACAGGGTGTCTACTATAATAGGTGCCAAACTTCAGTAGGTTATAGTACAAGCTATTTGCAACAAAAAATGTCTTAAAACACTTTTTCGAAAAGTTGATGGTTATCGAGTTATTCAGCACTTCTTGGTTTTTCGGAATTTTTTGCTTTCCCCTTCAAAAACAAGAATATTTCTGTTATTCTTACAGCTACATCAAATCTGATCATACCATCAGAAAAGGCAGTAAACACGTTATAAAATAGGTACTTACTAATGTTAAAAAATGTTTTATACCGGGTGTTGTAAAAGGGTAAATGTAAAAATTGAAAAGAGTGCAAACTTAGTGGTATTTTCTTGTAAGCTGTACCTACCATTGAAAATTGGCGAATAAGTAGTTGTTTTTTCTTCTAGGAAAAACAAGTACATGTAATAGACTTCTAAACGGTGTATCAACTTCTCACTTAACGTTTTGTTTTTCCAACAATACTACGGTTTCAAGTCAGAAAAACATAAAAATCAGAAACGCAAATTTTATGATAATCCATTTCAAAACATTGTAGGTTCAAAACAGTCATAAATATTATTAATAGTAACATAAAAACAGCTAAGTTGTAAACAAAGGTTTGAGGAGGAGGCGGGGTGGAGGGTGTGTTGGTGCGTATCTGGCGGCTCCGCAAGGACAGCCGGAAATGAATACCACGAATGAAAATGAACAATATGGCAGAATTTAATCTTCAGCTAAGCAAACTTGACATTCGCGTGGGTTCGAAGATATGCAAATTAACTTAAATTTGACAAAATTTGTTATTAAGTAAACTTAAGAAAAAGATCATTTACTTTAATGAATTAATTCGACTTATACGCATCTACAAAAAAAAATATGACTGTTTTCTCAAGTACTGAATATCGGGATATGCTGTTTATTTACGGGTTCGCTAACGGAAATTCGCGAGCAGCAGTGCGGGAGTGCGCGTTACGTTTCCCCAATAGACAACAACCTAGTAGAAAGGCATTTACAGAAGTTTTTAGGAGCACTGAACGACGCGTTCAGCTTTTTTCTTCTAGTCATCGTACTTTTCCCATTTGCCACGTAATCTCTTCGCGAAAGCCACAAAATGATCCACAGAATTTTTTTCTCCTCCAATTATTTAAATAACACCTCCTCAGAGAGTAGGTTTTTTCCTGTATATGTATACTAGTAAGCGGGTAGATCAACATTTCAAAACATTGTAGGTTCAAAACAGTCATAAATATTATTAATATGAATGAAAATGAACAATATGGCAGAATTTAATCTTCAGCTAAGCAAACTTGACATTCGCGTGGGTTCGAAGATATGCAAATTAACTTAAATTTGACAAAATTTGTTATTAAGTAAACTTAAGAAAAAGATCATTTACTTTAATGAATTAATTCGACTTATACGCATCTACAAAAAAAAATATGACTGTTTTCTCAAGTACTGAATATCGGGATATGCTGTTTATTTACGGGTTCGCTAACGGAAATTCGCGAGCAGCAGTGCGGGAGTGCGCGTTACGTTTCCCCAATAGACAACAACCTAGTAGAAAGGCATTTACAGAAGTTTTTAGGAGCACTGAACGACGCGTTCAGCTTTTTTCTTCTAGTCATCGTACTTTTCCCATTTGCCACGTAATCTCTTCGCGAAAGCCACAAAATGACCCACAGAATTTTTTTCTCCTCCAATTATTTAAATAACACCTCTCAGAGAGTAGGTTTTTTCCTGTATATGTATACTAGTAAGCGGGTAGATCAATAGACCCATAGATCAATAAAGACCATAGATCAATATAGACCATAGATCAATATAGACCACAGATCAATAGGGCCCATACATCAATGAAGCGCGCAGAAACACGAAACACGTCAAAATACCCGTTGAAAGCGAAAAAACATGAAAGTACTGGAAAAAACGCGAAGAAACGCGAAAAAACACGGAAGAATCCGAAGAAACACGAAAGAAACCGAAGTTACACGAAAGAAATCGAAATTACACGAAACAACGCGAGAGAACACGAAAGAACCCCAAGTAACACAAATAATCCAAAGGAACCTGAAAAAAACCCGAACGAATACATATAACTTGAAAGCGCGCAAAAAAACTCGAAGTCACGCGAAACAACCCGGAGAAATACAAAAAAACCGAAAGCGCGCAAAAAACAAAAGTACTTGTAAATTGCACACCCCGTATATCACCCGAACGTAAACTCATTGTAAATTGCACACCCTGTATGACATTTTATCGAAATCAGCAAAATAACTTGTAAATTGCACACCCCGTATATCACATGATCGCAAATTCATTGTAATTCGCACACCCTGTATGACATTTTATCGAAATTAGATCCGATACGCGCAAAAAACATGAACACTTGCATGTAGGACACCCACTATATAATCGATTCACAGTGGGTGCTTTTTCCATAAAAAATGCAGAAGGAAAAACTCTCGAAGAAAGACTCTGGTGAAAGTCAGTGCTTCCAATATGCACAGTCCGTATATGAATCGAAAATAATTTTTCCATAAAAAATAAACCCAAAGAATATCGTTTCAACTCCATCAATTTTACAAAGGTAAAATAAAAATTATTCGAAAAAGGTCTGAACGTGTATTCATGAACAGAGTGCATAGCCGTTTTTCCCTGAATAAACTAAGTGTGTCGGATTTTAACATAGAGTATCATAAGTTGGGTGGGAGTTCGGAGAGGGCAATGAATTCGCGCGAAAATGGACTGGAAAATGCCGATTTTGAAACGCATATCTGAGGTGTTTTTCTTCGAATTCGTGAACCGTATGTGGTCTCTAGAGATTCGGAATCTCCTGTAGGTTCTTATTCGAGCGCTTGGAAGGCTCAAAAAATCTTCCACCGCCCATATCGAGCGAAAAATTGATGCCGAATTTTCAAATTTGGAGCTCGTGTTCGGCTATCATCGGAATCGTATGAGAAATTGTGACACTTGACCTCGAATTATCGAGGAAATTGCCGAATTTGGAATGAAGAATTCACGGCCTTATCTCGCTACTTGGATATGAAGATTGGTACCCAGAGATGGGAAATTTCACGTAGATTCGTTTTCTACAGATCGCGGGGCGATTTATATCGTTTTCGAGCGGCACGGAGGGAAAACGTAGGTGCGGTTTTTGACGTTTCAGGGAAGTCGGGAGTCGAAAAATTGCCGTTTTAAATGCATAATTTTCGTATAGATTTCGAGGGGCTCCGCGGCTGAGCTCGTAGCCACGCACGGGGACGTTCCTCGTCCAGAAAAAGCGACCTCCCCCGCCCGGCGAGATGCTCTGGCTTCGAAGGAGTACTTCCGCCCGTTTTTCGCCTTTGGGCGATTTCGCGAAAAACGCCGATTTTGCGATTTTCTTTCGAAAATTTCGGGGGGGTTTCGGGGTCGCTTCTCCTAGAGGAGGATACGCCTTTTTGATTTTTTTTAAGATTCCCTCTGGAGCGGCCCTGCGGGCCGCTCGGAAAGCTACGCTTTCTGGATCCCTTACGGGACGACCTGTCAAAATTTTCTCTGGTCCCCGATCTTATTACTATATTATATAGAAGATTGCCCCGGGTTCGGCCCTGCGGGCCTCACGCTCGGCTACGCCTCGCGGGTCCCTGACGGGACCAATTTTGATTCTTCTTTTTGAATTTTTTTCATAACTTCACCTCTGAGCTCATATAATTGAGCACTCATTTTTCCTGCTGCAAGCTTTTGTAGAACGTTTAAAAGGATATTATCAGCAGTGTTCCGTTCAATTTCACACCAATTCTCTATTTTGGAATTGAACTTAGAGGAATCACAAAATGCCGTAGATAGAATTTGCAGGAGGCAATCTATTGCACAAGTGTTTGTTATAATATAATTCGAATCGTCAATTCTGATCGGCTTCAGATCACTTGCATTAGCATTTCTCAAAAAACAATTGGTATTATTCGAGATTTATCTGCTAAATTGATAAAAGCCCATTCCTTTTGTGGTTCCAAATAAGATTTTCTCGGGCGATTTTTCTTCACAATGCCCCCGCCACGCCAATTTTCCAATGAGGTGTTTTCTTCTATAGACAATTTCTCATTATTTTTTGAAAGCTCCGAAGTTTTTGTTGAATTTATAGTAGGAACATCGGTTTCTGTTTTAGGAGTTACATCAACAGCAGTTATTCTTGATGATATTTTCGAACTGATAGCATTATACCTTCTCTGCCATCGATATGTCTTTTGATCATGTCATCAACTCTGATAGGTAGTTGGAAGTTATGAAAAATCCTATTTTTTATATTGTGGAAATTGCTTTCTACACTGGCACTGGAGCAAACTGTTCCACTATTTTTTAGAACCGGCGTCATAACTGCTGTCCAAAGCGGCAATAATTTACATAAATTTATTATAGGTTTTATGATTTCAGGTAAATACTGCATATTATCATGATCTCCATCACCTTCTACGCCAATTGCGGCTTTTGCTCTATCTAACATGGATTCCGCCCATGTTTTGAACCGAGATTCATACTCATCTACTTCCAAAAACTTCGAGTCGGTTGCGGGTGCCTCGTTTTCTATGGAAACAATATCTAAAATAATTCTTTCTTCTGTTGATTCACTACCTTCAGCAATGAGATCTTTGAGAAATTGTTTCTTCTGCTGGGTTAAGGTTGCATTTCAACGATAGATTTTTCCCCTACAGCAGGAGAAATCTCGATTTTTTTTCAGGATTCATCAGCATTTCGCTAGCATTAATATTTGTCAGCATTTCAATATAAGAGGTCGTTGTCTCCGGGATATGCATAAGTTGACGCGGAAAATTCAACATGCGATTTTTCCATTACGGTCGAAGATATTTCGATTTTTTTTCAGCATTCATCAGCATTTGGCTAGCATTAATATTTGTCAGCATTTCAATGAAAAATGCCGATGTCTCCGGGCTGCACATAAGTTGGCCCGGAAAATTGAATGACCGAATTTTTCACTACGGTTCAAAATATTCCGATTTTATTTTAGCATTCTGCAGCTGCACATAAGTTGGCCGGAAAATTCAATCATCGATTTTACCACCACTATCATAGATAATTATTTTTTTTCTACAGCATTTACTAGCATCTATCTAGCATTCACCGTGGAATTTTTTTTTTGAAGAAATGCTGAAACTTCCGGGCCAACTTGATAGACCTGAAATGCTCAGTACTGGAGGCAAGCATCAGCAATGCTTCACGCTATTAGAGAAGAACCCACTCGGAGTGTTGGTGTCACATTAGGGCTTCACCATTCCACAGTACACAGAAATGGATTGGAAGATATGGTCCCTTGAGATGGCCACCTAGAAGCCCCGATCTTACCCCATTAGACTTTTATGTTTGGGGCACTTTGAAAGAAAATGTGTATAAAAATCGCAGAAGAACTAATCAACAGAATTCAGGAATACAGTGATACAATGCGTCGAAAACGTAATGAACTTCGAGAGGTTGTGTATTCTGTGCAAAAAAGATGTATAAAATGCATTGAACAAAGGGGTAGGCGATTTAAATAGTTTTTAATCCGGTTTTGCAATAACATTGATTTTTACGTTCATTCAGTTTCATTCAAAGTTTATTTAATGTTTTTATGCTACTATTAATAATATTTATGACTGTTTGAACCTTTTATGCTTTGAAATGAATTGTTATGAAATTTGCGTTTCTGAATTTCATGTTTTTCTGACTTAAAACAGTGAGATTTGATGTAGCTGTGAGAATAACAGAGATATTCTAATTTTTAAAGGGGAAAGCAAAAAATTTCGAAAAACCAAGAAGTGTTGAATAACTCGATATCTATCAACTTTTCGAAAAAGTGTTTAGGACATTTTTTGTTCCAAATAACTTGTACTATCACCTACTGAAGTTTGGCACCTATTATAGTAGACACCCTGTATTGAGCCGAACGTGGCCATAATCAGTTAGGATATACTTTCTTGAGAAACGGTGGTCAAACTTGAATATTTTTGGCCGTCTACCGACCTTCATCTGAAGGAGGTGAGCTAGAGGTTTTATATTTTCATAATAAGTAAATAGTTCAAATATCTCAAACAAGTATTTTGGGACCTAATCCGTTGAATAATACTGTAGGTCGTGGAGTAAAGATATAGAAATTTTTTTGCGCGCTTGTTCTAGTGCCGTAAATAGGATGCTATTTTATGGTTCAAGGATTTTTTTAACAATTGTCTGAAAAACTGTTACGGCAATAGTTTCCTCCTTAAAATTAACGCACAATACTTTCTGCTCTATTCACACGCAGTTGCAGAAATATCACAAAGATGAATCGTTTTGGCAGAACAAAATCATCAGGAGTTAAAATACGTCCTCAATTGTATTCCCGGAACAAGATTTCCGCTCGAGCAACTAATCATGATTATAATACATAAAAAACAAAATGGTCATTTTTAATTTAAAATACAGGTTTGTATTTCATTCCACACAGAAAAAGAAAAGTTTCCGACCTCAGGGCAGTGTTCTTCTGTATTTTTTTAAAACATGATTCTTGAAGAATTCCTGTATCATTTCAATATACAATACTTTTAAGTTGGATAGAAAGTTATTCAACTATTTTTGATATATAGTAAAAACTGATGAATACTTACAATCGCCTCCATAAAGGTCTGCAAAGAAAAAGAAAACATTCTATAATTCAATCATATAATATTCAAAAACGTTTATATATCTTTTTATGGGAGGGTTATTTTTTGGTGAATAATTTTATACGAGGTATTACATCGAGAATGTAATTGAAGATTCAACTATTTTTCGTTTCAGCTCAAGCTTTCGAGATTTATTTTTATCCCATCGTCAGGAGCACTACAAAACATGACACTAGACTCACATGTTTTATTTTTAATATAAATACTTGCAGTAGGTACATGAGTTTATTTATAATAATAATAATAATAATAATAATTTATTAATCCTTTAGGACATGTACATACATGTGTAGGACAAGTCAATTTAGAAAAATAAACAATAGTCCAGTTAATCAGTGATACAATCATCATAGTATTCTTTGACAGTATAATAACATCTACTCAATAACAAGCTTTTAACTTTCATCTTGAATTTATTATAATTGAGAGATCTTATTTCTAATGGTAAATGATTAAAGAGTTTGATACATTTATAAGAAGGGGACATCTCGAACTTAGCGGTTTTGTGCTGGGGGATATATAATTTTCCTTCACTTCTTGTGTTATAATCATGAAAGCTGCAAAATTGCATGATGTTTTTTTCGTTCTCCTTCACATACAAAAGGGATTTCAGGATGAACACACAAAGTAAGAATGCAATTTCCCACAAACAAAGGTCTGCAACGCGGGGATATATTGTACATCATGCGCAAAATGCGTTTCTCTAGAATGAAAGCCCTACCACTATCTGATGAGCTACCCCAAAGCAGAATGTTGTATGACAAATGACTATACACAAGACTGTGATAGATATCCTTGAGATAATTCGAGGGAATCATACTTTTCACCCTACTTATTGCATAATAGGAACTGTTTAGTTTCCGACATACCGAATCAACATGCACAGACCATTTCAGATTTCTGTCAAGGTGGACTCCAAGAAACTTTGCATTCTCTCTAGAGGAAATGTCACGATCATGAGCGTTAAGGACCAGTTTCCGGTTATTATGGCTTAACGTGAAATAAATTATCTCAGTTTTTCCTATGTTGATCGTCAAGTTGTTGTGATGGCACTAATTCACAAAATTACTCAAAAGAAGTTCACATAATACTTGTAGATCCTCAAAAGACATCGCTGAAACTACTACAGCAGCATCGTCAGCAAACAGGTTCAACAAAAAGTTCTTGATAAGAGAAATTGCCTGGAGGTCCAACGATCTGATGAACATTTTTTGAAGATTTTCAGCAAGGTCATTAATGAAGAGGAGAAACAGAATTGGCCCAAGGACAGAACCCTGTGGCACACCCAAGTTAACCCCATGATCTGAAGAGAACGAATTTCCAACCTTCACACGCATTCACCTACCCTCAAGGTAGCTGCCAAGCCATTTCAAAAACACTCCTCGAAAACCTAAGGTATAGCATTTGTCCAAAATAAATTTGAATGATAAACTATCGAAAGCCCTCGAAAGATCGAAGAAAAGTCCTGCTACATGAAAACCGCTGTCAAGACTCTCATATACGTAATTAACGAAATGGACGGATGCAGACTGTGTCGAATGACCAGGTCGAAATCCATGTTGAGCAGAGGCGAGCAAATTGAACTTATCCAGGTATCTGATCATTCTTTCTATAACAACTCTTTCAAAGACTTTAGAAAACGTACTCAAAATGGAAATCGGTCGGTAGTTTACAATATTTGATGTGTCCTTGTTCTTAGGAATTGGAATGACGATAGACTTTTTGAGGATAGCTGGAAACAATCCAGCACTGACGGATGCATTAATGCAATAAGCAAAGTGGGGACAAACTATAGAGCTGATCGATTTCAAAATTCGTGCAGAGATCAAATCAAACCCGGTGCTTTTTTTGTTCTTCAAAGACTTAATTATGTCAGCAATTTCAAAGTCCAAAACAGGAAAAAGAAAGAAAGTGTGGTTGCGCAAACCCGAGGTAGTGCATGATGTAGAGAAAGCGTCATTATAAGATTTTTCGAGTGAAGAAGCAGTTATAGTTGAGAAGTATTCAGCAAAAATCTCCACCAACTAGCTATTATCAACGTGCAGGACACCGTCTACATCCAGCTCAATGGAATTGTATTTAGAGGCTCTGCCAGTTGAAGTGTTCACCAAAGACCAAACTGTTCTATTCTTGTTATCAGATATACTGATCAGCTGACTATAAAATTTACGCTTCGAATCCCTCAACATCAAAATATAAGATGACTTGGCTTGTTTGTACATGTTGAAAGTGTCAACGCTTTTGAAATGTGAGTGCAACCAATGAAGATGCATTAGTTGTTGTTTAGCAAGTACAATTTCCTTTGTGAGCCAACCCTTGCTTCGATCTCGACTATTACAGTTGGTAACCGGAGTCATCACGGGACAGCATGATTCAAAAATGTTCTGTATAGCTGAAATAAATGCCTCAAAACACTTATCGATTTCTACATTCTCATATACATCGTAAAAATCATGATTTGACAAATGAAAAACAAAATTGTGCAGATTTTGTTGGCTCAAATTTCTAAAAGACTTTAATGGGCAGTGGAAATGTTGAGTTTTGATAAAATAGCTCGGTGGTCACTTATGTATGGTTCAAAGTTTTGTACAGTGAAATTAGATGAATCAGTGTTAATTAGGATGTAATCCACTTTGGAAATGGATGTACGTCTAGTACTATCAGTGAACACTCGAGTAGATTCTAGTGATGAAATTCTTAATTGAAAACATTCGATTGAATCAGTAAATAACTTTCTTTCATTACACTCAGTGTTCAAGTTATCAACGTTCAAGTCACCGCACACAAGAATAACATCGACAAATCCCGAACAATAATCCAAAGTAGCTGACAGTTGGTTTAGAAATATTTCAAAATTCGCGCTGCAAGGACGATATACACTTATGATACCTAACCTCACATTATTTGCCACAACAATAACTCCACATACCTCTAACTGCATTTCAACGGAGAACGCCGATTAATTAAAGGTGTTAGGAAATTTAACATAGAGCTATAGAGATTGGACAACTAATATTATTTCAATCCAAATGAAGAAATTATTTGCAAAATGACTTCAACTCTATTTCATAACAATTAATGTTTGTCAATGATCTTTCGTTGTTTAGATCTAAAAAAAACCGATGAACTAGAACATAATGGGTTGTTGTATATTTTCCGGTTTGATTTTCAAGAGGATTCATTTGGTGAAATGCGCAGCGTTGCGAGTCTAACTGTTTCCCAGCTGCTAGAGAGTCAAATGAGAAGTTGTCATAACAAATTTCTGTAACATATAAACTCATTTTTTTTTAGAAATATACAGGGTGAGTCGTAGACCACTGCGTTGATTTCAACCATAGGTTCTTGAGATCAAAAGAAACATTTTTTCCATTACAGTTTCTCCATATTCAGCTGCGTTAAAAAGTTATAAGCATTTTAAGTTTTCACATTGGGCAAATACCTCTCTGTAGTTCATTTTAGTTTGAATGAAAAATACCTTCCACAGCTTCCACTAATGAATCTGAATTGTTTAAAAACATTATTTTCCCTCTAAAAAATGATTCACCCACTCATGTTTCATCCGATGAGGTCCATATCCAGAAGAAAGATACAAAATACTAATTTTCTGGTAAAAAAAATTCAACACCATAAAAATAGATTTTTGTTGTTCTACTATAATTTCTTACCTGTTTAAGATTATAAACCATTCCTTTCTAGTGAGAAATTCCAAAAAAACCCCAGAATTATTGGATGTTATCATCATACATTTGTAATTTTGTTCTTAAAACTTCCAATCATGAAAACCATCATTTCTATGAAAATTTCCAAGGCCAGAGGTTGTCACATTGCTTTTTTTTCACTCAAAGCCAGAAAAAATCATCTATGATTTTCCAAACACTGATATTTCTGAAGTTTCTTCTCCTTGACAGAGACCAGTGAACAGGTGTATGAGGTCTCTTGATATCATACTGTTAAAAACATGAAAATCTTTTTCGAAATCTTCAACAACAATGAATGATGATAGATGATAGATTACAAGTATTCCCAGATTTAGGTGTGCAATTATACTTGCTTGAAGAAATTGAGTTTGATCACCAAAATTTGATTCTGGAAAACCGAATACATGTTCTTTAATAAAAAAATTTTTGTTAGATCGTTTGTATGTATCTATTCTGTTTTGACTATAATTAATTACTGAACATGCGTAAACTTTTGGTTTTTATAATCAGAGTATCTGTTTTAATTATGTTAACAAAATTAGAAATATTGAATAATAGTTATTCATAGATTATGTCAAATTTTAATACCTAACCATAGAATATTAATTTATTACCGAACCTCAAGAGACAAAAATATTAATGATTGCAAAGTTTTTTTAAATGAAAGATAATATATGTGACCATTATTGATCTTTAGTTATGATTTTTTCAGAATAACTAGAGTGAATTATTATCACATTAAAATGTTATTATAACGTCTCTGTGGTGGGTAGTTCTTAATAAAATAGTGTTTTATGTTTCTTTGTGGTTTTGATTTTGTTTGAAACTCTCAACAGTTATTTGTACCTTGAGAAAAATGTGGAAAATATTTGAATAATAATCATAATAAATTCGATAGTTTGAAATTATTCAATTTACTAGGAAATGATTATGGTCAGAAAATACATTTCTTTCCTAATCTTTCTTGTTTATGAGCCTATAGCTTCCAGTTTCAATATTGATTGAATTTTAATTAACCATGCATCTTAACAAACATTCAGAAATATTAAGACGAAGTCAAATTCTATTATATCCTGAATTTGTGAACCAGGTTGAATCGGTGTATGAAATAAAGATGTGGAAAAACTTCTATAAACGTACAAAACAAATCTAGGAGACTGGGTTCGAAGTTTTTGAAACTCATATGAGCTTAAGCATTCTTATCTTAGAACACATATAATTTGATGGACCCTGAAAGTCTGAAGCAATAAAGAAATAGCACTTCATAAAGATAAGTCTTCAATTCAATAGGTCCCTACAGAAAATACATTACCTATTTCAACGGTCATTAGAATATACCGAAGTACCTATGTGAGTGATGGAAATCATTTTCTCTATTTATTATTGAATATTACTCTGGATTAAATATTAAACAAGGTGCTAGACATCATTAATAATTAATACAGCAAATGGCAATTTAGATTTTGTAGTGAATGTAAGACAAAAATTGTTCAGTGGTTAATTTCATCTATAGTGTTTAGTGGTGGCAGCATAGACTGGAGAGATTTCCCCAACCTTTTGTTGAAATATTTAATAACTAGTGAGCGAGTAGATCCATAGGCCCGTAGATCCTTTTTCCAGTAGTTCAATAGGCCCATAGATCAATATAGACCATAGATCAATAGCAAGCGTGTAGATCTATAAGCCCGTAGATCAATATAGGCCAGTAGATCCATAAGCCAGTAGTTCACTAGGCCCATAGATCAATATAGACCATAGATCAATGAAGCTCATAGATCTCTGAAGCGCACAGAAACACGAAACACGGCGAAGAAACCCGTTGAAAGCAAAGAAACTTGAAAGACGCGAAGAAACAAGGAAGAAAGTGGACGAACACGAAAGAACGCAAAAAAACACAAATGAACGCGAGAAATCATGAAGAGACCCGAAGGAACACGAAAGAACGCAAAAAGCCCGAAGGAACCCAAAAAAACCAAAGGAACGCAAAAAAACCCGTTGGAAGCGAAAAGATGAGAAAGAACTGAAAGAAACACGGAGAAAAGCGAAAAATCACGGAAAAACAAGAAATAACGTGAAAAAACACGAAAGAACGCGAAAAAACACAAAAAGGACCGATGAAACACGAAAGAACCCGAAAAAACCCGAAGGAATGTCAAAAAAACTCGAAATAACTTGTAAATTGCACACCCCGTTTATCACATGATCGCAAATTCATTGTAAATCGCACACCCTGTATGACATTTTATCGAAATTAGATCCCATATGCGAAAAAAACATGAAAACTTGCAGAAAAATGCATATGGGACACCCACTTTATAATTGATTGCTTTTTCAATAAAAAAATTTAGACGGAAAAACTCTCGAAGAAAGACTCTGGTGAAAGTCAGTGGTTCCAATGTGCACAGCCCGTATATCAATCGATCGCAATCGGTGCATTCCACAAAGGTAGTATAAACATTATTCGATAAAGCTCCTATGTAACACCCAGTATATGAATCGAAAATAATTTTTCCATAAAAAATAAACCCAAAGAATATCGTTTCAACTCCATCAATATTACAAAGGCAAAATAAAAATTATTCGAAAAAGGTCTGAAGGTGAATTCATGAAGAGGGTGCTTCGCCATTTTCTCCTAAATAAATTAAGTGGGTCCGATTCTAACATAGAGTATTATAAGTTGGACCGGACCTTGGAGAGGGCAAAGAATTCGCGCGAAAATCGAGTTGAAAATGCCGATGTTGAAACGAATAGTTGAGGTACTTTTCTTTCGATTCATGAACCGTGAGTGGTCTCTAGAGATTCGGAATCTCCCGTAGATTCTTATTCGAGCACTTGGAAGGAGTAAAGAATCTTCCACCGCCAATATTGAGCGAAAAATTGATGCCGGATTTTCAGAATTGGAGCTCGCGTTCGGCTATCATCGGAATCGTATCAGAAACTGTGATAATTCACCACATATTATCGTGAAAATTAGCGAATTTGGAATGAAGAATTCACGGCCTTATCTCGCTACTTGGATATGAAAATTGGTACCAAGAGATTGGAAATATCCCAAAGTTTCGTTCTCTACCAACGAAAGGGCGTTTAGGGGCTTCTACCGCCCCAACGAAACGAAAATATCGGGGCGGTTTTTTGACGTTTCTCGGTACTCGTGGGTCGAAAAATTGCCCTTTTATCTGCGTTATTTAAGTACAGATCTCGGATGGCTCCGAGGTTCAGCTCCTAGCCGGGCACTGGGACGTTCTTCGTCTAGAAAAAGCGACCTCCCCCGTCCCGCGAGATGCTCCGGCTTCACCCGATTTTCGCCTTTGGGAGATTTCGACGAAAAACGTCATTTTCGCGATTTTCGTTTGAAAATTTCGGGCACTTTAAGAGCGCCCGGGTGGCGTTTCGCGGGCGCTTCTCCTAGAACAGGATACGCCCTTTCGATCTGTTTTAAGATTGCCCCGGGTTTGGCCCTACGGGCCTCACGCTCATAATCTCCTCTGGTTCGTTCCTTACTGCTATATTTATATTGAAGACATAAAATATGGCAACATTGAACAAATCTGATTATTGAATTATTTCAGCACAGAGTTGGATTTGGGAAAATCAGAAAATTTGGACAAAATTATATCGATTTAATTCCTTCCAACTTTAAATATCTCAAGAATGGCGCAATTTAGGAGAAAAGATGATGAATGATTTTATCTGCAAAAAAGAATAATGATTCCAGGAATTATAAGATACGGACCATTAGTTCAAGCGATATTTGTTTTTCATGCAATTTAACCAATTTATAGAGTAGTAGTGAGAAACCCACAAGAAATGGAATAAATCTAATGATACCAAAATGTGCATGGCTGTTATCAAAAACCTTCTACAGGACATCATTTCAATTGATATTTTCCTTTGAATATTACAGGTGAAAATGCAAGTTTTTTATAAAATTTCAATACCTTATATCTTTTGAATGGGACCAAATTTGGAAAAATGCTATTGGAAAAGAATCTTTTTTCTGACGTCAAGAATCTATGGTTGAAATTAATGCAGTGGTCAAAGACTCATCCTGTATATGTCATAAAGGTGAAGTCATTTCACCTTTGCATTGAAATAATATTAGATATCCAATCTCCAAGTCTCTATGTTGAATTTCATAAGACCTTCAACTTTAAGTTCTCTTCTTGTAAGTATTTATATTTAAAATGTAACATGTGAGCTAAGTGTCGTCATGGTTTGTGGTGCTCCTGAGGAAGAGATATAAATAGATCTTTAAAGCTTAAGGTGAGCTGAGTCTGAAGAATGACTAGAGAATGCCATCTGTTACTCTGAGTAAACTACTGAGCTCCAAGTTATAAGAGAATAGTACCATCACGAATATATAATCAAACTTTTAATATTGTTCATATATAAATTTGTAATCACGGAATCAGTGCACAAACAGTGAATAAACATTGAATACTCTCGAAACATAGAATACATGATTATACTGAAAGGAAGTATATAAATGGAACAATCTTATATTTGATATATATAAAAAATACTCACCCTGGAATTCCTGATCCAAATGGAAGTTTCTAGGTGCTGAAAAAAAGTCGAGAATATTTACAATAATTCAATAATTCGCAACAAAATTTATGCTGTATCAGAAGGTTAAACAACGACCTCTGATTTTGGAGGTGACAACATTGAACAAGTTCCTGTTTTGGAAGCGGTATTGACAATTTATATATATACAGGGTTGGAATAAAGTTTGGCACCAAATATCTTTAAAACGAAACCTGCGATATTTTTGAAATTTGACAGCTAAGTGTAATGAACCACAATGCATGTGATGAGCATATTTTCATTAATGAGATACTTCCGGTTTAACAGGAAATAGCGAATATTTTTTATTTAAATGGGACACCCTGTATATTTCTGCAGATTTTGAAAGTGCACCTTATTTCGGATCTGTCCATATCGGGTTCCATGTAAAAATTCTCTGTAAAAGAAGAAATTCAGTCTTTTTGTACATTTGAGGAAAAATCCATTACGATTAATAAATCGTTGTTATTTGTATCAATAGTGAGAAAAAAAACGAAATACTTTGTAGTAGATAACTCTTTCTGCTATTCATGACGTATTTTTTATGAAAATCTATTAAAAGAAGAAATACAGGGCTTACTAGTAGAAAAAAAATAATAAAAAAAATCATTTTAAATGTTCGAAGTGCTTGCCATTCACCTCCTGACAATATGCCAGTCCATAAACAAATTCTTGAGTAACTTTTCTCAAAACTTCTCCATTCATTTATGCATGCTGGTCGATTAACATAAACACGTGATTTTAGAAAACCCCAAAGAAAAAAGTCTAGTGGGCTGAAATCTGGAGAACGAGCAGGCCACTCTATGCGTCCTCTACGTCCAATCCATCGATTTGGAAAAGTAGCATCTAGACAATTTCGAATCCGTCTATCATAGTGAGGAGGTGCTCCATCTTGTAGGAACCAAACGTTCGGTGGTAACTGGCCTTTCTGTTGGAGTGCAGGAATGATTTGATTATTTAGTTAATCTAAATAATTTTGTCCATTTAAGTTCCCGTTAATGAAAAATGGGCGAAATAGACTAATAAGCCTATTTCGTGCAATTCCCATCGAAACATTCAACTTTTCTGGTAGCTGGGTTTGTGCGTCTTCAACCCAATGAGGATTCTCAGTTGACCAATATCTTGAGTTATGGCGGTTAACCGTTCCATTCAAACAATAAGTTGCTTCATCAGAAAACACTACATTGAAAGCGAAACGTTCGTCGTCATTACAGATGTTCATTAGCCGTTCGCAAAATTCGAGCCATCGATCAAAATCATCCTCTGACAATTCTTGGATTAATCGTACCCTAAAAATTTTCTGTTTTTAATATTTTTCCGACGGAACGTCGACTTATGCCGTAGTTCCGCGCCAGAACTGTGGTAGAAGTTTGAGGTGATTCCTCTAAATCAATGGCAACAAATTGCCTCATTGCTTCGTTCATTACGTCCCATGGTCTTCCAGATCTTGGCAAATACTTGACCATTCCAGATGCATTAAAACATTGTAAAGTTCTAGTAACTGTTGATATTGGATTTTTTTCAGGATACAAATCATTAAAAATATGACACACTTCTTCATGAGTTCTAACACAATCACCATTACCGATCATCATTAATATTTCAATACGATCTTTTTCACTCAAATTGACCATTTTCAAACGTATTCACGATTTTTTTTCACAAACTAAACTTCAAAAAACGTGGAGACAGTTATATACTACAAAATATTTCGTTGTATCTATTACTATGGATACGACCAACATCAATTTATCTGAACGACTTTTTCCTCAATTGGACATAAAACTGTATTTTTTCTTTTCACAGATAATTTTTAGATGGAACCCGATATCTACAGATCCGAAACAAGGTGCTCATTCAGAATGTGCAGAAATATACAGGGTGTCCCACTTAAATAAAAAAAATTGTCATTTCCGGTCGTACCGGAAGTATCTCATTAGTGAAAATATGCTCACCAGATGCGTTGTGGTCCATAACACTCAGCTGTTAAATTTCAAAGTTATCGTCCGTTCCGTTTTAAATATATCAACTTGGTGCCAAACTTTATCCCAACCCTGTATGTATATATATAACATATATATATATATTAATATGTATAAATATGTATTTTTCTTGTGCTATATTATATATTATTTAGAAGTAATCTTTTTGGGATTAGAGCACGGGATCAAAAATTAGGACTTCATCTATTTTTTCTATATTAATTAACTACATATGTTTCGGCGTATACTAAGCCTTTTTCAAGTTTACGTGCTACAAACATAGTGACAATCACATCTAAAATGTACAATCAGATTATTAGGGGTTTCTTAACATTTCCACATTTTATGCTAGCCTACCTGTCCAACATTTCATCTTAAAAATCAGAAAATTAAAATCATGTTCATTGTGTTGTGAACGCTGTCAACTAGAATCATTCTTCAAATTATCTCTTTGTATATGCAGGTTTTCAATTTATCACCTGGAATGCCATCTGTGCATATGTGTGAAAATTGTTGAATAGAATATTTTATTTTCACTAGTTCATTTTGGTGATGTTTTTCGAATATACTCACAGATGCCACCTCGACACAATTTTGATACCATTACAGAATGTTATAGTAAATTTTGGATAGGTTTTTCAGGTCTGTTCTATCATTTATTGAGTGTTTTTTTCTCTTTGAATGTATATCATTTCTTGGAATGTCCTTATTTTGCTGTTGGTTTCTTTATGCAGAATTTTAAAGTTGTCAAAGTCAAATCTATGGTCATTCTCTCGTTCGTGCTTTTAAGGGCTGTGGAATTTTTGAATATTTATGGCCGTTGATCCTTTCTTTGATGTATTGTGTTGTTTGGCATATGTAGATTCCTGGACATTCTTTGCATTTCAGTTGGTAAACACAATTTGATATTTTTCTCTCGGAGTTTTGGCTTTTAGCCTCGTGTAGAGTGGTCTCAGATTGTTTGTGGACTTATGTGCAATTTTGATGTCTGTGTCTTTGAAAATATGGTTGATTTTTTCGGACAAGTTTTTCACGTATGGAATTGCTATGTATATTTTATCTTTTTTTGAGCTTTCATTTTTATCGGAATTGTAAGCTGCATGAATTCTGTTTTTAAATATTTTCTCTATTAGTTTTTCTGGATAATTATTTTGTTTCAAGATTTCTTTGGCTTTTTTATTGTTTCGATGCGATGTTTTGGTGATGTAAGTTTTATTGATCTATCTGCAATTCCTGATATAACACTTTTTTTATATTGAATTGGTGCTGTTGATTCATAGTTTAGGTATCTTCCTGACCATGTTTCCTTTGTGTGCCATATTGTTTCTATATTTGAGCAGTTTCTGTTCTGTATGAGCGTCATGTCTAAAAAGTTTATTTTATTGTTAGTTTCTATTTCTGTTGTGAATTTAATTTTAGGATGGTAGTTGTTCAGTTCATTTAGCATTGACGCTATATATGTTTCAGGAAGTGCAGCTATGCAGTCGTCCACATATCTTTTTAAAAATAATATTTTATACTCTTTTTATTTTTTTTTCATTATAGTCTTTTCAAGGTCTTCCATTACAAGTTGGGCTAGTAGGGCCGATAGAGGGGCTCCCATGCTGCATCCATCGATTTGACTATAAAAAGAATTTTCAAACTGAAAGTAGGAGTTGGATATGCAGAAATCAATGGCTTTTAGGAATTCTACTTTTGGAAGATCTGTGTGGTTTTTTATTTCATTCCATCGTTCCGAAATTATGTTTATCGCTTTATCCATTGGTGTGTTGGTATATAGACTTACTACATCGAATGACACTAATTTTTCGTTATTATTGAGGCTTACTGTGTTTATGAATTGTTTGAATGTCCAAGAGTCTTTTATGTGGTATGCATTTTGACCTATAATGGGTGAAATACATTTGGCTAAATATTTTGATAACTTGTAAGTGGGACTTTGAATACAGCTGACAATTGGTCTTAGTGGGATATTGTTTTTGTGTAGTTTAGGTAACCCATAAATTTGAGGAGGTAGAGCATTGTGGATTTTGAGTTGATTACAGAGTTTTTTTGGTAAAAGGTTCTTGGTTTCCCAATTTTTTATCATTTCATTGTTCTTTTTTTGAATTATTTGTGTCTGATCTCTGTTTAATTTTTTGTAGGTTTGTTCGTCGTTCAGATGTTCTAGTATTTTGTTTCTGTATTCATCGTGGTTCATTATGACTGTTTTATTGGATTTATCTGACTTCAGAATAGTCAGGTTGGGATTATTTTGGAGGAATGTTTTTGTTTCTTCAATTTTCTTATTTAATATATCTTTTTCCCTATTCTTTTTTATTTGTTTATTTTTGAAATTTGTGATGGTATTTGTTATATCTGTTCTAATTTTTGATTGAATTAAATTCACAACAGAAATAGAAACTAACAATAAAATAAACTTTTTAGACATGACGCTCATACAGAACAGAAACTGCTCAAATATAGAAACAATATGGCACACAAAGGAAACATGGTCAGGAAGATACCTAAACTATGAATCAACAGCACCAATTCAATATAAAAAAAGTGTTATATCAGGAATTGCAGATAGATCAATAAAACTTACATCACCGAAACATCGCATCGAAACAATAAAAAAGCCAAAGAAATCTTGAAACAAAATAATTATCCAGAAAAACTAATAGAGAAAATATATTAAAAACAGAATTCATGCAGCTTACAATTCCGATAAAAATGAAAGCTCAAAAAAGATAAAATATACATAGCAATTCCATACGTGAAAAACTTGTCCGAAAAAATCAACCATATTTTCAAAGACACAGACATCAAAATTGCACATAAGTCCACAAACAATCTGAGACCACTCTACACGAGGCTAAAAGCCAAAACCTGAGAGAAAAAATATCAAATTGTGTTTACCAACTGAAATGCAAAGAATGTCCAGGAATCTACATAGGCCAAACAACACAATACATCAAAGAAAGGATCAACGGCCATAAATATTCAAAAATTCCACAGCCCTTAAAAAGCACGAACGAGAGAATGACCATAGATTTGACTTTGACAACTTTAAAATTCTGCATAAAGAAACCAACAGCAAAATAAGGACATTCCAAGAAATGATATACATTCAAAGAGAAAAACACTCAATAAATGATAGAACAGACCTGAAAAACCTATCCAAAATTTACTATAACATTCTGTAATGGTATCAAAATTGTGTCGAGGTGGCATCTGTGAGTATATTCGAAAAACATCACCAAAATGAACTAGTGAAAATAAAATATTCTATTCAACAATTTTCACACATATGCACAGATGGCATTCCAGGTGATAAATTGAAAACCTGCATATACAAAGAGATAATTTGAAGAATGATTCTAGTTGACAGCGTTCACAACACAATGAACATGATTTTAATTTTCTGATTTTTAAGATGAAATGTTGGACAGGTAGGCTAGCATAAAATGTGGAAATGTTAAGAAACCCCTAATAATCTGATTGTACATTTTAGATGTGATTGTCACTATGTTTGTAGCACGTAAACTTGAAAAAGGCTTAGTATACGCCGAAACATATGTAGTTAATTAATATAGAAAAAATAGATGAAGTCCTAATTTTTGATCCCGTGCTCTAATCCCAAAAAGATTACTTCTAAATAATATATTAATATGTATATATAAATACTCGTTATGATACGAATAATCGTGATACGTCGATAGGCTACAAATATGGACCCACCGTTAATTGAGTGATTCAGTTGATTCCGGGAGTTTGATGATCACAGGTTTCAATTTTGTGCAAGAGGTGTTGGGGGTTCTCGTTGTCTATTCATAAACCTATTTGAAGTGCTCGATAAACCGAACAATTCTGATTTATTTGTCAAAAGTCATATAGACCACCTTTCGTAGCAAGAAGCTTTCGTTGATGATATAGAGATTAATTCAAATCATGCTTCATCTTATTGTGAAGATGTTATTCTACGTTGGCGATGTGAACGTTAATTTTTTGGACGTAAGCTAACCTTCAGTAAAGTATTTCGAATCATTGCTTTCCTCTGTAGGCATGTTGAATCTGGGGCAAACTCGTATTACCCCAACTTTGAAAGCTCTAATCGATGTTATTTTGAGTAATGAAAATGGCTATGTTAAGTCAGCCTTCTCGTGTTCGTCTCCTTTCTTATCTTTTCTCGGCTGTGATAAGAAATGGGAATTATAGCTATTATTACAACTAGGGAAATATGGATAGTATATTTCCCGAGGTTGTTAAAGGGCGGAGCCCGAGGGATGTATAGACAACCAAGGGAAATGTATTCATATTTCCCGTGGTGAATTCAATAGTTTTTTCTGATTGAAACAATCTGATATGGAAAAATTATTATTAGATTGTATATTTTTGTGATAATTAAATATTTAACGTTGCTATGGGCCAAGTTTCCGACAATCTTGGTTGACTGGTTTCATTTTTACATCTTGTCAAAAATAAAAAGATTGAAAAAATGTCGAACTACGAGGAAACTCAATGTTCTCAAGAAAACTGTAGTTTCGTCGACGAATAATTATGAACAAGATATTTCTTCTTCCTTTATATCTGGTGGAAATACTTTTAGTCGAAATTTCAACAATGGCAGTTTCCATTTTGTTATTAAATAAAGAAACAAAATATGATTTGACGTTTTGAAAGAAATATAATTTGAGAAATGGTAACTAAGGCGATTTAGGTCAATATTGGTTCGATCAGAAAAAACATTAAATTTTTCAATTCACAACATGTACTGCGTTTATATCTCGTTCTGAAGATGTATTGTGTATCAAAACATATATAAGAAAAAACTTCAATGAATAGTGTAAATTGGAAAATTCAATTTAATTCCCTTTGCTTCCGTATGTAGGATTGGTTTACGTCCTGAATAAATACGTAAAAGAGTTTTTGACAATTCTTTCTGAAATCTGAAGATATATTTTCGAGGGATTTCACGTTTGGCATTCAGTATTTCTGAACATACAAAGCACCACAAAATATGACTCAAATTAATCAAGCAGCAGAACTCCCACAGGATCAGAGTCAGGAAAGCGTAAAATGTTCAATATCTTGGTCCAGCCTTCAATACTTTGCAATTGATGAGTGATGAAGAGGAAGCATATTTAATAGCGATAACTGGACCTTGGAAGTGTGTGGATGAGCTGCAGTCCTATCATCTGGATAATTATCATATAGATTCACTAATGGTGGGTTTCATAAACGTTGATCGGTTGATCAACTCGTGGATTGCGTGATTCTATGCCCAAAATTGAATTAAATCGGCATTCAATCGGTTAATCTGACATACCCGTTTGAGTATTCTGTGAATCCATCAATCAAGCATCTTGATGAAACCGACTATTGATATGTCTAATGTTTTTAAATGTTGTGCAGTACAGATGAAGCTCAAATGTCGCAAGTTACTCATTATTTGTATTTATAAGCCAAAAACGCAGCCACTAGCTGATGTTAATCAGTTTCTTGATAGGCTCAGGCCCGATCTCGAATGATGCCTCATAGAGAGGACTGAATTTATTCTGACAGGGGACTTCAATTTCTACATCCTGTCTTAATAAATAACCTCGTGACATCGAAGCTGACCATGATGTCGTCTTCAAATTTTTTTGGTTTCTCATTATTTCTTGAAATCTTTCGTAATTTCAATCATGAACGCTAAATCATTTCTTAAGAAAACATAATTTTCAGGAGGAATTTATCCAATTTTTGATATGGTGAATTCACAATGGGTTGCAATGAAATATTCAGTTAATGTATTTTTGGTAGACCATACAGGGTCTCCCACGAGGAACCTCACCCATATTTATACGGGAAACTACTGAACGTATTTTAATGAAATTAATCACTTATGAGTATTTCACGATGCTGATGAAATCTAAAATATTTTCAAGGCATGAGCACCTCCGGTTTTTCCGGAAATGACGTCAACTTCCGTTTTTCAAATTACAACACCATTTTTTTATTGCAGAAATAGATTCCTTAGAAAATTTCAAGTTATTTTGATGTATTATTTTTCAGTTTTGGTTGGAAAATTCTCTCTGAGCGGGAAAATTCGAAAAAAAAATCGAAAATAGAGCTCCGCTGAAACAAGAATAACTTCGAGGTTTTTGGATGGAAAATTTTCATTTTTAAGATTTTTCAAGATGTAAGATTGATGTATCCACTTTGAAAATCGAAATCGCGATTCATGATACAGGGGGTGAAAAAATCGCTTTCAAAGTTAGGAATGACAAAATCGTGAAAAATCAATTTTTTCAAATTAGAACCCCATTTTTTTATGGCAGATATTGAATCTACGTTAAAAAATAATGTGAGTGTATGCATCACACCCTTGCCCTAAAGTGGATATTTTCTGAGTTATTCACAAAAACTGTTTCTCGTCTTGAATTTTCAGCTATTTCTTTACCCTTCACGCCAAAAAGATGAAATTTTCAGGAACTGGTATTTGAACCATGCTGTTGATTTTCACCCCTTCTTGAAATCGACTTCAAGTTACTATTAGGAGAACCATGGCAAACTCGCAGTTATAACTAGAGAAGATGCTCAAAGTTTTGACCGTTAATTTCTAGACATTTATTTATACGTCTCACGAATGCTTTCGTGCGTTGCTCTTGCCCTAAAGTGGATATTTTCTGAGTTATTCACAAAAAACTGTTTTTCGTCTTGAATTTTCAGCTATTTCTTTTCCCTTCACGCCAAAAAGATGAAATTTTCAGGAACTGTTACTTAAACCATGTCCTAGATTTTACTACCCTAATATGCAAGAGAAAAAAGTTACAGGTTGATCCTAAATAGATGGCGAATTTGGATTCGAATTTGAATCGGAAACCTCTTTATTTCAACTAATCGGCCATCGGTTTTCTCTCCAATGATAAATAAATAATTCCTTATGAACCATAAGCAAAAACTTACCATGTTTTATATTCTTTTTTTTAATGATAGATAATTACATCTGCCGAATTCCTCTTTATTGAGTAGCATTTTGTGTTAACTATTAATTTGGTGATAATTCGTATTAAGTTATAAAATCGATCACTATGCCTAATTTTACGAATGAAGATTATTCAAATCTCATTCTACTTCATGGAGAATGTAATAAGTTTTAGATAGAACGATTCGACTGTTCATTGAGAGGTTTCCTGATACCATTAACAGAACCATGACAAACTTGAGAAATGTCGGATCTTTCGTTAAGAAAACTATACACAGAGAAAAAAGTGTAGTAGAAGATGATAACAACGAAATTACAGTTCTTGCATATTTTCGTGTGAATCCTCAAAATTCTCTCAAAGATGCCGAGATTGCTCTGGGATTATCTCAATCGAGTGTTTGGAAAATATTTAAAAAAAAAACATAAAATGCAACCATATAAATTCAATAAGGTACAGCATTTGAAGGAAACTGATTTCGTCAGGAGAACAGAGTTTTGCGAAGCTATGATGATTCGGTTTCAAGAGAATGAAAACTTTTTGACCTGTATAATTTGGACAGATGAATCTGAATTCACAAAGAATGGTTTTTTCAATAGGCATAACAGTCATTATTGGGATGAAGAGAACAACCACCACTTCAGACAATGGAACTTTCAAGAGACCTGGAGTTTCAATGTTTTTTTCGACATCAAAATAATGCAATTCTCGATGTTCACATTTATGATGGGACTTTAACTGGTAAGATGGAATACTACACATGCTCGCATTATTTAAAGAATGTTCTCCCTTAGGAGATAGATATTCTGACATATTAACTCAAATAATTGAGCCGCTAGTACAGAACCATAATGACTTATGGTATCAACAAGATGGCGCGCCTCCACACAATTCACTCAATGTGTCAAATATCCTATACAGGCTGTTACTGCAACTCAATGTTATTAGTTGCATTCATTTATTTTCTATTCCAAGTTGCTTGCTCGTTTCGTGCGGCCCACGTATGTTCATTTCTTTCCCTATGGACGCGTAACATATGTTGGAGCATATGACCTATGTCGAGCAAAGACAATGGTACGGAGTCGTCGTTCATCCACACATCGTAGTGCAACACTTTCTTCGCAATGAATGAATTTTCTCGTTAATTTCTACAAATTAGAACTCTGGTGAAAAAAGGTGACTATTATAGCTCGCGAGTGCATGGACAGGAACTCAGCCGTACTGAAACCAGGTAGACAGTGCTTCAGCATTCGATTTTCTTTTCGGGTCATTTTTATTATCAGAATTTCATTGTTAATTTTTCTATTTCGTTTTCATTTAATTTTCAAAGGCCCTTGTCGTGCCACAGGCTATTTGAAGATCGATGGTTGGCGAACAATGGTCCACATCTTTGGCCTCCACGTTCTCCCGACTTAACTCCTTTAGACTATTATGTTTGGGGTAGGATAAAAAATATTGCCTACTCAACTCCCCTGACTGATAAAGAGGACTGCATAGAACGAGTCAGAAATGCGTTCAGGTTTGTTTACATTTTTAGATTCATAGTTTTGAAACTCAATTTGGTTTTTAAACACTTTTGCAGATCTCTTCCTCCCAATGAAATAAGAAGAGCAACGCACGAAGCATTCGTGAGACGTATAAATAAATGTCTAGAAATTAACGGTCAAAACTTTGAGCATCTTCTCTAGTTATAACTGCGAGAGTTTGCCATGGTTCTCCTAATAGTAACTTGAAGACGGTTTTAAGAAGGGGTGAAAAATCTACAGCATGGTTCAAATAACAGTTCCTGAAAATTTCATCTTTTTGGCGTGAAGGGTAAAGAAATAGCTGAAAATTCAAGACGAAAAACAGTTTTTTGTGAATAACTCAGAAAATATCCACTTTAGGGCAAGGGTGTGATGCATACACTCACATTATTTTTTAACGTAGATTCAATATCTGCCATAAAAAAATGGGGTTTTAATTTGAAAAAATTGATTTTTCACGATTTTTTCACCCCTTGTATCATGAATCGCGATTTCGATTTTTAAAGTGGATACATCAATTTTACATCTTGAAGAATCCCTATAATGAAAATTTTCCATCCAAAAACCTCGAAGTTATTCTTGTTTCAGCGGAGCTCTATTTTCGATTTTTTTTTCGAATTTTACCGCTCAGAGAGAATTTTCCAACCAAAACTAAAAAATGTTACATCAAAATAACTTGAAATTTTCTAAGGAACCTTTTCTGCAATAAAAAAATGGTGTTGTAATTTGAAAAACGGAAGTTGACGTCATTTCCGGAAAAACCGGAGGTGCTCATGCCTTGAAAATATTTTAGATTTCATCAGCATCGTGAAATACTTATAAGTGATGAATTTCATGAAAATACGTTCAGTAGTTTCCCGTATAAATATGGGTGAGGTTCCTCGTGAAAGACCCTGTATAAATGTGAAGGTTTGATGTGTGTTTTCAGTATCGGTCTAATGTATGCATCAAGAAATTCATTGCCATATTTATTTTAGATTTAATGAATCTTCGTTCCAACTGTAGAGGTAGGATCTTGCATCTTTTTTCATATTAATCACCAATATTTTTCTGCGACCGATTGCATATTTCAGGAATTCACCAAGTCAACAGTTGGCTTAATTTATTCTGAAAATTACATAATTCAGAATTTATGGTAACAAACATGAAAAATTCCATACAAATAACGAGAAACAAGTAAATCTTCGAAAAAAACATCATGGTCAGCTTCGATGTCAGGAAGGACTTTTTTGACCAATATCCCCTCAGATGAAATAGTGGCAATTGTAAGAAAAAGCTTGAAGATGATCAAAATTTAAAAACTACACTTAGTGTAAAAGCAATAATGTAAAAGCTCTATATTTGCATCAAAATAACTTTCGATTCCCAATGTGAAGGCACTTATCATGAAGACAAATTTGGAATGACCATGGGTTCACCACTGTTTCCTATTTTAGCTGAATTATATATGGATAATTTCAAATCAGAAGCTCTCGACCAGTATGTGCTAAATCCTAAATTATGGAACATATATGTAGAAGATACTTTCATCATTTGACAATATGGAATGAAAATTATGGGTGGGTCCTTTCTACATTTTAATTCCGTCGAAACCAGTTGCTTTGCGAGATCTGGTGGACTCAATTGCAGACCTCAATTCATCTATATTGAATGGATTCGATACATGTTCTGAAGTGGGGGCTGATCTCCTGAATACGTGTAATTTTTTCTTCATATTTTTCATTTCACATTGGGATATATTACCTGATTTAGATACATCAACTAAGCGATTAATCTTAGATCAATTTTTGATGATGATGAGGTAAGACCTAATTTCCTCAATATATCCCATGAACTCCTACTCGAATGTGTGAAATTCATTTTTGATACAGCACGATCCCATTTCTCTTTTCGACTTGTGTTGCGATATTCTCGCGACAAAGGACAGTTCTTGGAATTTGGGGCAGCGGCCGTTACTTCCAAGAATACCTTCTATCGGACGGAATTTTGGGAATCCGTAAAGCTGACCAGGTACTTTCCATAGCTAAGATACCTGTACTTTGTACACGTCCGACCTCTCTCAATTATTCAAGAACATTCTCTCTGGACTTCTCGTTTAACTACCAAGGTGCTCAGTTTTACTAGTAAGGTCTACTTTACCAATTTACTTGCACCAGTCTTTAACAGCACTCTGAACTACAAGTTCCTCTCAAATTCTCTGAAAATAATCTGTCTTATGCATTATTCTCCGGTTGGGTCAGTTAGCTACCCTCATTGTGTTCATTGTGTATGTAAATTACTCAGTTGAAATTCTCCACGTAAAAGAAAAAGGTTGTGAATTGTGAACCTGTGACGCAATTACATATCGCCAAGGCACAATTTATCAGTGAAAGTTCGAGAAGCTTTATCCAAAGTGCCTGCATCTTACTTTACGAAGTCTACCTCGACGATTAAAGTAGAGCTGTGGTGATTTCCAATCCAACAAGTAAGGTTTGATCTTTTTATTAGCAAGTAATACTCGAAGTGCCTAAGATTAAGCAAAGAAGTTCAAATCCTTGGTTGTTATAGACACCTAAAAACTCTACATGAACACTTAAGTGCTGTAAATCTGCAAACTATTCTTATCTGTGAATACATAATTCTGTTATAACTACAAACTTGTTCTTATTCACCTTGCAAATATCTTTTCTACCAAAGATAATTGTTGGATCTACTGTTATAGTATAACCAGCGACTCAGGAAGTGCGCTTCTCTCTCATTAAGCAGGTGATTATTATTAATCCCAATTTTGTACCCGCACAATTTGTATTGATAAAATTCATAAGCATATTTTAAAGGATGGTGATTTTCAATAGACTATATACAAATTATCGGTTTCTTTGATAACTTGGAACGAATTATGTTTGACACAGATAGATCGAAGTTGGCCTAATATGCTGTGGATGAAAATCATCATATAAAATGTAGCGATACATCTATCATGTTCGAAGACGAAAAACCTCCAAGAAGAAAAATCAAAGAAGCAGCATTAAACAAAATCGCTTCTGATCCCATAAGTTCTGCATCAATTGTGTTGCCGGAAGTTTTGAGTCCGATTGTTCGAATTAACCCGAAGAAATATTCAAACCACAGATACGTACGAATTAGATTTAGTCTCAGAATCTTGTCCATGTCCAGGACTTCAATTTTTTTAAAGTTGATTTTTTGACAAGAAAATGATAGAGGATTTTTATCAAAAGGTTGCTAGCAAGAACAATAAGAGATGGTCGTTATTGCCCAATTAATAATTGTACCTGAGCCGATCATCACAAATTTCTCTTCAACAACTTCTCAATTATGTCATAAAATAATGATAATGATAATAATAATAAAACTGGTGTCACACTAATTGTACGACAAACACTGACACACCGTTGTTTTAGTAAACCAATCGAAAAAATTAATGAGTATAGATGTTCCTACTAGATAAGTTTAAGTTTGACCTCTTTTTTTAATTGGTTTTGTTATTTCGTTTTTTATTCATTTTCTCGTTTTTTTCTTATGTAAGCTCTACTGCAACCATTTTCCCCTAGTGTAAAAAACGAGTTTTATTACATAATGTAATAAAAATCTTAGCTTCCCATTGAAAAAATATGTTGATGACGTTACAACTTTGACAAATTTGACTTATTATTTTGTAACTTATGTCAAGAGATGCGGAATATAAGACACCGTTCGACGTGTTTTTGCATTTTTTTCAAAAGTAATCGTTGTACGTTTTATGAATTTTGTGCATTACTTTATCATAACCTTGTATATATATAAACAAATACAAATGCCACGACGAATGAACAAACCTAAATCTCAAATTGAAATAACTACTTCTAATCTTCCCTAATTTTGTTCGTAGCTCAAATTCCCTCTTCCTAAACACCAACCTCAATGCTTTTCAAAATTTTGACAACGTTCATTATTCCACCGTGATGAACCTTTTCCAAGAATTTTCTCCCAATTGACACTGTTTAATAAGTCCAACCGATGTCAATCCAATACGTAGTTTCGGGCATTGAAATTTATGACGGCCTTTTTAACATTTCTATTTTCTCTCGAGGAAATAGAAAAATATTCATATCTTTAGGTGGAAAAAAAACTGACAGTAAATATGAGAATATGTGAGATACCAGAAACGTTCATACATGCACATTTTTTTTTTAATAAATTCGATATCTTATGACGTATAAAGTATTAAAAAATAATCTTTCAAATTTTACAGCTTAATTCATATATCTTCCAAGTTCCAAGTTATAACTTGAACTGATCGAAATTCTAGCAGCTATAGAGATGCTCATGACTCCTCAACTATTGAACTGATTTAGCGCTAACTAACTTGACAGAGATATTCGGACAGTTTAACCTATTCTGAATACATATATGAAGTCTCTAGATCATCTCCTTTGATTGATAGAAACCGGACGAAACTACTCAAGTTTAACTATTGTATTGATCATCAGGAGGTCAAACCCAACCGATTGAGGGCATTGTCGCCTCGATATTCGAAAATTACAGAAATTTGGGCAAAATGTTAGTATATTGGTCTACTAGAACAAATGCAAATGCTCATTCAGGTCCGTTATGATATACGATTTCGAACTTGGGGCAATAACGATTGACGATGATACTTACATTGTCTAGATGAAATCATTTCGATCACTGTACTATCTGAAAAAAGTTAAAACACAATTAATCTTCTATTTCAAGTAGATAAAGAAGAGTAGAAAAATTAATCCGTTCTCCATTCAATTTAGTATTAGTTCTCAATTCCTCCAAGAATATTTTCAGATATCAATCATCAATAGCTCCAAATAATAGAGATGAATTATGAGATTCATAATAAAGATACCTTACATTTATCGTCAATTGGATATCCATATTTACATTAAATTGTCTTTGTTTGACAATTTCAGCTCATTGAATATTTTAATTATGTACTTGAAGATTTCAAGCACCTACAGTATGAATCAGTGAACATCATCAATCGGTAAACCAAATAATTTTGCAGCAGTATTTCAGAGTATTATCAATAGCTGATTTGATATTTTTTAAGTAGCAACGTGGATATTTCTATTGTGATGATTTTTAAACGCTATTTATACCAGAATCAGTTATTAGCTGCATACGAGTGTTGCAATCTGCCAGCTGACAGTTCTATCGTCAAGCTTGACATTTTTGAGGTTATACCTAGTAAAAACATTTCGAAATACGAGCGCTATTAGTGTTGTTTTCAGTTACTCAAAAGACTCATCTCGCCCAAAAAATTGAATTTAATCGTGAATATTTTCGTGCAATTATTTTTTACAACTTTCAACGTGGCTCAACTCAACAACAGTGCATCGATGAACTCAATTTAATTTTTGGCGATGAAGCTCTATCAAGGACCAGTGTTTGTTTACCCATGGTATGGTGAATTCAACCGAGGTCGTAGTTCACTCCAAGACGAATTTCGTGAAGGTCATATAACATCAGTTGTTGATGCGAAACCCATTGATGCTGTGGTCCAAATGATATTGAAAGATCGTCATGTGACCTAACGTGAGATCATTGAAAACGTGGCGGTTGAACTAAACACCACGTTTCTCTCTATTCGGCTTTTGAGAATGAATAAGGAGCAATTAGTTTCCATAATAATGGATAAAGGAAAGAATTTCGATAGTGTGACAGGTATGAGTTCGGTTACATTCGAAAAAACCAAGGAAATGGTTGCAGTACATCTCGGAGAGAATAAACAAGGAGATAACCTAGAAAATCACGAGGTATTTATCAAAATTATTTCTCATTTAGAGGAGAGAATAATTGATCAGAAGCTCGTCATCAAATTATTGATGGACAAAAATCACAGCGAAGAATCTGCAGGTGAAAATTCACAAGAGGGAATTCTACCTAAAAATAACGAACTAAATGATGTCAATATCAGTTTTGCTGCGGTAACAAAAAGAGCCTGGTTTCATGTAGGAAGAGTTAGACCGAAAGTAACTTGTGAGCATATAAAAAATCATTTGTCTGTCAAGTTTTCCTGCAGGGAATTTCTGATAGACAGTATAAAAGATGAGAATGGTAATTCGTCGAGTGTATCACTCAGAATTGGAGCAGATTTTGGATTGCTGGGCGATTTGAATAAACCTGAAACTTGGCCTGTTGGGGTGGTCGTCAAGAGGTTTCACTTATTTCGACGATATGAACAGAAAGTTTAAATATAGATCAGTCAATTCGAATTGTCAGTCCATTAAAAATAAAACTGAGTTGTTAGAAAATTTTGTGAGGGAAAATTCAATAGATTTAGGAATATTAACTGAAACCTGGATGTCACAAGAACAATATTCTCATTTCAAGATTCCTGCTCAATATTGCATCATATTTTGCAAGGAAAAACACTTCATGTGGCGATATCGCTATTTTCACCCGAGATAATTTGGAAGCGGAAGAAATAGAAGAATTAAAAGGGTATGAAGAAGAAGAATATTTTCAAGTGACCGGAATTGAAATTGAAAAACTACTAATACAGGTGATCGGCATATATAGAGCTCCATCAGGCAATAGGCAGGATCTCGAGAAGTTTTTTTGTAGGTTGTCGGAGGTTTTAAGGATCATAAATGATCGTGATAGAAACAAAATTACTTTTATTGGGGAAACTTCAACTTGAATAACCTGAAACCCACCAAAGACACTAAGAGATTTCTCAACTTGATGGCAGAATTTGGCTTTGAGCCTATGTTTCAGGAACCGTCTAGGGTAACCATCAATTCATTAACTTGTATAGACAATATTTTTCATCGCAGCTGTGAAGCGTTCGAGATTGTGAGGAGTACGTTCCAGCCCCATATTTCTCACCATCGTGTCCAGAAAATTGAGTTCTGCAATTCAGCAACGATACCGAACAAACCTGTATTTGAGTATGTGAGGGAATTCTCTGAATATAACATCAATAAACTAACCACTTACCTAGGTGAGGCTAATTGGATGGGTGAAAATTACAGAGATGAAACAGCAGAAGGAATTTTTGGAAATTTTCACTCAGAAATAATGGCAGCCTTAGAAATCCACTGCCCAGTCATTAGAAAAGTGGCCAGATCATCAACAAAGTTAATAAATGAACCTTGGTACACAGTTGAACAGGAAAAAATAAAAAAATATATTGGATTCTCTACAAACGAAACATGAAGTTAAAAAAGAAGAAGAGACAATGAAGTTGTACAGAAATTACAGGAAGCTCCACAAGATCGCATTAGAGGACGCAAAGAAAAAATATTTTTCCACAAAAATATCAAAGTCGAAGAATAAGCAAAAACAAGCTTGGCAAATTGTGAACTCTCACCGAGGGCAAAAAAACCAGGATAGTGTACTTGATCCGGAAGAATGTTTGAAGTTCCTCGAAAAAAATAAGTAATGATGCATTGAATTCCGCCACTGAGAAGGAAACTCAAAAATCAAATTCAAAATCAATTCTCATGAGGTTCTTTTGAATAAGCTAGAACATTATGGTGTAAGGGGTCTACCCCTTAAATTAATTGCTTCTTTTTTGGAAGGTAAACAGAAACAGGTGCAAATATAGGAAAAAGAACATCTTGAATGCAGAAACAAAGGGGGTGCCTCAGGGGTCCATACTAGGTCCATTACTTTTCATTGTGTACATTAATGGCCTGCCTAACAACATGTCGTGTGAGTGTGTTTAGAACTATGCGGACGACACATCCTTCCTGAGAATTTCAAAAAACTCAGTTAGAACCAACACGGAGAGGTCCCTCAAAGAAGCTGAATCATGGTTCTACTTTAAAGGTCCACGTTTAAACGTAGAAAAAACAAAAATTCTGTGGATCACGACAACCACTGCACCAACTGACATCAAAAGTGCGAAGTTTCTCGGCGTGCAGCTTCAGGAGAATTTCAAATTCGATATTCACATAGAGTAATATTCCTCTTGAACAGATTGAAAAATTGAACATCTGAACATGTACCCTTGGACACCTACTATGCTCTTTTCCACAACGCCATGTCATATGGCATTCTTATTTGGGGTGATGCGCCCGAATCCAAAACTGTTTTTTTGAAACAAAAAAGAGATATAAGAACTCTTGCAGGAATAACCCAAGTAGCATTTTTTGTTTTATAAAAGTACGAATACACTCTTCGACACTGCCTTATGAAATTCAAAGTTATGTAATGTAGATACAATTAATTTTCCCTGTCCCCTATATATCCTTTATTGGCCTTAAATGATATAATTTATAACTTCCTTATAAGTGTCAACAAAGACTTATGGTTTTTCCGATAACCAATTGAACACTTTTATAATCCTACTTATACGACTGTTATGAAACTTTCATATGGAGACGATAGGTACTGTTTCCGTTACCTTTCTGTTGTTGTTTCAACTACTTTTCTGGATGAAAACACGCATGCGCAATTTTGTCGTATTGTTTCCCTCTAATTCAACCTCAAGTATTATTCATATTTATTTATCTGTTGGTTTATTGGTTAGTTGAATTCAGAATCAACCCAATAACATTAAATATGAAGTTGAAGATACGTAGTTGGTATTATTGAACGCTTACAAGTAACATTTCTAATAAGCGCGAAGAAAATCTGGAAGGTAATTGAGAAAACACTTGCAATTTTTTCTACACTGTATGAAATCGAATTTTACCTCCGAATAACCCGTGCGCCCTCGATTTACGAAAGTTTTGAATTTTTATTGAATAATACACAAATCAATTTCAATTTTTTTTTCTAAAGGTAAAAACTTTTCAATACAAACACTATGTTTTTTTTTATTATTATAGGTTTGCCGCTTCGACAGCTAGGTCATTAGCGGTGTTGGTATTGTTACATGTATGACTTAGGGACTATTCACAATTAAATTTTCACATTGATAGATTTTATAAAAGCTAAAGTATTAAGGATATCCTTTGTGTTGATCTTAAGAGCTTCTTCCATCTTGATGTTCACATTGAAATGATTCCTTTGGGTCTGGTACATGCTGCATTCTGTTATAATGTGCTGGATGGTGATATTGGTGTTGCATGTAGTACATATTGGGGCGTTATCCTTTGCTAGGAGGTGTTGATGAGTAACAAAGCTATGCCCGATTCGAAGTCGTCTTATGGTCACTAAGTCTCTTCTATGTTGGGTGATAGGATTTAGGTTGGATATAGTTGGGTCGATGAGTGCAAGTTTGGACCTTTGATGTTGCCAAATATTTTTCCATTTTTTCTTTATAAAGGTTTTGTAGTTGTTACTCATATCGTAATTGGTCAACATATCAATTTCCTCTACTGAAGAGATGTTTTGAGTAATAGTATCTTGAAATTAACAGAAAATTCATCTTCAATCCAAATTCAACTTCTTTTCTTTGTTCTAAATTTTTCACAAAGCTGAAAAAACACGACATTTTCAATAAAAATATGGCCGTGTCGGATATTTAGTCATGCTCAACACTTGGACCCATATAAATTATTTCACATCTATAATGTAAATACACTGCCTTTTTGTTCTATAATAATTTTTGAAATATTCATCACCAATTTAAGTGATGAAAATTACTGAATAAAAAAAAGTAGGAGCTTTATGAACTTAAAGTGAACACCTTTTTATTACTTATTCTCATCTTGAATTATAAGGGTACTCAGTTATTGGACATACATGATTTTTATGTATATAAAATACTTGATAAAAACTTGAAAACACTGAACACTATCGGTTACATTACGAAGTTGCAAACACTTCTATAGAACGCCCTATAATAACTGTTGTATCACCTTGCTTCTGATGTTTCATAGGCGGGTTCCTGTCACCTTTATAAGCCCATATTATGAACCTTTTGGTACTATAACCTGAAGTTTTTATGAACAGTTGAAAATCTATAGTTTATAGAAACTTCTGGGAATCAATAACTTTTGCAACTCCTATATGAACTAAAACACCTCAGGTACTTAGCACCCCTATTATAAATCTTCAGATTACTAAAAATGTTACTTGGGAAGCAGCACCGTCTCCTACAGAGACTACTTCAGAAAGTTCAACATTCTGACTTTCCACTCCCAGTTCATTTATGCTTGTCTAGTTCACGCTCATGAGAATAAGCATAAATATATCGTATGTGGTGAATTCCATCAGTACGCCACACGCCAAAGACAAGATCTGTGTATGCCGTACCACAGAATAAAAAGAACTCAGGAAGCTACTAATTACTTGGTGATTAAATTGTACAATCACCTTCTAGCTGAAATAAAACAATCGTATGGTTTCAAAAGACGTCTCAGGCTCTTTCTAACAGCAAAGTGTTACTACACGGTTGCAGAATTTCTTGCAGATGAGTTCAAATAGTGGAGGAAAAAAATAGTTCTTTTATTGTTGTATCCTGTGTTTTTTTCTTTTTGTGTGACTATAATTGCTACCATATGTCTGAAACAATTTGCTGAATGAATTTGATTTGATTTGATTTGATATGTTTTAGAGAAACCCCAATCAGTTCACAATTGAATGTCGTAATATCTGGACGATCTATGGTATGAAATAAAACTCTTTTGCTGATATAAATACGTATGCGATTTTAATGTTTACTCTACATGTTTCGAGCCAATCCAACAACAAAAAAATCTATGTAGAAAACGTAAAAACGCTCTACAATGAAAGACAAAATACAAAATATAGGAGCAAAATCCAACTGATGAAAGTTCCAAAACTTCGAAAATAAAAAAAATAACAATTAAATTATGAAAGTCATTGATATTAAACAATAAAGGCCAATAATATAAAACGGTTTGAAAAAGGAAATAATTAGTACAAAAAGTCATAATTGAAAAAATAGCGTGGGTAACAAACCGCATTAAATAAAGTTAATTGAAAAAGGTCGAATGTCTTGAAAAATCACATAATTAACAATTAATGGAAAATTATTTGAAGTCATGTCAATGATCTAAAATACTTATTGTGGAAATAATACTCACTCGATCATAAATATACTAATGAGAGATAATGTGACTTTTACTTTTGAAAGCGTCAACATTTCGAAATATAATTTAGAGAGATAAAGACAAACTAAATTCGCTTAATTGTTATGGTGTTATATGTTGGAATGTGATTCGATTGGTTGCAAATTTGTTTATGTGGGTAGAACGGGTAGAATTATGTCCAGTAGAATGAGTGAGCATTTACAAAATAGAACTAATTTTTCCAATAGTAACTCGGCATTTGGAGTGCATCTCCAATCGAGTCACCAATTCCGATATTGACTTATTGTACGGGACTAGTATGGAGCAGACAATTGATTGTATTGTTTGATCTCGTAATACTCTTGTTCGTCTTCTTTCAGCTAGCTAGCGATATTGTTTCCTTTGATTCGTTTGATATAGTTTACTTTGTCTTTTGTTATTTTTGTGTTTGTTCTTTCAATTGGATGGTGGTAGTAGATTTTAGTTGGGACACGTATGAAGTCATATTTCATTTTCATTAGTTTTGCTCATATTCATTCTGATTATTCGATCGATCTGAGACATGGCTCATTTTGTTGAAACTGGGCAGTTTTGTGTTTGAGCATGTTTCTTACAGAAAATATCGAAATTATTCATCAACTCTATAACTCTATGAGGCGAAGAAAGCTCAAATTATTCTTTTGCTCATTATTGAAATTATTCTTTTATTTAAAACGTAAATCTCTAATACTATCTCGATATACCAAATGATAACAAAACTGGTTGCTCATTTTGACGAAAAAATCCTTCCAGAACACAGAATTAAGTTTACCTCCTCTGCCTGTTAACAATCATATGATATGTTTTGACAGACCCCCTAGAGCTAGTTCAGATCCGCTTCTCCGAATTTCCCGCCAATATCGCAATCACAATTCCGGAAATAAATTTGTATATATAATATATGTTTAATTTCTTCCAACACAACCTAACAAAATATTCTCTGAATAATGAAAATATATATGTATGAACATAGGCTTTCAACAAGATCACCTGTTAGTTTTTGAAATATAAATTAATATTATTCCTTTTTTTGACTCCGGTACAACCATCCACATCCGAACACAGTATTCATCCCAAAAATATGTTGACAACCAGAGAATAGAAATGTCTATACTTGGTTCAAAAAGCTACACATATCATGTCAGGCCTCAAATAAATGCCTCAATCGTGAAAAAAAAGTCTCAATATTTTATTCAGTTTTCCTCAAATCATTTACCAGTGTAGAATCTGAATTCAGAAGTCACAGTTCCACCTGATGTCTGAATAATTTGGGACTTTTCAATTTTCTGTATTCCATTGGTAGTGCGGCATACATTTTTGGGCCTAGGTACGTCCAGTGTCTGTGTCCTACCGCTTTTCTGGTACGTATTGTCTTGAAGTTGATCTGTTTATATCGAGTACAGTGCTCATGATCAGTTGATTGCAGCAATATTTTTCACTTGTGGACTAAACTAAATAATTTAAGAAGGTAAAGTTTTATATCCAATACTCCCCTGATCTTATACAACTCCTCTGTAAAATATTATTTTGAGAATTATCCTTGGTAAAATATTGAGTTTTTCCAAAATGATTTGTATATGCTACTCCCCAGCCAATGTTGCCATACGTCAGTTGTGTCCGAACCATTCACGTGCGGTCTCAGGTACCTGAATGTATGCAGTAGTAGCCCCCTAAGTTTCCTTGCCAAGTATTCACAGTGAAAGACCCACTTCATGTGATTATAAATATATACACCAAGGTATTCAACATGCCCTTCATTACTTTCATGAATAAATTCCCGTTCACTGATCTTCAATGGACCCAAATTTGGTAGATGATTTCCTTAAGATGTTATTGGCAAGTACGTAGTTTTTCCCGAATTTAGTGTCAATCCGTTTTGTCTTAAACATTTCGAAATAGTAGCTACGAAGATTACATTCCTCATTCCTTTTTACCTCATCCCACGTTTTATCTTCACATATTAAAACCATATCATCGGTAAAGGCTATAATTCTTGCAGGGATTTTAATTCTCAATAAGGCATTCACATAGATCAGGAACAGTATCGGTCTGGGGACCGTGTCTTGTGGTACTCCACATGTTATTAACTCCTTATGGTTGCTTTCATTCTCTATTTGCACAATTTGTGTTCTTTCCCTTAAGTAGCGCTTCTGAACAGGTCAAGTGCAACCCCTCTTATCCCATATCTATACATCCTGCCCAAGAGTTTTTCATGATTTACTGTATCGAACGTTTTATATAGATCAAGAAAAACAAAACAAAAGTTTTTCAAGTATCTCAGCGATATCAGAGATTAACGAAATTATATCCAATTAACCAGAGGATGATTTCTTCTTTAATAGAAAGATAATATTCTTGAGTTCTTCACTAGTGCATGGTACCACAATAAGTGATTTATCGGATACAATCTCACTAGATTTTAGTTTGCTTTATAGTTTACTGCTATTGTTCAGCAAATTTTGCAAAAGTTTCATTCATGGCATTACAAATATCATTTTGATTTAAAGTGTTTTTTGTTTTTCTCAGTTCAGCGCCGTTTCTCATGGTGTACACATCTGTGCCCTTTCAGTGAATTTAATTGCTTTTTACTAAAAATAAATCGCCGCGAATATATCAAAAATGGCAGACTGACGAGGACGATTCCATGGAATTTCAAGTTGTTACAAATAAGAGAAACGTTATGGAAGAAAATATTCATAAAGAAATAAAAAATTATAGGAACAACAACTGCGACAGATTCAGAAACAGCAGGTGGAAATCATAAAAAAAATTTTCTGAGACAACATTCGAATCCAAATAAAACCACCGATAACAACAAATCATATGCTACACGTCAGCAGGTTCAAGATAACAATTCCAGAATGAAACCTGCCGTCAGGTCGGCGACCTTTACTTTCAAGAAGTATAAATATTTATTCTATGTCAACATGATCAACATAAACATCACAAGAAGTAGCAGACATATGGCAAACCAAATTACCAAACTCATTAGACTGCATCATTCAAACTAAAACTGGTTTTCTTGTGAAAAGCGAGAAAAGCGATACGGAAAAACAGAAAATTATAGCCGTTCTAGACAATTTGAAGAAAGAAAACATCGTTGCTATAGCTACAGGGAAACCACATCTAACATCCAGCAGACAAAACGATCAGTGGAACCCTCCTACTCTGTTGTTATCGGCCAAATAGAGTTGAATATTCAAGACAACGACATTAGTGAACATCTTACAAACAACAATTTGAAACACATATATTGCCAGATAATAAAATCCCGTGCAACTGGAAAAATAACAAATATGATAAGAATCATCACAGCTTATGAAAAAACAACAGAATATCTATTGGGAAATGGTTTGTTCTACAAGAATTGTCACTACCCTGTATACTCTAGTTTAGCGCCAAGTGCTGCTCCTTAACCATGTACCAAATGCCAAAAATTCACGCATACAACAGAAGAATGCCATGAAAACATTCAATGCAGTAAATGTTTCGGACCCCATCGAACCTTCAAGTGTACATCAACTCTGCAACCCAAATGTAAAGCCTGCCATGCGGAAGATCATGAAGCCTGGTCCTTCAAATGTCCCAAACGACCAACAAAACCAATGGAAGGAATTCCCAATATACCAGTGAAACCAATAAATGAGAAAACACAGAATCTACCAAATAAAGCAAAAAAATCTAGAATACACTCAGCAATATCAAAAAATGACTATATAATTAGTAAATACACATCAACCTTAAACAAGGAAAAAAATTCACAAATAAATAGAGACGAATTAATTAGAAAACTAAAACAAAGATTTATAGTGTAATTCAATATAGACACCCATGTTCTATTCACAGGAAACCGTATGTATATTCTCATGTTTGATTTGGATAGTCCCAATACTGACTCACCAACTCAACCAATTGAAGAAGACAACAATGTCCAATTCATAATAATGCAATTGCTTAATATTTTATATTCGAACATCAATAGTTACATTAAGAAAAAATCGTTGATAAACTACTACATCGAAAAAAACAATATCAATTGCTCCCTCTTTGTTGAATCAAAAACCTCACTCATAAGCAATTTAAAATACCGAGATTGGGACATCGTGCACAGCCCGGGACACATAGTGAACACCAATGTCAGAGGGGGGCTCTAATTCAGGTGAAACCCACATTATGCAAAGGAAATGCCAATCGCCCAAGAATAAATAATTTGCTTAATGAATGTCTACATATCACTGTGCCATTTCAAAATGACCAATTACACATATTTCTAGTTTATATCCACCCTTCCGCAAAAATAGAAGAAACTATATAAACAATGGCATCCTTACACAAATTCACAATCATTATAGGTGATTTCAATATGAACAGACATCTATACCAACGGCATAGATAGCACACTGTGCACGGAAAATATAAGTCACAACTTCAAAAATATAAAACTTATTCCAGACCATGGAGGAGAGCACCTTGCTGTAGATATCAGATTTGATCTTGGAACACCACCGAAAAATATTGTGAAACCGCCAAGATACAATTTTAAAAAATGTAATGTGAAAAACGTCAATGAGCAACTTAAGAGCTTTATAGAACAGGTAGAAATTATGGATGAAGAATGCATAAACAAGTTCAACAACCTATTTTCTGAAGAGGTATTGCAAAATTCACCTACATATTACCAAACTTACTGCACCCAAGAACTCCCACCATATATAATTGCACTTATAAAAAAAAAAAGAAGAATGTACAGGGAATACATAGCACAAGGAAATGACCAAACTAAGAAGAATATTAACCAATACAACAAAAACATACAGCGAATGATTCAGGACTACAAAACCCACACATGGGTTGCAGCATGTGAACGAATCAACAGACATAAGGGCAAAATTTTTTGGAACGAGATTAGGAAGTTGAGCAAATATAAAAACAATGAGAACAGACCAAAAACAGACCTAGTAGAAAATGGTATCAGATACCAAACTACAGAAGAGAAACTGGCGGCTTTTGCCAATTACTATAAAAAACAATATACCAAGGAAAACGACCCAAACTTTTTGCTAGAACACTACGACAACATAGAACAATGGGTGAAAATTTTCAAAAACCAGGAAGTGGTAAAACAGGAGCAAACTATAGATCCCGAAACATATTACGAAATCTTGAAGAAGGTCAAAAACACTTCTCCTGGTCATGACCATATCACCAAAGACATATTGAGAAAACTAGACCAAGAAGTGCATGATTTCATCATCAAAATATATGAGTACTGCCTTTCAAATCACTACTTTCCAAAGGAATGGAAGACAGGGACTATCATCACAATACCTAAGAAAAAATCTGATCAAACCAAACTATCAAACTACAGACCAATCACTCTACTTTCCAACTTGGGCAAAAACTTGGAAAAAATAATTTTAGACAGTTTGAAAACAACTATAGGCAAGAAAATCCCTGATTACCAGTTCGGCTTTAAAGACCATCAATCAACCCTACACCCTTTGATAATCCTAAGTAACAATCTGCAAGCAACGAGACAAAAAGGAGGAAAAAGTGCAGCGCTTTTTTTGGACATCAGCAAAGCATTCGATAGCATATGGCATTCAGGTTTGATTTACAAACTCTATACCTTCGACTCTCCCGACTACCTCACACGAATAATAATGAGTATGCTCGAGAATAGATCTCTGAGAGTGAAGATAGATGACCAACTATCAGACAAGTTTACACCAGAGAGAGGGCTACCACAGGGTTTTCCATTGTCTCCTACTCTCTACAATTTATACTGTGCTGATATTTTCAACAGCGATCCCAAATATATTGACCGGAGATGCTATATATTACAATTTGCCGGTGACATAGTGTTGGTGTGTCATGCCAATAATATGCAAGACGCAATGGAACAACTACAAGCTCTAACAGACAGGATATCCTTATGGTTTAATAAATGGAGACTCCGGCCCAATCCACCAAAAAGCCATTTCCTCATCTGCAATCATAGATTAAGAGGTACCTCGCCGAATATAACACTTTACAATCAAATAATCAAGCCCAAAAATAGTGTCAAATATCTTGAAATCAACCTAGATGGTAAATTTAACTTTAACCACCACACAGGATTAATTAAAAAAGCCACTGTCTCCAGAGCAACACAATTCAGGGGACTTACTTATAAACAAAAGGGCATAAATCATAGTACAGCTAGCAAAATATATGTAGACCTCTTGTTGAATATGGACACATATAATTCCTCAACAGCAGAAAGCCAGTACAAAAAAAGCTTAAAGTGACGGAAACAACAGCACTGAGGAAGCTCACAAAGCTGAAACACCCATCAAACCCTCTCTTTAATCCGTCCAACAATCTCCTATACGAGACTACCAAAAATGTTCAGATAGACCAAAGACTACGACTACTAGCTGGGAGATTTTGCAGGAATAAGGAAAACTTCAGGATTTTAAAAAAGTTTTGCATACAGCGCGAAGAAAATCACAACAGGTTCAGATATCCTGCTATGACTCTATGGGAGACTCTACAACAGATAAAAAACGAAGACACCACAAATTAGAAATAAGAACTTCTCGATTATATTTAATGTTATAATTTCATTTAATTAATTGTGAAAAAAATAAAAAGTATAATTGTATCACAGGCTAAAGGACCTCGGTCGATGGCCATTTGTAAACCATGTTTACAATAAAGCACTTTATTATTATTAATTGTTTTAATGAGAGGATCATATGATCAAAATTGCAGGTGCTAAAATTTTCAGGAACATTGAAACATTCTTGAAAATATAGAGAAAAATACGGTATTTCTGATATTTTCGCGAATTATAAGGTTTAGTAAAAAAAAGTTCTAAACAAAAGTTGTAGAGCGGAAAATTCTAGTCCAAATTATATACTTTATCGTTCTCGAAAGTGAATTTGTATACTGATAAACAGCGTATTTCTTTGGTAGCGCAATACCAACGAATTTTAAATTTGGCGCTCGATGAAATGACTACCTGAAAGCTTAATCAAACATCTGGCAGATATTCGCCAGAGTTATAGAACGTACCTCCAGGAATACGAATTTTATTCTGGCTATCGCATAAATTCTTTACATTGAATTTTGATGATAAAGTCATATTCCACAAATTTTTTCCAACGATTGCTTGCATTCCATTGCGTCCTTGAAATGCCATTTGACAGTTAATATGGTTGCTACCAATAACACCTGTAGAAAGAGACATCAGACAATCTCTTTTCTCAAAAGGATTATGGCATTTTAGCCAGAATACAATTTTTTCCATGTCTTTTTTATCTATCTTCATACGACTTTCAGATAAATCCACTTGCTGTTCACTATTCGTTGTTCTCAAATCAGTATATTCCTCCAAACATTCCATGACGTCAAATGCCGATGGCATCCTCAGAAGGTAACGCACAACAACACTGGGTGTGACTCCTCTACCATGCCTTAAATCGGTACCGAAAAATCTATTTAGTGTTTGTTCTATACACATATCACTCCAGACACCACTCCAAGCTTTGTCTGTCCTACGAATAGTGAAATATCCTTCTCTTGTGAACCTGTCGAATTCTAATGGATCCATCGTTGTTTCCAAATGCACCATATCTTATAAGTACCATTGAACACTTTTTGCATAGGCGAAATGCCCGGATGCATGAAAAAGTGGTAAAATTTTCCTGACACTGCTTAAGTGCAAATCTCAATCTCCAATACTTTCTGCTTCTTCGAATTTCCGAGTTGAACATACTTTCATTGGGTCAATATTACAGTCGCCCAAAGTAGGAGATTTTTCCTTCCATTTTTCGAACAACATTTTCACTTGTTTCTCAATTTCGTCAGTCGCAGTTGTATTGCTTGTTTTCAAAATATGAATTCCTATAGCAGTGAAAGTTAATATGTGTTCACGTAAAGCTCTGCTGAAAGTCCTTCACACATTTTCTTCACTGATTGTGCAGCGTATGAAGTAGCCCAAAGATCTTTCAAACCACTCCCATCCATGATAAAGCTAATGGCGCCCAAATATGACATCAATATGAACCCTCCCAATCAATATTCCTAAATTCAGGAACGACTGCACAATGATAGAGTTAGCTTTGAAATCTGACATGTTACAAAAGTTGTTCTACTTTTATTTCTCTTCGTTTCTTCAACTGCATAGAGCAAAGCTGTGTGTAATGTGGTTAAACTGGATGGTGAAGCATTAATAAATGGGAGACAATTAACATACGACATCATATATGTAACGTCTCGTGATAAAATTTCATGAAAACCATTCCATGTTGAAATATTTTCTATTTCGAGAGATTTCGCACATAAATACGCAACATATGATTTTGGAACTTCAGGTTGTACTTTAATATGATGTTTTGATTTATCAACGAAATCTACACTTTTCGATCCATCAGGATTCGTGTAACTGAATGGTATCAATTATATCTGCTTTTGTGAAGCTAAAATAGAAGCAGGTGGCATTTCCATCAGCCTTTTGGAACGTACTTCATATTCAACATTATATTCTGGTGTAATAACTTTGATACCTCCTAAACGGTGAAATATTTCATGACCATCCGACGTACTTACATTGTGATCTGTGTTATCAAAAACGAATTGAATGAAAGAGTTTGGATGCGTCAATTTTTCAGGTTGCATAATAACGGAAGCTTCATATAATTGAATATTGTGGTATGAAGCCGATACTCCTAATTTACTCATCATGTCAATTATCAAACGATAACCTGTTTTTCTGTAGACATAAGTTCCTACAACAAACAGAAATTTGGAAATGAATATTCTTGGACGAACAATGAAAATTATGGAATGTGCTATTGTATCACGTTCCACATCGTTCTTTGCACTACATTTTGAATCTAGTATATGGAATAGGAGAGTTTTCAAACTTTCCGGAATTTCAGTTATAGTGCTATCCAAGAATTTACTTGAGAGGGGATAAATTTTATTTTTATAATATTCTTTTGTTTTATATCAGCTACAATGATTTGACCAGCTATCCATAAAATTAAATTTTTTTGATAATTACTGAGAGAATCGGGATTGAAAGCCAATCTTTACTAAGCTCCATTATATTGGGAGATTTGTAAAAGAAAACCGGTTGCTTCCCTCGATGTTGTTCGATGATAATGACATTACTATATTTCTCTTTAAATTTTTTTATGAAAGTATTATTGTTGAGAAAGTTTTCCCACCATAACTAACTATATAATAATCGGTTCTTGTAAGTATTCAAAATTCCGTCAACGAGTTATTTGAGAAAATGAAATTTTGGTGGGGCAATTATTCATTTCAATGCCTCACTGAAATATCGATTTCAAACTAATGAGTTTAAACCCAATAATTACATGTTATTGATATCCCAAGCGAGCTGTTATTCATTCTAATAAACCAAGAATTTCAAATCACACTCTCCAGACAACTTGTGCTGAATCCTACCCTGTTCTAGAACTTCAGATGTCTAGGTCCGCTCGGTTTTGCACTACGCGCCAAATTTCGAATTCACTGTTATCGCCGCATTAGAGAAATACCTTAATAATCAGTATACAAAATCACTTTCGAGAACGGTAAAGTACATAATTTGGACTAGAATTTTCCCTCTACAACTTTTGTTTGAAACTTTTTTTTTTTTTTCAAGCATTCCTCAATGTTCCTGAAAATTTTAACACCTGCATTTTTGACCATTTCTTTCTCTCTTCATAACAATCAACTTATCAAAAATGCAGCTCTTTCCGAGAAAAAGTGATTTCAGCCCTTCCTTGACTGGACTAATTAATGAGATTTGGGTTTATTACTTTTGCGTACTTGTTCCAAGTGGAACAACGAGCTATTGTTCTACCAAAATATCTTAACTTTTCAACTGGCGAGCCAAAAATAATTCCAATCGATTGGGTTCGACTTCCTGATAAAGAATCCGTGGTGAAACTTGAATATGTCTGGCCCTATACTCTCTATATAATAATGACTTAGAGTTTTCATCAACCAAAAAATAAATGAGAGAAACAATAATTCATGTCCTAACCAAGGTACAGCAGTAAACATAAATGATGAAATGAAACGATTAAAAACCATATTATCAAAAGAAAACTTCGAACATAGAAAACATCCAACCATTCTTTTCAAATAACTGGTTCGTATTATATAATTGAGAGAAGAATTCTGTTCATCTCAACAAAGAGGAGATATATTTACGGAGTCAATAGGAATGCATGCCAAGATATAAATAAGGTCATTTAATTTCATCCCAATAAATAGGTCCCAATAGGTCATTCCGAGTGCCTATAAAGCACTTCTGAAGAACTTGACTTATTTGAAATATCGAACATTAAAAAATATCAATATCAAAACAATTGTAGGGAAGAAAGTTCGATATATAATTCGTTCAAGCTATATCCATTATCGGATAGAGCAGGTGTCAAGTGCTGAGTGACGGCAGCAGCAGGAGCGCTCATAGACCGCTTTATGTCTATACATTGCGTTATGGAAGGGGCGGACTCCATGGTTCGGCCTAGGTTGGAGCAGTGCCTGGGGGACGTTTAATAACATTGGTTTGACCCTGTAACCTTCGGGGGACGGAACACATTGTAATTACAAGCTATCTGATCGTAGCCAGGAACCTTTTTATTGTACTATAGATGACCATATTTTGAGGGGTTATGAAAAACCTCAAGCAGGGGATGATAAAAAGATCTATATATCTTTGTCGCATACTTGCAAGCTAGCCATCTTCTGCTATACTTCAACGGAAGCTCTCCACATTCTGACAGAACAGTATTCGTAGGCCTCCCAGGCAAATCCATAAGCCCGAAAATCGTACCACATCCAATTTTCTAAGATTTGTCTTAGCGCAACTACGATATAACATTCCGCCAAAATCAAGGTAAGGTCTAACTAAGCCCTCGTACACACTAAGTAGCGTAAATCGATGAGTGCCCCACGATGGTCTGCAAATAGCTTTAATGATCTTACACTGACTGATAGTACATGAGATCTACATGCCCTTTCAATTTAAGTTTCTGATCAAATACCACTCCTAAATACTTGAGCTGTTGTCTCAAGGAAATTGTTTGTCTATCTAAAGCCACACGAAGAAGGAGGAATGTGTTTAGTAGAGATCACTACCGCCGATTTCCGGTGGTTCCTCTATTTTCCTTTCTATTCTCTTTTTTGTAATGCATGGTTAAATTGAAATATGGCGATTACTATTGTTCATATTTACCGGAGCTCCATCTTTCAAGATGAAAACTGTGTCTGATGTTTCCATATTAGGATGAGGAGAAGCAAAACGCACAGGTTGATTGAACAGACCTAGGAGGTTTATTTTGACAGACAATGGAAGGTGAAAAAAAAATTCTATATTCAAAACTTTGGGACGAGTCCCTTCTCAACCTCAAGGAAAACATTAATTCATCAACAGACAATGTTCTAATGTTGTCCTGATATCACATCTCTACACGAGAGGATGGGACCGGTCTCGACAATTTTTGAAGAATCTCCCCACAGAACGAATCTGAAACCGCTTGACAGCCACTTCCGGAAGAACAGCCGAAGAACTTTTCAATTAAGCCCCAGAAAGATTTGGCTGTTCCACAGAGAGTATCACTCGCAAAACTGCTTAAACGATTTTCTTTTCTTACCCCTTATTAAGTTTTGCAACCTGTCTCTTATCCTCTTTTTAATTATCCATACTAGATGAGCACCTGTATTTCGAGAGAAGAGACCTTCTCAAGTTGACTTCCTCTGCAACTTCCTTATCCCACCACTAAATCCCATATGTTGAATTGTGTCTCCTGTATTTGGAAAGAGGAGTCCGCAGACCTTTGAATGACTTTTACGAATTTCGCCACATTATCCACCTGACGGGGTCAAATTGGTCAATGACCTGCATATAAACAAATTCCAATCGTCATGATTAGCTTTATATTTTTGAAGAGAAGCTTTTTCTACTGGGATCTCCCCAGAGCCCTTATCAATCTTGACGACTATAGAAAAATGATCAATGGGTTTTGTGTCCTTAACTGTCGCCCACTTGAAGAAGACATATCTCGAGTAGACATTGTCAAATCAGGCGCACTAGGATTTGCTCGAAGAGGGGTCAACCTTGTTGGGGTTGAAGAATCATCATTAAGCAATACGAAATCATTATCTTTCAAAATCTTTTGAACAGTACTAGCATTCCGATTTAGGATCCCTGATCCCCATTGAGGTTTTTTCGCGTTGAGATCTCCCAGCAAGAGACATGCTCTACCAGAATAATCAAGGAACTGTTCGAGGACTGAAACCGAGAAGGACACATCTGGTGGAACGTATATACTTACAATTTTATATCCAGAGCAAGTAAGGCCCATGGCTTGCATTCCAAGTGGAAGGTTCACGGGCCGCCATAGCGATTCCTCCAAATCCATCCGCTCTGTATTACCTCACCAATGTGAAGCCTGATATGGACAAGCTTTGATAAGCACTCAACCATGTTTCATTAAAACATGCTATGTCCGCCTTCAAATTTTCAATTTAAATTTTGGCCTAATCAGCTTTATACGAAGAAATATTATGAACGGCCATTAATTTCCTCATTTTTATTTATCTGGTATATTCAGGACAATCCCTCTCAGTAGCAACGTGAGATTTACCACAATAGACATAACGTGGTTCAAAGTCACATACTTGTTAATATTCGTGGTTTGCACCACATACACTGTAGTGAAATTTCCCTTTTCATGGATTTCTTATATGAGTAAATCTCATTGAACAGCCGGAGGAATGTACAATTGAACCCGAAGTCTAATTGAATATAATTCAAAGGATTTGGGAATAATTGTAACCTCAAAAGTTATAGCACATGTGTTAGTTTTGATGAAAATATAACCACTTTTGTGAAACTTTTCCTATTAAACCTCCTTATCTCCTTATTCGGATTTAAACCTCTTTCCAGTTTCAAAATTCCTCTGTAATCTACTGACCAACATCTCTCACAATACCCATCATCGAAACAAATCTGCCCGGAATATAATTTTCCTACTCATCGGGGTTGAACTTATTATATTTGACAAAGCAATTTGCCTGACCCGCAGAAGAATCTTACTCACACTTTTTTCAGACCCTTTCAACAATATTATAGTTCTTGTAATCCTTATTATTGAACAATATTTTACCAATGTTTAGAGAATTAAGTTTCTTTTTTTCTCTACTAGAACTCTCTATCATTACCTCAAATGATGCTTTGCCCTTGGATGAATAATAACAATGAACTTTTTAATTTTAGAGCCATCTTGGCTTATCCTATGTGACATATCAATCAATCTTGCTATAATCTCATTTTTGGCGCTCTTGTTCACCCGAACAGAGTGCCTATCATTTTGCCCGAATGTCAATTTTGCAATTTTAGAATATCGAGCCGAAAATGGTCTCAATCGATTGGGTTCGACTCCCCGATGAAGAATCCGAGGCGAAAGTTGAGTCTCTCCGGCCGGTCGGCCGACCGTATCCTCTCTAGCATCCAAAAGAGATGAGCTAGAGTTTTCATATTTTCAGAATAAGTTAATTGTCCAAATATCTCGGTTAAGTTCGTTATTGGGCGAAATCCGTCGGATGGTTCAGTAGTTATGAGCATCTGAAATTTTGTTTCCTCGATAACTACTAGAATATCCATCCGATCAAGTTGATACTTGAAATATTGTGGAGGGAGGCTGCAACAAAACGGCTCGCAAAATTTCGCAGAATCGTCACGCTAGAAAAGTTTTAAAAACTTCTCAAAAACAAATTTTTTAATCCACACTACCACATGAGATATTTTTCGGATTTCAATAGAAATTCGTGAATATATTGAGGTGATCGATATCTTACTTATCCTCAAATTTCATTGCCGTAGCTCTTTTTCATCTAAAGATATGATCATTTTTTTCATTTACTCAAGAGAAAAGAGAAATGACTTACGTCCCAATGATTTTCTTCGAACGATGGCCTTCACAGATCGATATTCGATTGACAAACGCCGGGCTCAATAATCAGTATCAGTTGGCGTAATATTAATGAAAATTTTTCATTACGGGAAATCATAGAGACAGAATTCAATCTCGATGGCTGAAATAATATAAGTTGTCAAAATTCAGAAAAGCACTGACGTAAGTTTTTAGGAAAAGGGAATTATAGCTTCGACAGAACTTGGGAAAAATTATGAATAGTTAATCTTAATTTGAGATATTGGTTTGCTTATTCATTAGGCGTTCATATTTGCATCACATTGTCCCATAGTACGGGAAAAGACTATTATTCACCTGATCAGAGTGCTTATAGATTTGTTATGGTTTGAATATTTACTCGTAAGAAGCTCAACAAGAGCGCCAAAGCAATCTGACCTCACGTCAGTGCTTTCTAAATTTTTTCTACGATGAGTCACATCCTTAATGTCCGCCAATTCCTCCTTCAATAATCCAATATTCATAGAGTTCCAAATTTTCCCTTCCGACTGCAAAAGAGTAGATTTAGCACTCGAAGATAGATCATCCAGAACCCAAAGCCAAGTCTCGGGATTTGTTTGACTCATATTAAAAAATGAGAAATAACGAAGTTTTTCCTTGATATGTAAAAAAAAATTAACAACAAATCTGAAAGAACTTAGAAAAAATATGTATATAAAACAATGGTCTAGGGCAGCAATTTCGAAGGAAAATGTTCAGCACTCTGTCACGGTTTCAAAATTCCCGCTCCAGTTAGTACCTGCAAACCGAACTGGTGGCGTTAGTCGCAGTAATTCGCCAGCTTATCTCGTACGTTTCGATGGACGCCGTTCTCGGTGGTCCTTTTTCTGTCATCATGTGACGTAGGTTGTCAATTACATCGTTCTTCCCGCATATTTGGTTGAAATGTCCTGGAGTAATTAATCGCAATTTTTCGGATCTGAACAGGATTTTAACTGAAGCCCTGAGAGAAATCTTATCATGTTGGTTTGGTTTGTTCGTTGGTGAGATTTTTGCGCTTTAGCGGAGTGGCTTATTTGTTTGGAAAAACGACATGGGATTGGTGAGTTAACCTAAGTTTGTCACGAGGTATTTTAGATTTCTGTTCGTATTTTAGCATCATTCTGCTTCGAATTGGGAATTATTATTGTACCGTTGCGAGGTACCGCAGATTCTGAACTGTCTTTGAAGTCTTCGAGCTGTTTGTCTAGGCTGTCTTTGAATTACCGTGGAGCTGCCGTGGGAGCTGTCTTTGGGTACCTCCACCAGATTTCGCCATCTAAGATACCACACTTGACATCTACCCAGGCCGCATTACTGTGAGAAATTGTACTACGTTGACCCAGGAATATATTTGAGCCCAGTTTCCATCTACGAGACTGTGAAAATAATTATGGGTTGAGAAACTATATCTTTTTGTATTTCAGTCAAGCCACGACCTAGACTGTTATAGAAGGTTAGTCTGTAGAATTTAGTTAAGATTGATTAGTATCAAAGAGGCCCAATTCAGTGAATACTGTTTAGTACATGAAACCCGACCTATCGAGAAGGTCGCTTAGATATAAGTAAAGACCCGTGCGGAGAGAAAACTCCCATCGGGCGCCTCCCCAGGTGGCGGATAGGGGGATGCCTCCCAGATATGGGTGGTACCGGGGAATGTGCTGAGTACAGAGGAATCAATATTCCAAAAATCAACCAAAATTAAAAGAACGCCTCCAAAAAAGGTTACAAGGAAAGAGAAGGAGAAAGAAGGAGAAAAAAGCCGGGAATGGGTTCCTTACATAGCAAGTACTCCAAAAGAAAGAGAATACAGAGTTAAAGAAATAGAATCGAGCGAGGAAACCCAAGCTTCAGATGAAACCGAGGACCCCCTAGATTGGATGTTCAGATCCGAAACAATAGTTAACACAGCGAAAAGAAAGAGGATGGATATATCTATGAGCATAAGCATGGATAGCGATAGGTATGCAACGCTAATGGAAGCCATCTCAAGGGTAACGGAGGGCATGGAGAAACTTCTGGAAGGAGACAGCATCCAGAACACAGAAGCAGCAAATGAAATAAAGAGACTTCAAAGTATACTGGAAGAAGAGGTAAAGAAGACACACGACGCCATAACGCCATGTGAAAAGAAAGAGGTAGGCATCCAAACAAGCCCAGAAGAAATCGAATTAAATATGACAATGGCGACTCTGCAGCAAAAATTCAGTGAAGAAATGAATGAAGAGCAACTGACGGAATTGCTTAAAATGCAATGGCCAGAAGAAATATTCGCAGTAAAACTAGACGAGAAGAAAATTACCGACAACACCATAGAAGGTGATATAGTGATTATGGCCCCTGCCAAAAAAATGAAGGAAATCAAGTTCCTAAGGAAATTGATAGGAAAATCCAAGAAAGTGTTTAATTATATCCGAGATGGAAAACTCACGGTAGGAAAAAGCGTAACCCACCGAACTGAAGGATGGGCAATAATCGGGGGACAACACGTCAGCGACGCAAATAGTGTGCACTTCATGGGTCTAACAGACGACGAGGGAGTAGCTGCACAGTGCGTGAGTTTGTACGACATGAGCAAACAAATAAGAGAACAAATGTTCCTGAATGAGGAAAAAAAAGCACACATATTGATCCTCAATGACTTGAGCGTGGAGATGAAGAGGAAAATTATACAGAGTGCCCTCTACGACGTTGAAGGCGAGATAACTATACATGAGGCCAAGATAGAATCGGGAGTAGGAGATGTGGGGAAAAAAAAAGAATACGACACGGAAGCCATCATAGTGGAGAAAAACCAGGGAAAGACGTACGCACAGCTTGTGGCCAATCTGAAGGAAACAATAGGAGGAGAGGAAAGAGTAAAGCAAGAAATTAGAGGCATAAGGGAGACCAGAGACGGACATCTTCTACTGGAAATCAGGAAAGGAAGCAAAGACGCACAAGACATTTACAGAAAAATAAAGCAGACAATGAAAGGGGAAACAGTAAAAAAGTTCTCAGGCGCCAACACAAAGCACGCAGTAAACATGTACGGCATCGATATAGACATAAACGAAGATGAAATTAAGAAAGCCTTGAACGAAAAGCTCAATATACCACCAAGTAGTGAAGAGATCGAAGTCAAGGCACTGAGGCCAATGTCAGGAGGGAGAAAAGCTGCCACTGTACTAGCAAAAACGGAAATAATTAAAAAAATGGTGGAGATGAAAAATATGAAGGTGGGATTTTCGATAGTACAAATAAGGGAGAGGGAAAATATAGTGAAATGCAATAGGTGCTGGGAATTGGGGCACATCTCAACAAACTGCAAAGGAGAGGACAGATCAGGTAAATGCAGAAACTGTACAAAAACAGGACATACAGTAAGAGAATGTACAGAGGGGGCTTTCTGCATGATCTGTGATGAGGTGGGACACAGAACCCTGAGTTCCATGTGCAAAAATAATAGAAAACAAAATGTCTGGAAAAATAGATAAGACAACTGTACTTTCTGCTCTCGTGAATCTGCAGACAAAACGTGTGTTGAAGGAGAAAGATTATCAAGGTGGCTTCCTTATAAATATAGGCCATTTACACCAAATCAACTTTAGGATATTATATATTTACACTGTCTTAGTCCCGTATACAGTAATTTATTATTTTATTTATGTAATAATTTGTTTTTATCTATACACTGCTATTTATTATTTTACATGTCTAATATTTTGTTCTTATCTATACATCATTTTACTCCTGTACATAATAATTTATTATTTTATATATTTACATGTGAAAATTGTGGTGTTGACCACAATGAAAGGTGTACCATTAGCAAGATGGCACGCATATATCAGTTGAACCTGGGTAGAGCGAGAGCGGCGCATGATTTAGCGTGGGCTGAAGCGAAAAAGGAAAAGGTAGATATAATGATAATATCTGAGCCAAACAACAAAATGTGCTCGGGAAAGGGCTGCTACATGGATAAAAAGGGGATGTCGCAATCATACTCCTGAACACGAATCTGGAAATAAGCAAGATTGAAAGCAAGGAGGGTATATACATACTGAATTATACAGGACACATATATTTGTGATATACATTTCCCCTAACATCGCAATAGAAGATTTCAAGAAAAGGATCGATGAGATCCTGGGTGAGGCCGCGAAACACCCCCGGAACTCAATAATAGCTGGTGACATAAACGCGAAATTACAACTCTGGGGATCCCCACAGGCAGACAGGAGAGGTGAATATGTGGAGGAGTGGTTATCGCAGATATCATGGACTGCAGTAAACGATGGACAGCACACCTTTGAGAGGGGAACATCCAAATCTCACATCGACGTCACCTTGTGCTCCGAATACATGGCAAAAAAAATTATAGGATGGAGAATCCGCCATGAAAACCCCTACACGCACCATGGTCAGATTCAATATGAGCTGAGAACAAGTAAAAAAGTTAAAATGGCAGAACAAAAGAAAGTATATCTAAATGTTGCTGATTTTGTCAAGAACCTTCAGAAGCTAGAAGGAGACGACGACAAGGAAGATCTGTATGCGGAGCTGGTTAAATTAAACCAAAAATCGACGATAAGAGAGAAAAAACCACAAAAACAGCCTTACTGGTGGAGCGAGAACATAGAGCGTATTAGAAGGGGATACGTGAGAACTAGAAGAGCCTACACAAGGATGGGAGACAGACAGAGCATAGGAGGACGGACATTGAGGAAGCAGATGATGGAGCAAAAAAAGGAGATGAAAAGGGAGATAGCGAGGGCCAAAAGGGAACAATGGGGGACACTGCTAAATGAACTGGATGATGACATATGGGGACAGGGGTATAAGATAGTAACGAAACGCTTCAGAGGAGGTAGCCTGGAATATAAAATCCCTACAAGAAAAAGGAGGGAAATCATAAAAGAGCTTTTCCCAACGAACGGAAAGTGCTTCCGAAAGACGAGAGAAAAAATTAGGGTGCCACATGTCTTCACAAAGGAAGAACTGGAGGTAGCTGTGAGCTCAGTGAAGAATGGAAAGGCTCCGGGGCCGGATGGCATCACGGTGGAGGCGATTAAGATCACGCATAAGAGATTACCGGAGAAGCTCCTCAAGGTGTTCAACGACCTCTTGAACAAACAAGAATTCCCAGAAAACTGGAAAGTGGGAAACGTTATTTTGCTCCCCAAGAAAGGGAAAAAAAAAGTCTAGATGAGTCTTCGGGTTTCAGACCTATATGCTTGCTAAACACAATGGGGAAGGTTTATGAGAGACTGCTCTGGAACAGAATAGAGCAGGAGCTGGAGGAGAAAGGGACCATATCTGACAACCAGCATGGGTTCCGCAAGGGGAGATCCACAACAACAGCAATGCTGGCAATAAAAAAGGCTATAAAAGATGCAAAGAGCAGCTGGTGCGTGGTGGTCACGGTAGACGTCAAGAATGCGTTCAACACAGCCAGCTGGAAGCACATAATCGAGGACTTGCGGAGGGCAGAAGTGAGCACCTACTTGATAAAGTGTGTCGAATCATACCTTTCGAATCGATTCGTGAAGTCGGGGAATATAAAACATAGATGCAGCATGGGTGTGCCGCAGAGCTCAGTTAAGGGTCCGGGCCTGTGGAATGTGAAGTATAATGGGGTGCTGAGCCTGGAATACGGAGTCGGGGTGAAGGCGATCGCCTACGCGGACGATCTGGCGTTTGTGGTCGAGGGAAGGGACGAGGCAGAGACCAGGGAGAGAGCGGAGAGAACCGTAGCAAAGGCCATGAAGTGGATGGAGGAGAGAGGACTGATGGTGGCGGTCTGGAAGACGGAGATGATGGTGGCCAAGGGACCGAGGAGGGCGGCTGATCTGAAGCTGAGGATAGCGGGAGAGGAGGTGGGCGTATCGCAGGAGATCAAATACCTGGGAGTGGTCTTCCGGAAAAACACGATATTTGCGGGACACATAGATTACTGTACAGCGAGGGCGGAGGAGAAACTGGGAGCTGTGTCAAGACTGATGCCCAATATAGAGGGACCAAGGTATGGGAAACGTAGGATACTGTGCGGAATAACCCACAGCATACTATTATACGCGGCACCAGTATGGAGGGAGGCCATGAAAGTGAGCAGAGATAGGCAAAAGATGATAGCCGTTCAGAGAAAGGCATTGCTGAGGGTGGTCTCGGCGTATCGAACTGTATCGGCGGAGGCGGTACAGGTGGTCTCAGGTTTTCCACCGATAGACCTAATGGTGGCGGAAAGGTGCTTTCTTTTCAAGGTGGGGGGTAGGTTGCCTGGCAACAGAAGAATGGCGCACGTGAGGACCATAAGAAAGTGGCAGGAGAGGTGGAGATCGGAGGGTGAGGTAGCAGCGTGGACGAGGAGGATAATTAAAAGCGTGGAAGCTTGGGTAGAATGTCCACACAGGACAACCAACTATTACTTCACGCAGTTTCTCACTGGACATGGGTCCTTTGGGACCTTCACCAAAAAAATACAGAAAACACAAAACGACTTATGTGTGGAATGTGGGGTGCAGGACAGCCCCGAGCACGTGTACCAGTCGTGCAGGAGGTGGAGAGGAGAGAGGGAGGTTTTGAGCAGCCGGCTGGGGGGAGCTATCGATGACGTGGAGGATGTGGTGGACAATATGCTCAAAGACAAAGAACACTGGAAGCTGATCTTTGACTACATCACGGAGGTCATGGAGAGGAAGGAAGGGGAGGGTAGAGAGAGACAACAGGGTGGATGACGTATTGAAGAGGTAAATACATGAAGGCCTCACCGATGTCTGGACTGGAGTCTATTTCCGGCGAGCCTTCAAGCATAAGAAGAGGTGGGGGTTTAGTGGGTGCCAGCCCCACACAACCCCTGGCAGCATTGCACCGCCCAGTTGCCAGGCAAAGCTGGAAGAGCTTCCCCCTCCCTCAGGGCAAAAAAAAAAAGATATAAGTAAAGAGCTATTTGTAACGATTACCATCGAGGCTCTAAGTATATACCTTGGGGTGATATTACTGTTTGTTTAGTAAGAGATAAAGCATTATATCGAATATTCGGGTTGTGAAGTAAGAACTAGTTAGTGATCTACCTTCTGTAAGATATATCCTCGTTTGAGGGACCTTGTGTATTTCATGTGGGCTCATTATATTATTAAATAATTGCTCTATATTCTTTCTACCAGCCACTACCTCCCGCTTGTGTGATCGGGCTCGTTTGGCATCCTGAGAGTGCGTTCGTTATTTTCTCTCTTTTGCGACCCTGAGATCTTTAGTGTACTTTCCTCTTTTTTTTTGTATTATCATAAAAGAGAGTGGCGCCCCTCTATAAGTAGTCTCAGCTCTAGAGCTAGCCGAGGAGGTACTTTGTGCACTCTCTGGAACCGAGTGGGTTTGGTGACATAAGATTGGCGACCAACGTGCGAGGCTTGAGTAATTTTAAGTGAGCTTGTTATTGTTTGTTGGTTCTTTTTTTACAATTTCAGTTGAGGTGGTGACTGGATGAAATTGAATTTATTTTTAATTTTAAGATTCATTTGAATTTTGTTGTGCGGTTTACATTGATATTGCGATTTGTTATACCTTGATCTTATTGTAAGGGTAACTTGGCAGGTATGGCTCTGAGAAACAACCTTAATAGACTTAAGAAAGATGAATTGCAATACGAGTTGCGTGTGCGAGGTTTTAGGTGTTCGGATACACAGACAGTTCGGGATCTGCGGACCTGTTTACGTCCTTTGTTGAGGGTTGAGAGGGGAAATAGGTCTTTTGAGTACCCTACGGTTGAGTTGGATCCGGTATCGGAATTTGATGCGTGTATTGTCAAGTATGATGAATTATTGAAGTTGTTGAGTGGGCCTAATCCATGTCTTGAAGCAATATTTACAAGGTTGTGTCATGTCGTCTCTCGGTTGGAACGTTTTGAGTTGTCTCGTTTGGGGGAACCTTGGCACTCAAAATTTACTGATTTATTGGGAAAATGTAAGAATACTTTGGTTAGTGTTTGTGCTCGGCCTCCCGCTTACGATCCTGCCTCTGTTTTTGACCGTTCCTCCTGCCTTCCGCGCATCCACCATTTGCTCGCACTAGTACTCAAGCGAATTTTGGAAGCTTTCCTCATCATTTAAATTCACAGAAGTGGAATTTAACTTTCACGGGTGACCCGAAAGATATTACAGTGCATAGTTTCTTGGAACGCGTAGGGAGTTGGGAAAGGCTCGTGGAGTCACTGAGGGTCAGATTTTTTATTCGGCCGTTGATCTTTTTTCCGGTAGAGCGTTAATGTGGTATCGATCTAATCGTGATAAATTCCATGACTGGAAGAGCTTGTCCTCATTGATTCTTAAACACTATGAACCCCCAGACTATCGTTCTCGTTTGTTCGCCGATATCTTGAGCCGAACGCAGGATCACTCAGAATCTATTGTGGATTATCTGACGTGTATGAATTCGATGTTTAGGAGATATGGGGAGGTTGATGAACAAATAAGGTTAGGAATTATAACTAGAAATTAAGCACCTTTTTATGCGACACAGTTGCCTGCTGTTGGTACCATTCAGGAACTGGAGGATGCTTGTCTGCGCATCGAGGTAAAGAAGTATCGTGCCGATAGTTATATGCCTCCATCTAGGAAGCGGCAGAGTTATGTTGACTCCGATCTGGCGTGCGCGTCGCTCCCTTGTGCCTCTTCCAGTTCTCGGTCCAGTTCTCTTTCCGAGGTGAATCGTCGGGAACCCTTGACGGCGCCGACCACTGTGGTGTGCTGGAACTGTCAGAAGTCTGGACATGGTCGAAGGGATTGTCCACTACCGAGACAATTACTTTGCCATCGCTGCGGAAAAGCGGGTTTTACTGTTCGAACCTGTCCTGATTGCTCTCCTTCGGGGAATTCTCGATCTGTACGTTTTGCTTCTCCTCCTTCTTCGGAAAACTCTCGACGAGGAAACTAGTTGACCGCGGGTCGTCCTCGTCTGATAATAACGCGGTCGTAAGGAGGGCAGCAGTGCTCGATTATATTCTCATGCTGATGGAGACAGGCGACCTTACCTCACTGTACACATTTTGGGCCTTAACTTCGTGGGTTTGTTGGATTCCGGTGCGAGTGTTTCGCTTGTGGGTGGTAAAGGATATGAGAGACTTTTGGAGATTGGCCTGAAGCTTACTCCATCACCTACATCGTGTACGGTGGCCAACAGCGATGTTTGCGAGAGTCCCGGTTATATTTCGACTCCTATTAAGTTGAAGAACAAGCTTATTTGGTTGGATCTGATGGTGGTTCCATCTTTGCGGCATTCCTTGATACTTGGGATAGATTTTTGGACAAAGATGGATATAGTGCCTAGTCTGAGAGATGACGTCTGGCACTTTGCTTCTTCCGTTGAAGCTCTGAATGAACCCGATGCTTCCAGTGGTGTTAGGGAATTCCTGTCGTCAGATGAAAGGGGACGACTGAGTGTCTTACTGGCGGAAAAATTTGATCGCATGGGCGATGACCTTGGATGTACCTCTACTGCTGAACATCAGATAAAGTTGTTGCCCGATACCCGACCTGTCAAACAACGTTGGTATCCGGTTTCTCCCCATAAACAAAAGATCATTGACGCGGAAATTGATGATATGTTGAGAAAGGGAATAATTGAGCCTTCAAACAGCTCGTGGTCTTCGCCTGTCTGTCTCGTCCCTAAGAAGGACGGTACTTATCGTTTTTGTGTCTACTATCGGCGCCTCAATGCTGTCACTAAGAAGGACGCTTATCCTATTCCGTATATATCTGGAATACTGGACAAGTTGCGCGATACTCGAGTGTTGAGCACTTTGGATATAAAGACTGCCTATCACCATGTTAAGGTGGCTCCTAATTCGAGGGAATATACCGCCTTCACCGTCCCTGGTCGTGGTCTGTACCAGTTTCGACGTTTGCCTTACGGTTTGACTAATTCTCCTGCTACTTTCCAGCGTATTATGGACAGTGTTCTTGCTCCTGATCTTCAGCCGTACGTCTTTGTGTACTTGGACGATATCGTAATTGTTAGTAAAGATTTCGACACCCACTTGGATATCTTGGGTAAAGTGTTGGATAGGCTTATAGCAGCTGGTTTTGTCGTGAAGCGTGAAAAATGCTTCTTCTGTCGTCCTCAGTTGAAATATCTGGGATATGTTGTCGACAGACATGGCCTTCGTCCAGATCCAGAAAAGGTGGACGCTATTTTGAGCATCCCTACTCCCACCAATGTCGCCGCCATCCGTTCTTTCTTGGGGACCTAATTTGGCTGACTTAAGAGTACCGCTCTCGAATCTTATTAAAAATAAAATTCGTTGGAATTGGACGCCCCAATGCGAGTCAGCTTTTCGGGAAATAAAAGAAAAGTTGGCGTCTGCCCCTGTACTCACCTGTCCTGACTTTGATCGCCAGTTTATCGTGCAGGTTGATGCCTCCGCCTACGGACTTGGTGCCGTTCTCACACAACAATTTGACGATGGTGACAGAGTCTTGTGCTATCTTTCCCGCTCGTTAACTAGACAGGAGCGCAACTATTCGACCACTGAGCGTGAGTGTCTGGCCGTAATTTGGGCCGTTGAAAAACTACGCCATTACCTGGAGGGTACTTTCTTCAAGGTAGTCACCGATCATCACTCGTTGCTGTGGCTACACAACCTAAAGGATCCGCAGGGTCAATTGGCTCGATGGAGCTTACGACTGATGCCCTTTACCTTTGAAATTGTCCATCGCAAGGGTAAACTTAATGTTGTGCCCGATATGTTGTCAGGTCGGTTCCGGTCTCTGTGGACGAGATACGGGATTTTGATGATCGTCTACCGTTCCATAATTCTAAGGACCCTTGGTACCTCAGGATGAGAGAAGATTTGAACAAATTTCCGGACAAATACCCTACCTGGAGGGAGGAACATGGTTTACTTCTGAAATATATCTCCACCCCCTATCCTGGCTTGGGTGACGCGACGGATTGCTGGAAGTTGGTGGTCCCTAAGGAGTTCAGGAAGAGCCTACTTAGTAGACATCATGATGATAATTCTGCCGGACTTTAAGACTTATTGGCGCTTGAAACAGCGTTATTTTTGGCCTAAGATGCGTGCCGATGTAGCTTGATATGTGGGTAGTTGCTCAGTTTGTCTGGAGCATAAACCTGACCTTCAGGCTCCTGCTGGAACCATGGGAACCCGACCGGTTGTTGCTGAGCCGTAGGAGATGATAAGTTTGGACTTTGTGGGTCCATTGCCGTCGTCAAACGGGTATAAGTACATCTTGGTAGTAACCGACTATTTCTCTAAATACGTTCTGACCTTCCCTTTGCGCAACGCTACTGCTGTTTCCCTTAGCCATCTACTGGAACAGCATGTCTTTCTTGTTTACGGAGTTCCTCGCCTGCTAATTTGCGATAATGGCACCCAAATGCGCAGTTCCTCTTTTGCATCGCTATGTAAGAAGTATAAAGTTAACATCATCTTTATCCCAGTTTATAGTCCGCACTGTGATCCTACCGAACGTAGTAACGGTATAGTTAAGACAATGCTCTCCTGTTATGTTAGAGGTAACCACAAAACCTGGAGTAAACATATGGCCGCTGTTACCTGTGCTGTTCGTACTGGTCGTCACGAAGTTATTGGTTGTAGCCCATACTTCGCAAATTTTGGCCGAGAATATCGCCCGTCCGGTGATGCCTATGGCTCCGTGGTGGAGTCTGATCCTAAACTTCCTTCCGAAATTGTAGATGCTAAGAAGGTCGGCTACCGGTTGTTGTTCGCCGATATTCAGAAACGCTTGGCTCGCGCTCAGGAGCGCAATCGTAGGCGATATAATTTACGCCGCCTTCCTGTAACCTTTCGAGAGGGAGATCTTGTTCTGACTCGCAACAAACTCTTGTCTGACGCCTCGAAGAGTTTTACTTCTAAGTTGGCACCCCGATTTGTCGGACCCTGTACTGTACGTAGGAGAGTTGCCATAGTGCTTATCAGTTGCAATGGAAGGATGGAAGTGATAGGGGTGTCTGGCATGTTAAAGATCTTAGACGATATCCCGATACCTGTCTTGAGGAGGGCACCTAATCTTGGTGGCTCTGAGTTGTCGGTTGGGTGAAATATTTGTTGGTCACGTTGTGGTTCGAGTTTATTGTGTTTTTGAGCCCCGGTGACGGTGGGGATATTTTTGGGACCGTCAAATGCTCGGGAACATGGCTGTCGAACATCCGACGTGCCTAGTTTGTTTCGTTTTGCTTCAGTCATACTTTACCTTGCCTTTACTGAAGGTCTTGCGCCCCGGTGACGGTGGGGGTATTTTTTTTTTGGGGGACCGTCATATGCTCGGGATACTGACCGTCTAACATCTGACGTGTCCAATTCAGTGAGTGGATGTCGTTCGTGCCTTGCCCTTTTTGTGCTCTTGTGCCCCGGTGACGGTGGGGATATTTTTTTTGGGGACCGTCATATGCTCGGGATACTGACCGTCTAACATCTGACGTGTCCAATTCAGTGAGTGGATGTCGTTCATGCCTTGCCCTTTTTGTGCTCTTGTGCCCCGGTGACGGTGGGGATATATATTTTTTTTTTTTGGGACCGTCATGCTCGGGAACATGACGTCGAACATCATACGTGTCGATTGATTGCTTTTATTTTTTTTATCGTAGGTTTTGGAATTCCCGATTGTGACTTTTTGCGTTTGTCTGGAGGACGTGTTTCCTGATTGTTCAGATTTTCCTTTTTTTGTTTTCCTAATGAACTCCCGACGAGTTGGTGACACCAGTGGTCGTGTATTGTCGCAGCGCGCTCTACCCAAGAGGACCATTTGGAATTTTCGATTTTGACGTTAAGTGTACCTATTTAGACTGTTTCCTGATTTTGAGTTTTTTTTTTGATTTGGACATCACCGCTCGGAGATGTGATGGGGGTCGTGGAGGTTGCGACCTTAGATAAAGTAAGTCCTCCTTGTCCAACACCTTGACCGTTGTCTTCGATTCGGATCCCGGTCAAGTTTTATTTTTGTTTTCGAAATTCGATATCTTTGCTGTTTCGGTTGTTGTTTTGTTTTGGTTGAATCGGTTTTTTTTGCTCCTTTTTTTTTCTTGAGGATTTTCCGTTGAGTCGGTTTCATTGCTTCCTTTTGTTAGAGATTTTCGTTGTGCTTAGCTGGATAAGCCGGTACCCAGATGCCCTCAGCGACCCTGAGATCTTTAGTGTACTTTCCTCTTTTTTTTGTATTATCATAAAAGAGAGTGGCGCCCCTTTATAAGTAGTCTCAGCTCTAGAGCTAGCCGAGGAGGTACTTTGTGCACTCTCTGGAGCCGAGTGGGTTTGGTGACAACTCTTTAAAGGTAAAATAAACCCACCTGGATGATGAAAAACCCACAAAACACCATCAACAAGGGAAAAATTCGGTTCTTAACACTCCGAAAATACCCAGATATCTTGCCCTGTCAACAGCCTCATGCGGAATCAATACAATTTTTCAACTTCAAAATTTCATCACGTCAATTGAGAGCTCAACGGACACAGATATCAGCTAACCTCAAACCATTTACTATGGGACATCATCGATACATCTCACTTTTTTTATTCTTTGTTCTTGATGGTTACTTGTCACTAGCCAAGAGGTTCCATATAGGGTGGTTTCCTCCATTTGTCAGTCATGAGATATCTATATACAGGGTGGCCGGGAGATTGAAGTTTAAAAACAAAATAAGATTCCTCGTGTCATGGGGTATCCGAAATTCGCCATGTATGTTCCCCGATTATTCAAGGTTTTCGAGTTATAATTATTAGAAAATTCCACTTCTGAGGACTTTTGTCCTCAATCACGTAAAAAAGTTCTAAAAAGAAAGTAAAGAACTAATTTGCCTTTTTTCTTTCGCAATGAAATCTTCATAACTTTTTCTCTGATATATAAAATAATCAGCTTTGTTAATTTGATATAAATTTAAGAAAAATTGGTCTCAAGAGAAAAAAATACGTCGAGTGAATTAAGACCGAAATTTTCAAACATAAATAAAAAATGTGAATGGATATTCTTTTGATTACTGAATATACTTACAAAATGCACCCAACACGCAACAATCAGGGTCATTCAAATTTCAAATGAAAAAGTCTAAGTGGTTAAGGTCAGGAGAGCGTGGAGGCCACCTAATTGGACCGCTTCGACCGATTCATCTATAGAGATAATTTTCGTTCAAGAAATTTCGTACAATTGTTGGGTAGTGATACGGGGCACCGTCATTCACATCTCCCAACAGTAATGTAAGTTCATTTTTCATGAAATTTTTATGAGTTTCTCCATCTAGTCTAGATGGGAGTTCAAATATAATTCACCGGTGAGAGTACCAGACCACAGATTCACACTAAATCTGTATTGAAAATTAGAATCTCTGCATCCCAGAAAATACAAAATGAGTCGACTTGAAATTGAATAAATAAAACCTTGATTCGTTTCTGCTTAAATCTTATTTTTCTAGTAGTAATTTTAATTAGTTTACAAGAGAATTGGGCCTTGATAATCATAAAAAGACACAACAATTTTTTAAGAATTTCCACCTTGGTGACTTTGATGGCGGATTTCAGCGAACATAGCCCATTCAGTACTGCTTATTTCAAGTGATCCTGATTGCTAAGACTTAGGCACATTTTAAAGGTTTATTCAGTAATCAAGAAAATATCCATTTACGTTTTTTATTTATGTTTTGAAGTTTTGGTCTTAATCCATGACGTATTTTTCTCTCTTGAGACCAATTTTTCCTAAACTTTCATTAAAGTTACAAAGCTGATTATTTCATGAATCAGAGTACAACTTATGGAGATTTCTTTGTGGGAGAAAAAAGTAAAAATATAATAGTTCCATACTATTTTCTTGAAATTTTTTTACGTGACTGAGGACAAAGGTTCTGAAATTTTCTAGAAATAATAATAACTCGAAAATCGCGAATAATCGAGGAACAAACATGGGATATTTCGGATATCTCATAACACGAGGAATCTAATTTTTTTTAACGTCAATCTCCCGGTCATCCTGCATTAAACTTAGTCCATTTGTGTTAGTCTTTTTGTTCATTGTATGTTTTCTGCTGATATAGTATATTTCAAGAAATACTCTCTTCTTTTGATTTCCTGTTCTAGCCAAAATCATCTTATAACTTACTACTATCACAATCATTTACATTCTTTGCGAGTGCAAATTTCTCTGGATGTTTGTTTGTGTCGCTTCCATGTCCATTTATTCTTTTTTTCAATGTTTGGGAAGTTTGGCCCATGTAATTTTTTTCACAAACTTGACATCGTATTCTATATATCACAGTGGATTGTTCTGAAATGGGAATTATATCTTCAAGCATGGAAGTAGAATTTGTATGTTTTCTGGCAATATTTAGATCTTTTTTTCTAAATTCCATTATGGTCTTATCTGTCAAATTTCATACATTTGTTATTTTGCTTGTTATCTATTCTCTGAAGGTTTCAATATAAAATATAACTTAATAAATTCACATTATTATAAAAAAAATACATATAACAAGTTTCTTTTATAAGTCAAGGTTGATTTCTGAACTGTTTGGTTCATCTTTCTTATATGGTCTCAAACACCATTTCTAAGCACTGTGAAGTATTCTATGTCACCTAGAATTGCTTGCATTTTTTGATTATGTTCAGCTCTATCCATGAGTATGGTAGTATTGTTTTTGTCACTTCCTATGACAACCACATCTTGATATTCCTTCAAATTTTTTTTATTTCCACATAGTTTTTCTTGAATGGATATTGTTCGTCCTTGTATCGTTGCACATAATTTGTGATAATGCTTGCAGTTTCAGCTCTATATATATTTCTTCCAGTACCCTATGTCGTATGGAATCACAATGGACGTCACCCCGAATAATCAATTTTTCACAGAGATATGAAGGGTTAGATGATGTCAAAATCCAACGAATCAGAGCCTCCAATTTCAAGATGAAGAACTATCAAGTTTCAACTACTGAAGTTGATTCAATCTATCAAATTTTCGAAGACCAAATATGAAACGACAACATGAATATTGGACCTTTAGTAGTCTGTAACTGAAACAAAAAATACACCTATGCTTATGTAGATGCATAAGAGCAAAAAAGGATCTCCGTAAGATAAGCGAAACATATTCCATAAAGCTCAACATACAATCAGAGATTACACCTAGATTCCCAGAGCTCTTAGCAAATGGAATCGATACATTCGGAATCTTAAGAACAATATGATCGGAACTGACCTAAGTCCTCCAATTAAGAAAAAGTGAGATGCACTTCTAGGTACTGAATTTGACGTTATTGGCGTGAGAGTACTCCACTATCCTGGATAAATCTTCGTTTATCCTCACGACTGCATAATCGATGTCAGATGAGTGAAAAGATAACAGCACCTGCACATCGTCTTCATAAAAGTATAGCATCACGTGCATAACTACCCCAGTATCGAATCCTGTGAAACACCAGAAGTAACGTATTCGTGGGCAGTTCCGCAAACAGCTATTTGAAATTTGAGAAATAGGTTTTTTAAGTCATTGTGGCAGTCACTTCAATATTACACATTTCTATAATCCAGAAAAACATTGTAGAATAAGCGTGCAAGCTCCTGACCTCACATCAGAGCCTTTCCAGCTTGATTTTCTCTGCTCCAAGGCATATAAATTCCCAAAGTGGACCAGGTGGACCCCAGGGTCGATCAGAGACTCAATAGGAGTTTACGCTGATTTTGAAGAGTAATAGGGGTCCACAAGCGTAAGCCGGAGTGCATAAAATTATTTTGATTTCGATTACGAAGTTCAAAGTCCACTTGACTTGTCTTATCAATATAGATAATATTTCGAGAGGCCCAGCAACTGATACTGGTAAAAACTTGCATATTCTGTTATGGAATATGAAGCATGTCTTGAGCTATATTATTCAATTTCGAAGTAATAAAAAAACTTATACCCATTAACAAGAATGAAAAAATTAATATTTTATAATTCACTGTGCTCCAAACTCAAGAAAAATCTTCTGAATTATCTATTTATATGAGGAAGAGAATGACTTCTCTTAAAGCATATTGTGCCGGCATGGCATGGGAATATGTTAAGAAAGAATGACAATTATGAATAACCATCGTTCTAGGCTGCATGCTAGTCATTATTGTGCATCACATTCTTTGTTAAAAATGACAGTGTCCTTCATGACTGCCACACTGTGCTGATGTGAGGCAGTCACCTCGAAACCGGTCCACAGTTGCACTTGAGGTCTTGATTCTCCGATATTACCATACGAATTCAAATCTTTTCTTTAAGATTTAGAAATTGGTAGTGATGTAGATATGGGGATCGACGGGATTCAGAAAAACTCTGGAAGAGGGTTCAAGAAACAAAAAATTTTGGGTACCACTTCACTAAGGTCTTCAATTATGTGTTAATGAGTTAATTATGCGTGCTAGCTCGGGAGTATTTTCTCATACTCTACTGAGAAACTCCTAAAACCGCAATATGAATGACATACCTATATATAAAATGAAAAATAACTACTCACAGGTCTCATTAGGTTAGTCGGAAGCACGAATTCCTGGCTCTAAAATCAACTGAAATTAGGCATATCAACTCTATCGAAATGCATTTACAATGTCTCTCTTCCAGTAAGCTCTCATGCTTTAAAATACCTTATATAAAAAATTTAAAATACTAAATTTTCCACTAATTGTGAGAAAAGGAAAAATAAGGAGTATACTACCATTTTCAAGTTGGTTACGTCATAACAAGTACCAAAATGATATTGCTGACCTAGCAATAATAATAGCATAGTAAAATCACAAGATTTATACAAACTGACATATGATATTGCTGAAAATTAATGAATCGAATACCTGTTTTCCAGACATTACCGTGATAGCGAAATATAAAAAGTAAAATTTCAAACATCAAAATATTACAGTTGAATGTCCAATGCATTAAAAATAAAATGGAATGTATAGAATTTTTGGCTGAACGCGATCCAGATATTGTTAGTGTTGTCGAGCATTGGTGTGAGCAGAGAGGAGTGCAAACTATAACCTTTCCAGGATATATGCAGGCTGACTATTATTGTCGTCCAAATAGAGCACATGGTGGATCTATGATATATGTGAGAGTTGGTCTTCCAATGAAGAGGTTGAACGTAACCAGGTTTTCTGAAGAAATGCAGAAGAATTTTCGTATGAATATTTTGAGTGTATATCGTCCATATTCTGGTAACATTGAAGTTTTTGTAGATAAACTGTCACATGCATTGAATCACTGCTTTAACTTGGCTGATAAGACGTTCTTGTGCGGTGATTTGAATGTAGACTTTTTGAAGACTCAAAATTCGTATTTTAGATTACTTTTTGACTTGGTTGAATGCTATAATCTACATATCTCATCTAACATTCTTACAAGAGTTTACTGATAAAACCGGTAATACATCTGTATCAAAAGTAAATTACATTTTAAATAATGCAGTTTCATCTGATTTTAAAACAGAGGTTTTTGAAGCCTTTTTGTTAACCCTCACAGCGAACCTTGTTAGGTTTGTTGATGAAATAGCAACTAAGAGTTTTAAAAGTATTTATCTTCACACCAACGTAGATTATTATTTTGAATCTTTCATGTATACCATATTAAGTACCTTTGAAGCATACTGCCCACTGATGAAACGTTATATAAATACACAGAATAGTCCTGAAATCAGGAGCGCAAAACAAGATCTAATGGATATCCACTAGTTACATACTAATGTCAGAAGTTCATCAACCTTAGCATTATATAGAAAGTCGAAAGCTTCCTATAATCTTCTATTGAAAAATTCCAAATGTAACTATTATTGCGAACTCATCGAAAAATCAGACAAAAAAAATTAAACGGTCTGGGGATTAGTTAATTCTATAACAGGTCGTAGGGATCGACAGGAGAAGTCAATTCCATTGGAGTTGACTGTATTTTGCATGAAGACCCAAGAGTTTTGTCAGATATATTTGCTGCATTTCACCTTTATTGCTGAAATCACCCTACAACGGAATTACAACTCGTCCATATTTAAGTGATGATTTAGAAAATTTATAGATTATTTTTGTTAATGACCTGTCCTACACATAAAATTGTTATATATGAAAGGATCAATAAATTATATTATTATTTTATTATACGTAAACCTAAATTTCCACCTACATTTGAGAATTGCTCCATGTACAATAGAGGTTAATTGGTAAAAAGCATAATTATCAGTTAACAATAAACGACTCAGTTCGTATAAATCAACCTACCTTCTATGGAAAGTTCGCAAAAACGAGTATCCTTAGAGTTACCACATTCTTTTTTCAAGAAATGGAAAAACAATCCCGGAGGACATTCAAATGACATTAAACCACTTTCGGTACATTCGTGAAATATACTGCAGTTTTTTAAATCTGGGTAAACTGCCGCATAGTCACAAGAACCACCTGTAACAACAATAACTATTGGATATAAATCATTTAATATTTAACCATATCATAATTTTATGATGTAAATTCTCCTTGTTTACTAAAACATCTTGAGATGCCCCGGATACCTTCGGCATTAAATCAATAACAATATTTAATGAGTTTCAGAATCTTCAAGGATTTTTTTCATTACTTCAACAAAACATTCATAAAAAAAAAAATAAAATAAAATGAAATAAAACATTCATAGTAATGTTACTGGAATTATGCTTTCTGTCTGATTATTTTTGAATTCCTTCCTACTATTGTGCAGACCACCGTGAACCTGGCCGACCGTCTCCAGCAGATCGTTTTTTGGAAACCCGAGCACTGCACCCAGTACTTGAGCGGTTTTGAACTTGAACATCATGTGAAAAAGCAAATTCGCATGAATAATTCACATGAAGAGTTTAGGTTTCATTGAATTTCTTTTGAGCAATGAAGAATGAAAATCATTTTGGATAGTTTTAATTTTGAGAGGTCAGTGATACACTATTTTCGGAACCGTCCATCAAATCATTCTCAAACCCGGTAAGGGGAAATCTTATATCGAAGTGACTGAAAAAAAAATTCATTGACCTCTCTTAAGATAAAGGACCGTAATTCTCGCCCACTAATCATCTAAATTAACCTAATATAGTTTTCTTATATCAATATGAACATTTACTGAAAATTTTGGTTCACTTGCATAGGGAGCTAGAGGAATAATTCACGCCCCCTAATCTTAAGAATTTTATATCTCCAAAAATATGGAACGGATCAGAATTACACTGGGTATAAAGCTTGTTTGTGTGAATATCAACATCCACTGAAAAATCTATTCACTTGCAGAGGAATCAGGGTAGTAATACCCGCCCAATAATTTTAAAAGTTTCATATATCTAAGAATATGCAACGGCGCATAATTTTACTCGGTACATCGCTGGTTTGTATCAAAATCAACATTTCCTGAAAATTTGGGTCACTTGCATGGGGAAATTAGGGGTGTAATTTCCGTTCCGTCATCATAAAAATCTAATATCTCCGAAAATATGCGGCGACCCATGATCACACTTGCTGTGTAGCTTGTTCGTTTTAATATCAACATATGATAACTTGGTTCATTTTCTACGTTTGCCTGGGAGAAATTTCCAGCCTCCTAATCTTAAAAATTTCCTTAAAAATATGCGCCGTCGCCTATTTTCGGAGATTTAAGATTAAGGGGCAAAAACAACCCCTTGCATCCTAAGGGAAGTCAACGAAATTTAATATTTTGAAATAAGTATTCACCTTATCGAGTTTGAAAATGATCTGATGAACGGTTCCGAAAATAACGAATCACTGAGCTCTCAAAATAAGAACTATTCTTAAATATTCAAATAATAAGCCGTTGTTTCCTCTGAAATTTTCATTATTTATTGCTCAATTGAGATCCAATGAAATTTAAACTCTTTATCTGTAGTATTCATGCGAATTTGCATTTTCGGATGATAAATTTCAAAACCACTCAGCACGCCGCACTGGGTGCCGCGCTCGTATGTTTCCGACAAACGGTCTGCTAGGTTCACAGGACTATTGAGGTTCCTTGCTCTCTTGTGTTGCAGAAGAAAGTGAAACAACATGCAACATATTCTCGTACAATATAGTTAGGTGAATCTGAAATTCAAGCCAAAAGACGCGAATATTTATAGCTCTAGGCAATTCGGTTGAATTAATCAGGAAGCTCTATTTTCAAATTTGAAATAACTAAAGCCTCAAAACTGGTTTTTCAAAGTCCAGATACGGCGGGTTGTCAGTAAACGAGAATAATAAAAATTTTGAAAAGCTTTTACATTAGATCATGAATGGGAAAAGAAGTATGACTCTTTGGGTTTGATAATTAGAGTTGAAATATTTTATACACCTAATGGTCATTGGAGAAGATGAGGATGATCTGGCATACATCTTCAGACAAATCAATGAACAGTACTGTTCAGCAAGTTTAAAAATAAACAGGGATAAGAAGGAATATTTGAAGGTAGGATCGGAGGAGTTTTGAGATTTGGAAGGGGAAGAAGAATATTTGAGAATAGAGAAAATTATAAAATATTGAAGACAATTTTCCACAGGAAAGGAAACAGTGAGGAAAAATATAGGATAAAAGAAAAAATCAAGAAAAGAACTGTCGGGAGGTCAGAAGCTTATGCCAGCTCGTTCTAGTGTCTTTTTCCGTACTCTAAAATAATGTGATACAAATACAACCACCAAGATGAATGAACAAACCTAACTATCAAATTAAAACAAACTACTCATAGTTTCCTTAGTTTCCTTTAGTTTTGTTCGAAACTCACATTTCCATCTGTTAAAAACCCCCCTCAGTGCTTTCCTGAGTTTTGACAACGTAAATTATTTCAAAATAATGAACCATTTCGATTAATATTTCCCCAAATGACACATATTAAGTCCGAAAGATGTATTCCATGATTTGATCGGTATTTGTCGTCACAGGTCTTCTGCCGGCTGGCTTATCCATGGTGTCGTTTTCACCGGCTCTGAATCGTCGAAACCTTTCTTTCGCGGTTCGAACTGATAGACTACCATCCCCCAAAACACCATTAATCTCATGAAACGTTTCTCTAGCGGATTTATCTTTAACGAAAGGAAACATTGAAATAGCGCGAATTTCGGTTTAGTGAACTACATGTTTATACGTCTATAACTGTTGAACGCGATATTCAAAGTAATCATGCATAGCGTCGTTTTGTAGGTTATGTCAAGACCTTTCAAATTATGTATAGCTAGTTACGAGCTCTGTAGCGCTTTGTATATAGCCGCGAAATTCAAAGGACATATAGGCGGAAGGAGATATTTGACAACCTATTATTTCATCGAGAGGTCTCCTATTTCTGTGCTGACATATGGGACTCTTAAATCCTCATGGGTGGTGTGGTTCGAGACATACCAAGGCACATTAACCACTGAACGTAGTATTTTTGAATGTACTCTTTGGATAATTTGAATATTTGATGGTTTAGCGTAACTCCAGAATTGGATGCCGTGAGTCCTTGTTGGTTTGATGATCGCATTGTAAATTAGTAATTCAAATTAATTTCTAAGTCAAATGATTACAGAGAAAAACATTTTACACATCAAAGTAATTTTTGACAAATGTCTGAGTTTCATTCGATTAAATACTTTTTACATGCTTAATTCCACGAAATTCAGAAGATTCTTCCATATTCCTCACTAATTTTTTTAGTGATGTCCATAAAATGATTTTACTTATTATATTATATATATATATTATTATATTTCTTGAAGTACTGTGAACAAAACTGTATACTACTTATGCCAGTGATATTCTTTATTATGTTCTCCTGTGGAAGAAAAACATCAGTCACATTTGTAAACCAACCCCAAACACAAATTCCATATCTAATGACAGATATCCGAGATAGCAAACTTTGATCTTGAAATCCCCGAGCGCGCTCGAAAGATTGCACTGAGAAAGATGCAGAAAATTTTTGCCGAAACATCGATTTCAATTCTTTTGTCTGTATTTAGGGCAAAAATGACACCCTCAGAGTATATAGGGCATTATCCTACACTTACGGGGTGTCGAAGGGGGGCACAAAAAGTGACAATTTTGCGATTTCTCAAAAACTGTACATAGGATCGCGATCTAATTTTGTAGTTATATTGAGGACCCATAGCAACCAATATCTGTACATACCGCATAAACTTACACCTAAAGGAGGTTGAAGGGGGGCACAAAATAGTACAACATTTGCGATTTCTCAAAAACAGTACATAGGATCGCGATCAAATTTTGTAGTATTATTGAGGACCCATAGCAACCAATATCTGTACATACCGCATAAACTTACACCTAAAGGGGGTCGAAAGGGGTACAAAATAGTACAAAATTTGCGATTTCTCAAAAACTGTACATAGGATCGCGATCAAATTTTGTAGTATTATTGGAAACCCATTGCAACCAGGATCTGCAGATACGGCATGTACTTACACCTGAAGGGGGTCGAAAGGGGCACAAAGAGTGACAATTTTGCGATGTTTCAAATACTGTACATAGGATCGCGATCAAATTTTGTAGTAATATTGAGGAACCATAGCAACCACGATCTGCAAATACGACATGTATTTGCACCTAAAGGGGGTCGAAGGGGGTCACAAAAAGTGACAATTTTGCGATTTCTGAAAAACTGTACATATGATCGCGATCAAATTTTGGCGTGGTGCCCCTTTCGACCCCCTTCAGGTGTAAGTACATGCCGTATCTGCAGATCCTGGTTGCAATGGGTTTCCAATAATACTACAAAATTTGATCGCGATCCTATGTACAGTTTTTGAGAAATCGCAAATTTTGTACTATTTTGTGCCCCTTTCGACCCCCTTTAAGTGTAAGTTTATGCGGTATGTACAGATATTGGTGTAGAGTTTTTGAGAAATCTTAAAATTGTCACTCTTTGTGCCCCTTTCGACCCCCTTCAGGTGTAAGTACATGCCATATCTGCAGATCCTGGTTGCTATGGGTTTCCAATAATACTACAAAATTTGATCGCGATCCTATGTAGAGTTTTTGAGAAATCTTAGAATTGTCACTTTTTGTGCCCCTCTTCGACCTCATTTAGGTATAAGTACATGCCATATGTGCAGATCCTGGTTGCTATGGTTCCTCAATATTACTACAAAATTTGATCGCGATCCTATGTACAGTATTTGAAAAATCGCAAAATTGTCACTCTTTGTGCCCCTTTCGACCCCCTTCAGGTGTAAGTACATGCCATATCTGCAGATCCTGGTTGCTATGGGTTTCCAATAATACTACAAAATTTGATCGCGATCATATGTACAGTTTTTGAGAAATCGCAAATTTTGTACTATTTTGTGCCCCCCTTCGACCCACTTTAGGTGTAAGTTTATGCGGTATGTACAGATATTGGTTGCTATGGGTCCTCAATAATACTACAAAATTTTATCGCGATCCTATGTACAGTTTTTGAGAAATCGCAAATTTTGTACTATTTTGTGCCCCCCTTCAACCTCCTTTAGGTGTAAGTTTATGCGGTATGTACAGATATTGGTTGCTATGGGTCCTCAATATAACTACAAACTTAGATCGCGATCCTATGTACAGTTTTTGAGAAATCGCAAATTTTGTACTATTTTGTGCCCCCCTTCAACCTACTTTAGGTGTAAGTTTATGCGGTATGTACAGATATTGGTTGCTATGGGTCCTCAATATAACTACAAAATTAGATCGCGATCCTATGTACAGTTTTTGAGAAATCGCAAAATTGTCACTTTTTGTGCCCCCCTTCGACACCCCGTAAGTGTAGGATAATGCCCTATATACTCTGAGAGTGTCCTTTTTGTCCTGAATACAGACAAAAGAATTGAAATCGATGTTTCGGCAAAAATTTTTTGCATCGTTCTCAGTGCAATCTTTCGAGCGCGCTCGGGGATTTCAAGGTCAAAGTTTGCTATCTCGGTTATCTGTCATTAGATACGGAATTTGTGTTTGGGGTTGGTTTACAAATGTGACTGATGTTTTTCTTTCACATGAGAACATAATGAAGAATATCACTGGCATAAGTAGTATACAGTTTGGTTCACAGTACTCCAAGAAATATAATATATATATATAATATAATAAGTAAAACCATTTTATGGACATCACTAAAAAAGTTAGTGTAGAATATGGAAGAATCTTCTGAATTTCATGGAATTAAGCATGTAGAAAATATTTAATCGAATGAAACTCAGATATTTGTCAAAAATTACTTTGATGTGTAATATGTTTTTCTCTGTAATCATTAAATAGAAATTAATTCGAATTACTAGTTTACAATGCGATCATCAAACCAACAAGGACTCACGGCATCCAATTCTGGAGTTACGCTAAACCATCAAATATTCAAATTATCCAAAGAGTACATTCAAAAATACTACGTTCAGTGGTTAATGTGCCTTGGTATGTCTCGAACCACACCACCCATGAGGATTTAAGAGTCCCATATGTCAGCACAGAAATAGGAGACCTCTCGATGAAATAATAGGTTGTCAAATATCTCCCTTCCGCCTATATGTCCTTTGAATTTCGCGGCTATGTACAAAGCGCTACAGAGCTCGTAACTAGCAATACATAATTTGAAAGGTCTTGACATAACCTACAAAACGACGCTATGCATGATTACTTTGAATATCGCGTTCAACAGTTATAGACGTATAAACATATAGTTCACTAAACCGAAATTCGCGCTATTTCAATGTTTTCTTTCGTTAAAGATAAATCCGCTAGAGAAACGTTTCATGAGATTAATGGTGTTTTGGGGGATGGTAGTCTATCAGTTCGAACCGCGAAAGAATTGTTTCGACGATTCAGAGCCGGTGAAAACGTTCTCAGTGTAATCTTTCGAGCGCGCTCGGGGATTTCAAGGTCAAAGTTTGCTATCTCGGTTTGCTGTTTTCACACCAGTCTTTGGTGGTGATACATCAAAACTTCATTATTCTGTGTACAGAACTGTGATGTTCTCTGTTTTTTGTTTCGTGAGCAGAGTATTTCGTCAGTGGGTTATATTTCTAGCTTCTTCTGATTAGAATAGTTGTGCTACCGTGAGCAGTATCGTATGGTTGTTCAGTGGAATAAGTGAGGTATTGTGGGATCTGCAACACTATTTTAACGATAAAATGGGTTTCTAATATCATTATTACATCTATAATATCGTGGATCATGAATAGTTCCAATTCATATATTATTTGAGGTTTGAAAGCCCATTTGCATTCCAAGTTGTTATACGTATAACCTCAGCTATTTATTATAGATCAATTGATATTTGTAGATTCAGTGTGATCTGGTTCTGGTTGAACCATGATAGTTTTGAAATCTGATAGGAAAGTTGATATCATCATCATTCTACATAACTTGGATTTTGACCGTGAGTAGGTAGTTGTAGCTGTTGATTTCTCATTGTTTCTACGCAGGATATCCTTGCTGTTCAGGTTGTAGCTTGGTTTTGGGGTATATAGATAACGTCAGTAGGTACCGATGTATTATGTTGTCTATATAATTTCCAAATAGTTTGATTTTTGGTTAAAACGAGCTTGACATCCTTTGAAGTGTGCTGGGGGACTACAACACATAAGGCACACGTAGCTGGTGTTATTTTTGATTTGGAGCATGTTGTAGAAACGTACTGTTTGCCGCATTTAACGCGCATAAATGGGCTGTTGAAATAGGTTTTTATGTGGTCGTATTCTCAACATCTAGTGCATTGTATGATTCCTCGTTTTTCTTTAGAAGGTTCAATGGAAATTTTCATATTTGAGTGGAATTCTATCTTGTAAATATCTTCTTTATGTTCTCTGACCTCCAAGTCTACATAAAATGGAGAGAATGGATTTTTAGTTGTACGATCTCTGATGTTGATTATGTTTTTCATTTCAAGGCTTGACTTTTCGATTTCCTCTTTTATATCATCAATAGGAATGCTGTAGTGAAGATGTCTGATAATCACCCGCTAGAATCTCTCTTGTGTTTATTGGTAGATCTGGAAAACTATTTTTTCAACTCGAAGGAATCTTCACCAAATTCCTGTATTTGTCAGGATTTGTTTAGTTCACCTTGACGTCGTTATCTGCTGAAGTTTTTGTATGGAGTTGTTCGTCAGCTATCACTGATGTTTCTTCCATTTCTGGGCAATTTGTTACACCCTGTATAAAAATTGGTAGTGTTCCAGGAATTGCTTGTGTTGTTTCCGATATATTATTTTTATTTGATTCCTCAATTAGGAATGTAAATCTGCTTTGTGTGCTTACTGATAGATTTCCAATAATTCCAGGGAAAAGTGATGAAAATTTCCTTTTTTGACTGTCTGCCTTGTAATATTGTTTTTTGATGAAACATTGTTTTCTGAATAGTCGTCCTTTGGACAACTGTCACAAATTTCGTTTTATTCCGGTTATTTCAATGAAACGGAAATCGATATTGAAATATGTTGTTCGCAGATATACGGGTGTTAAAAATTGCAGGTATTTTTAACCTATATTCATGACCTACTCTACGCCAATGGTATCAACCTCAAGCGGTCACCACAAGCAGCCAACTTCAAGTCAGAGATGACACCAATCGATGGGGAAATCGATGACAATGGCCAACTGTTTTAAAAAACGTGCGCTGATTTCTCGACCTCAGTCAAAAATTGATCTTTTTATTGATTCTCGTTTTGAATACGCCATATTACCACATAAATAGTTTTTCTTTCTCGCCAGATATAAAAGTGCTAGTGATATAGTTCAAGTGACTTCTCCACAAATAAGATAAAGACTTTTTATTAAGTTTCAATTACTCATCTCAACAAGGTACAGTACAGTTTTTCCGTCAAATATATCCACGAGTTTTCTCTGAACATGTGTTCTTTTCACCTGCATGGCTTTTCATCTTCTCATTTAAACATCAGCCTAATCCTAGCACATTTATTCATTAATACACTCTACATTTCATTCTCCACACTTCTGCTACAGGTTGTATAGTATATTTTCCACGTTCTCTAATTTTCTGCCTCAAACCACGTGCTGACTGTGCCAATTTCAAACTATAAGTCTCATAATTGCCTTTCACTGACCATTCTCTTATGTTCACACAGACTTTTTTCTTGTGCATATCATGTTAATACTCTGTCATATTTTTATCCTCACTAACATTACTTTTTCTCTCATAAAACTATGTCAGATAACTTGTATGCATTTCTAACTCTGTATGATTTCACAGGTCTTGTAAGTTTCAGATATCTCAACGTGTCAGTTTGGGTGCATCGGGGAGGACTCTACAACCAGAAGTTTTCACTATGATGTGTGATCTCACCGATTATGAAAATCTCCTTCATCAGTTGAGTATTAGGTGCTGTTGATTTGAAATTTCAAAATATTCATTATTCTGATTTCCTTCATTTCCTTTGATCTCCGTCGACGTTTGACGCATGTCGTATAAGAATTTGTTTTTAATTTTCGGGAATTTCATCAAGATACGGAGCAATTTTCATAACTCCAGTAGCATTCTTCGTTGAAAGTTGTTTAAATAATTTTCTAGTAGCCAATTGATTAGGACGATAATTTTCAGTTATTGAGAAAGAGATTTCAGAAACTCATAACTATGCAACTATCGGACATATCTTATACCATAACGAACTTAATATATTAATTTAAAAAATTAATCTATTCTGAATATATAAGAATTCCAACTCATCTCCTCCTAAGGAAAGTCATAGTATAAACGGACAGCCGAGAATTTTAAATTTTGACCTGAAATTTTTAATGATAAATTAAACCGAACTATTTTGAATTTAATATTCTGAAATATCTGGGATATTTTGGCAAAGTCCCTTTTCGCTAGGAATAAGAGCTCAGGAACAGTGGCGGCTCGTGACAATATAGTTTGGTGAGGCACATATGAAAAAAATTTAATAATGTAATATATGTATATATATATATATATATATATATAGAAATATTTTTCGATTGCTATCTCCAAGAGAATATCAATGCACAAAGCGTACTGAGACTGAATCTAAAAATTTCCTCAAAACCAATGTGACATTTCCATATCTTAGCCCGGTCGCAGCAGGAGCCAGAGATAGTTTTGTTGACCAATTTTAACCTTAGCCATAATTTTTGTGAATAGACACATTTGGCTGGATTGTAAAGCATATTGATTGTCAGCTAGGACACTAGGCAGCGGAGGGTTTATCGACCTGATCATCAAAAACACGTAAAAGAAATTAGTTTAAGAAAATTTAACTCTGCTGAAATTTATAGAGATGATGATTTATACAGGGTGTCTACTATAATAGGTACCAAACTTCAGTAGGTGATAGTACAAGTTATTTGCAATAAAAAATGTCCTAAACACTTTTTCGAACCCGGTATGAAACATTTTTTTTAACATTAGTAACTACCTATTTTGAAGCACCTTCACTGCCCTTTGCGATGATATGGTCAGATTTGATGTAGCTGTAAGAAAAACAGAGATATTCTTGTTTTTAAAGGGGGAAAGCAAAAATTCCGAAAAACCAAGAAGTGTTGAGTAACTCGATAACTATCAAGTTTTCGAAAAAGTGTTATAGGACATTTTTTGTTGCAAATGACTTGTACTATCACCTGCTGAAGTTTGGCACCTATTTTAGTAGACACCCTGTATAATTATTCAAATAAAAAAAGTCGTCAGCTAGCTGTATGTCGGTGGAATAACCGTCAGCTAGTCATAAAAATGTGTGAAAAAGATAGACACCCTCGTTCTATAGTCAAGTATGTACCATTCGTTTGGTCCTTTATACAGGGTGTCAACGGAATAAGGAAACATGCTCGCGCTTAGATACCCTTGAAGTTATCGACTTCGATTTTTTTTAATGTGAAATACGTTTTGATGAGTGATGAGCATAATTCGACGAAATAAAATGTCAGAAATACTTCCAGGGAGACCATAAATGAAAATAATTTCTGATTCTTAGATGGCACACTAGGTATATTTTTTCGTATTTTCATCATACACGTCATTACGAGTACAACTATATGTCACTTGTCAATTTTTGACAATGAATGTGAATTATTTTTGAAATTTCATTTTTATATCTAGATGGGTGAAAATGAATTCGATCGTTCAATTTTCAGTCCAGCATGAGAGTGAATTACATCTCTCCACTAAATATCCCAAATTTCGTAATTTATTCGACTTTTTATACTTCCGGAAAAAACTTTCCACAAAAAAATTATGTTTTCAAATGCAAGTATGTTGGGAACAGAGCATAATCTGAAAGGTTATTTCTTTCTGCTCAATAAATAATAATAATAATAACCCGGTACGACAAGCATTTCTTACAAACAACATGTAACTTGTGGATTCGCTTAAAATTGTCATTCCTTCATATGCTAACTGCTCCCTATATCCAAAGTGGCGAAAAAGGAAAAAGCTACAAATTAAACAGCAATATTGGTTAGCGTTCCTTCGAATGGAATGTCACGGACAGTGAGTAGGTAGATTCAACAATGAAAATTCAATCATGAATTTGGCAACACCGCCTGTGCAGAATTGTCGGAATAGTTGACATGTATATTAGCGTATGGACGCAGAAATAACTAGATAATGTTCAAATAAATATACGGATGCAGAAACGATGGTGTTCTGTAAGGACGCAAGGTTGCTGGTAGAATTGAGAAAAAATTTGTCTCCTTCATTTTTCAAGTATACTGAGAACTGAAACTCGCAAAATGATTATGTGGTGTTGCCAACGTCATTCGGCTGAACAGATGTCGATATACACGAAGCTTTCTAGTGGACGCAATGATGATAGTATCATTGAATGACGCAGAAATGATGTCTGGATGTATATATATATATATATCTACTATATATTCAAGAAGTTTATTTGGGTAAGCAGTCGATGTCAATTCAATAAGTACTCTCTTTTTCCTTAAAACTCGAGGTTTCAGCTTTATTTTAAGCCTTCATCAGGAGAGCGGAAGGTGAGATTGTTGACTAGTTAACCAAGTTAACGTATACAAGGCTAAATGGACTATATTTTCTCTTTTTTGGTCAAAAGAGCAAAAATGTTCTGGTTTGTCAATTAATTAATAATGTCAACAATCTCACCTTCCGCTCTCCTGATGAAGGCTTAAAATAAAGCTGAAAGCTCGAGTTTTAAGGAAAAAAGAGAGTACTTATTGAATTGACATCGACTGCTTACCCAAATAAACTTCTTGAATTTAAAATTCTCAGTCGACAACCCTTTTTATATATATATATATATATATATATATATATATATATATATATATATATATATATTTACAGCCCACCTGTAAACTTGCGTCCGTACATTACGATTTTTACATGTAATTCTGCGTCCACCGCATTGCTGCGTCCGTATACGGACGCAGAAATACTAAGTCAATGCTAAACGCTCTGTTTTGACGTCATCGTTTGTTTCGTTATAATACGGCGAGGACGTCCCAATGATGAAATCGTGGACTTTTTCTGAATATTGTAGTTCGAACAATTTCCATTTGCGGCGCTGCAGTCGCTCAGTGTATATTCGAAATGCATATTACTGTCACACCATTCCGACATTGGTGCTTCAAAAAAACCGGCAACACTGCATTGGGTATCGCCTACGATCAAACCGATATTTCTGCGTCCTTTAATGATTTCCAGATGCGGGTTGTTTACGCTTTTTATATCGAATGATTCAAGGTCATTGAACAACTGCAGTAAAGAAGTTTTGCTCTTATGAACTCGAGTCTCGAGAATAGAATAATCTATGATGAATCCCACTTTGCACATCGCGTCGCTTCAGGACACTTGGAGATCGAATGAGATATTCCTTGTATGATCAAGATCAAACTGATGTTACAATAATCTTGAAAGAAATGGTGGAATTTTTAAATAAGATTCGGCATCATTAGCATAGAATTACTTTGGTTAACTGAAATGACCGATTCAATGAAAATTGATTGATCATTTTATTCATTCAATACAGATTCGTCAACTAACTTGCTTTATGGTCTACATTATATTATGTTGAGTTATTTTCCGAAGAATGAATTGAATATATGAAGACACTTTTTTGATGAATGAATGAATTTCGTCATTGACAGGTGATCATTTCTTATGTAGGTATTTTTTGTGATTTGAATATTTTCTAACAACACCGCAGATTTCGCTAGCCCTCAGTTCTTGAAATTATTCAATTAAATTTCTTGATATTGTAAAATATTTGATTGTCACGAAAACCACCCATGACTCAAAAGGTCGAGTCGCCCTCGCAGTAAGGAGATAAACTGTAAAAATTTCATTAGTTTTGTGAGCAATTCATCATACTGATTAATTTCGAATAGGATCAGTTAGAACTTTCAATAATTCATTGTTTCACAATATCTAATAAATTGGGAAATATAACTTGTTTTCCTGAAATATTTTTTCGATTGCTATCTCCAAGAGAATATCAATGCACAAAGCGTACTGAGACTGAATCTAAAAAATTTCCTCAAAACCAATGTGACATTTCCATATCTTAGCCCGGTCGCAGCAGAAGCCAGATATAGTTTTTGTTGACCAATTTTAACCTTAGCCATAATTTTTGTGAATAGACACATTTGGCTGGATTGTAAAGCATATTGATTGTCAGCTAGGACACTAGGCAGCGGAGGGTATATCGACCTGATCATCAAAAACACGTAAAAGAAATTAGTTTAAGAAAATTTAACTCTGCTGAAATTTATAGAGATGATGGTTTATACAGGGTATCTACTATAATAGGTACCAAACTTCAGTAGGTGATAGTACAAGTTATTTGCAATAAAAATGTCCTAAACACTTTTTCGAAAAGTTTATAGTTATCGAGTTATTTAGCACTTCTTGGTTTTTCGAAACTTCTTGCTTCACCCTTTAAAAACAAGAATATTTCTGTTATTCTTACAGCTACATCAAATCTGACCATAACATCGCAGAGGGCAGTAAAGGCGCTATAAAATAGGTAGTTACTAATGTTAAAAAAATGTTTTATACCGGGTGTAGTAAAAGGGTATATGTAAAAATTGAAAACAGTGCAAACTTAGTGGTATTTTCTTGTAAGCTGTACCATAGAAAATTGGTGAATAAGTAGAGGTTTTTCCTCTACGAAAAATTAGTACATGTAATAGACTTTTAAACGGTATATCAACTTTTCACTTAACTTTTTGTTTTTCCAACAATATCTCTGTTTTAATTCAGAAAAACATAAAATTCAGACACGCAAATTTTATAACAATTCATCTTTTTCGTACAGAATCCACAACCTTTCGAAGTTCATTACGTTTTCGATGCATTGTATCACAACATTCCTGAATTCTGTTGATTAGTTCTTCTCGAACATTAATGCGATTTTTATTCACATTTTCTATCAAAGTGCCCTAAACATAAAAGTCTAATGGGGTATGATCGGGGCTTCTAGGTGTCCATCTCACAGGACCATATCTTCCAATCCATTTCTCCCCAAAGCGTTGATTCATCCAGTCCCTCAAAATTCGACTATTAAGGGCAGGGCCTCCGTCCAGTTGAAAATAAAGTTGATATCTATCCGCTATGGAAATATCTTCAAGAATGTCAACCACGTTATTATTCAGTTAATTTGTGAATTCATTGAAATTGAGGCGATTGGGAAGTATTACGGGCTTGAATAGCCGCCAATCAGACGTTGACTCTTAATTCATGCTGATAATGAGATTTAACAGTCGCATGTGGATTTTCCGTTTCCCACATATGGAAATTTCGTAAATATATTATTCCAATTTTACTGAATGTTACCACATCTGTCCATAATATTTGATCACATCCCTACTCTTCCAACTTATTTAGGTACCACCTATAGAATTCTAATGAGACCTCATCATCCACAGGTAACAAATTCTGGACTTTATTTAAATGATATGGGTGTAAATTATTTTGCTTACTGTGTACTGTGGAATGGTGAAGCCCTAATGTGACACCAACACTCCGAGTGGGATCTTCTCTAATAGCGCGAAGTATTGCTGGTGCTTGCCTCCAGTGCTGAGCATTTCGACCACCTTCTCTATTTCGTAAACCTCGAAACTAACACTAACATTATCATACTATTAATAATATTTATAACTGTTTTGAACCTACAGTGTATTGAAATAAATTATCATAAAATTTGCGTTTTTGATTTTTATGTCTTCCTGACTTGAAACCGTAATATTGTTGGAAAAATAAAAAGTTGAGTGAAAAGTTGATATACTGTTTAAAAGTCTATTACATGTACTAGTTTTCCTAGAAAAAAACAATAACTTATTCACCAATTTTCAATGGTACAGCTAACAAGAAAATAACACTAAGTTTGTACTCTTTTCAATTTTTACATTTACCCTTTCACAACACCCGGTATGAAACATTTTTTTTAACATTAGTAACTACCTATTTTATAGCACCTTCACTGCCCTTTGCGATGATATGGTCAGATTTGATGTAGCTGTAAGAAAAACAGAGATATTCTTGTTTTTAAAGGGGAAAGTAAAAAATTCCGAAAAACCAAGAAGTGTTGAGTAACTCGATAACTATCAAGTTTTCGAAAAAGTGTTATAGGACATTTTTTGTTGCAAATGACTTGTACTATCACCTGCTGAAGTTTGGCACCTATTTTAGTAGACACCCTGTATAATTATTCAAATAAAAAAAGTCGTCAGCTAGCTGTATGTCGGTGGAATAACCGTCAGCTAGTCATAAAAATGTGTAAAAAGGATAGACACCCTCGTTCTATAGTCAAGTATGTACCATTCGTTTGGTCCTTTATACAGGGTGTCAACGGAATAAGGAAACATGCTCGCGTTTAGATACCCTTGAAGTTATCGACTTCGATTTTTTTTAATGTGAAATACGTTTTGATGAGTGATGAGCATAATTCGACGAAATAAAATGTCAGAAATACTTCCAGGGAGACCATAAATGAAAATAATTTCTGATTCTTAGATGGCACACTAGGTATATTTTTCGTATTTTCATCATACACGTCATTACGAGTACAACTATATGTCACTTGTCAATTTTTGACAATTAATGTGAATTATTTTTGAAATTTCATTTTTATATCTAGATGGGTGAAAATGAGTTCGATCGTTCAATTTTCAGTCCAGCATGAGGGTGAATTACATCTCTCCACTAAATATCCCAAATTTCGTAATTTATTCGACTTTTTATACTTCCGGAAAAAACTTTCCACAAAAAAATTATGTTTTCAAATGCAAGTATGTTGGGAACAGAGTATAATCTAAAAGGATATTTCTTTCTGCTCAATTCGACCCAATTAGCGGAACTGAAAATTGAACGATTGGATCCATTTTCAGCCATCTAGTAATTAAAATGGAATGTTCGAAATAATTCACATGATATGTCAAAAATCAACAAGTGACACACCTAGAGTGCCATTTGAATTTTTTTTTCATTTCCGTTCTTCCCGGAAATACTTCTGCCATTTTTCTCAGTTGAAATATGCTAATCGGAACGTATTTCACTTTAAAAAAATTGAAGTCGATGACTCTAACGATATTCAAACGCGAGCATGTTTCCATATTCCGTTGACACCCTGTATAGGAACTCAAACAAGTAATAGAAAAAGTTCCAAATAAAAGTTGTTCGTCATAATGTGATCTTTTAATGTAAAAAATGTCGAAATGGCGTCGATTTTAGGTATTTACTATATTTTTGAGAGGAGCTCAAAAACACGATTTCATTCATATACAACATTAATAGTCTATTATGTTCCGTTCGGATTTATGAAAAAGACCAAAAAATTTCCGAACTTTTCAGATTTTTTGCTGATAACTTCTAAACTAAGCGGTTACGATTATTTATTCAAATTTTCTGTACTTATACTCGGGCCTCGCGCTTCACGTTTAGCTGTACCAGCTGACGGGTTTTCCACCGATTTACATTCAGACGACAATTTGTTTTATTTGAATAAATACGAGTATATGAGCTGTCATCTCTATATGCTTCAGCAGGGTTGAAATAAGATTTTTTTAATTTTTATCTCATATTTCCCACCTGGCACATAAATTGAAAATTTTGAATACAAGCCTGCAAGTTTTTTTTCAATTTTTTGCCAATTTGATGGAGAATATGTATTGTAACAAGCTTCATATTTGTCAACCATCAAGCAGAAAATTTGCCATTTTTACGAAGATTTGAGAGTTTATAGTTTCAGCATTTTTTCAGAGAACACCATGTGAATCTGAAATCTCTCTCTATTTAGCCGTTGTCTTTCACGAGACTACTCACCCTGTATATGTTTTTATTCATTCAATTGTTTCGTCTTCAGTTGAGGAATTTACTCTTCAATTCTTTTACTTGATTTTTGGCGCTCTTGTTCACCTAACAAAGTGCCTATCATTTTGCCCGAATGTCTGTAATTTTGGAATATCGAGCCGAAAATGGTCTCAATCGATTGGGTTCGACTCCCTGATGAAAAATTCGTGGCGAAAGTTGAGTCTGTTCGACCGGCCGGCAGTATCCTCTCTAGCATCAAAAAGAATCAGCTAGAGTTTTCATATTTTCAGAATAGGTTAATTGTCCAAATATCTCGGTCAATTTCATTATTGGGTCCAACCCGTCGGATGGTTCAGTAGTTATGAGCATCTGAAATTTTGTTTCCTCAATAACTACTAGAATATCCATCCGATCAAATTGATACTTGAAATATTGTTGAGGGAGGCTGCAAAAAGACAGCTCAAAAAATTCCGCAGAAATTGTCACGCTAGAAAATTTGTCAAAAATTCCCAAAAAAAAAATTTTTAATCCTCACTACCTCATAAGATATTTTTCGGATTTCAATAAAAATTCGTGAATAAATTGACGTGATCGATATCTTACTTACCCTCAAATTTCATTGTCGCAGCTCTTTTCCATCTAAAGATATGATCATTTTTTTAATTTACTCAAGAGGAAAGAGAAATGACATATTTCCCGATGATTTTCTTTGAACGATGGCCATCACAGATCGATATTCGATTGACAAATGCTGGGCTCATTAATCAGTGTCAGTTGGCGTAATGTTTATCAAAATTTTTCCTAACGGGAAATCATAGAGATAGAATTCCATCTCGGTGGCTGAAATAATATACGTTGTCAAAATTCAGAAAAGCACAGACGTAAGTTTTTAGGGGAAGGGAATTATAGCTTCGCACAAAACTTGGGGAAAATTATGAGTAGTTTTTAATTTGAGATATAGGTTTGTTCATTCATTAGGCGTTCATATTTGCATCACATTGTCCCATAGTACGGGAAAAGACTATTGTTCACGTGATCAGAGTGCTTATAGATTTGTTATGGTTTGAATATTTACTCGCAAGTAACTCAAGCAAAGCGCCAAAGCAATCTGACCTCACGTCAGTGCTTTCTAAATTTTTATATGTCCAATTTAATTCAAAATCAATATGATTCAACCCGGTACGACAAGCATTTCTTACAAACAACATGTAACTTGTGCTTTCGCTTAAAAATTGTCATTCCTTCATATGCTAACTGCTCCCCCTATATCCAAAGTGGCGAAAAAAGGAAAAAGCTACAAATTAAACAGCAATATTGGTTAGCGTTCCTTCGAATGGAATGTCACGGACAGTGAGTAGGTAGATTCAACAATGAAAATTCAATCATGAATTTGGCAACACCGCCTGTGCAGAATTGTCGGAATAGTTGACATGTATATTAGCGTATGGACGCAGAAATAACTAGATAATGTTCAAATAAATATACGGATGCAGAAACGATGGTGTTCTGTAAGGACGCAAGGTTGCTGGTAGAATTGAGAAAAAATTTGTCTCCTTCATTTTTCAAGTATACTGAGAACTGAAACTCGCAAAATGATTATGTGGTGTTGCCAACGTCATTCGGCTGAACAGATGTCGATATACACGAAGCTTTCTAGTGGACGCAATGATGATAGTATCATTGAATGACGCAGAAATGATGTCTGGATATATATATATATATATATTTACAGAAAACCGGCATTGGAGAGCCACACATTGCGTTTTTCCTATCAATTGGACTTCCACTCGGTAAACGACGTCCGCTATACGGACGTCGAATCCCAAAGTCAAATTTTCAGTACTTTTATGATCAATATGACGTCCTCAGCTTGTCTGCAAATTTTCACGTATGACCTCATTTTATCTCAATATGAACGAAACCGTATATTTTAGTTCAACCAACTCACGAACAGGGCGCTGACTACTAAAATTCGTGTATATGGTATATGCATCTAGTCTCTTTCATGGTGAAAGCATTAGATGTCCGGAAGTTTGGCATCATAGTCTGAGTTCGATTATTTTATTGTACGGTGTAAAGACGTCCGTAATATATTTTCTTTTTTAATTAAACAATTCGAGGTAGAAAGATGAATATCTGATCCGAGGCATTATTTTGGTGTTCCACAAACTCAGTTATTCATTCGAGGACAACCGGTTCATTGAATTTTTATATCTTGTCACCAGATGATAATATTTGAATTATGTTGGATCAAAATATTTTCTTTCCTTGACTTACAAGGATTTCTTCTCAATTATATCATCGAAGAAGCAATTCTTGAACAAAACGAATTAGAACTAAATGCAATTTGATCGAATTCTTTATTGAAATATTAATCCATTAAAATTCTTATTTTTCTGGAGTAAAAGGCTGTGTATTCATCTTGATTTCATTTAGAGTTTAGAAAGGTTTTGTGGTAATTTTGGCGCTTGTTGATAGTGGAACAGTTAGCCTATAGAAGAAGAGTGAATATTATCACCCAGTTGCACATCTTATCACTTTTGAAAAAAAAACCCGCTAGAATTTTCAGATTGACAGAAGAATTGACTGCCCAAATACCGTGGTTAAGATTGTGCAATAAACGCTGAAATAAAGATTATTTCAGAATTTCTGATAAAGAAGTGACTTAACAAAATTCTGGAACACTTGAAACTATGTTCATTCAATATATTCAACAAAGTATATTAATAAATGTTTGTGCATTTATAGAGGATATTGATAATCTAAATATTCCGAAATTTCATCTTATTAGCAATGACACTTAGGAGTTTTTGAGGTCAGATAGGATCACACAACCACAATTTGCAACTTGAAAGCAGCTGTTATTTCGTATATATAACTGGCAATGCTAAATACTACTAAAATTTGAGTTCTTCAGAAAAAATTGTTTCAATTTTCCAAATTAATGATAATTCTATGGAAATTATGATATAAATTGAAATGCTAATTAGATCTTAATTATATTTATTTTTTGTTTGGAATAAAAATGATTAATTCGAGATGTGGCAACATTTTACTTGGGTACATAAAAGCATCTTGAATATTTGTACAAATTCGTGTTGGGATCGTATCACTGAGATAACAAGCATTCATAAGATCTGTAGTTCAATATTATTAGAAATATGCTTTGATGTATCATGTTTCCATTAGGAGCATCATTAGTTCAAATGGATCAAATAAATGATCGCAGTTATTGACAATGAGTGGAATTATTTGTTCATTCATAAGTAACAAGCTTTCGAATTCTGTAATAATTTTTTCTTCGAACAATTTTCAATATCCTAGAGTAATCAAAACTACATCATTGCACTACTACAATCGTTGCCTAATCTCCAAAAACCCTTCGATTAACTCACAAAAAAAAAATTTAGAAAGCACTGGCTTGAGGTCAGATTGCTTTAGCGCTCTTGTTGAGCTACTTGCGAGTAAATATTCAAAACATAACAAGTATATAAGCTCTCTGATCAGGTGAACAATAGTCCTTTCCCGTGCAATGTGATGCAAATATGAATGCCTAATGAATAAACACACCTATATCTCAATCTAAAAATAACTACTCATAATTTAGTTTTGTTCGAGGCTTCTCCTAAAAACTTACGTCCTTGCTTTTCTGAATTTTGACAACGCCATCGACATCGAATTCGATCTCTATGATTTCCCGTTATGAAACATTTTTTGATTAATATTATGTCTGTGCTTTTCTGAATTTTGACAACGTCATTGACATCGAATTCTCCCTCTATGATTTCCCATTATGAAAAATTTTGATTGATATTACGCTAACTGACACTGATGAATGAGCCCGGCATTTGTAAAACGAATATCAATCTGTGATGACAATCTTTCTATGACAATCACGGGACTTCATGACATTTCTATTTTTCGCTTGAGTAATTGAAAAAATGATCATATCTTCAGAAGGAAAAGAACTACGACAATGAAATGGATGAGGATGAGTACGATTTAAATCACCTCAATATACACACGAATTTTTATTTGAATCCGAAAAATGTCTTAGGAGATATTGAGTATTGAAAAAATTTTTTTGGGAATTTTTTGAAGATATTCTAGTGTAACGATTTCGGCGAAATTTTGCGAGCCGTTTTGTTTCAGCCTCCCTCAACAATATTCCAAGTATCAACTTGATTGGATGAATATTCTAGTAATTATTCAGGAATTAAATTTCAGATGCTCATAATTACTGAACCATCCGACGGATTTGGCCCAATAACGAACTAGACCGAGATATTTGGACAATTAACCTATTCTGAAAATATGAAAACTCTAGCTCATCTCATTTGGATGCTAGAGAATATACGGCCGGCCTGTTGGACAGACTCATCTTTCGCCACGGATTATTCATCAGGAAGTCAAACCCACGATTGAGACCATTTTCGGCTCGATATTCCAAAATTACAGACATTTGGTCAAAATGATAGGCACTTTGTTCGGGTGAACAAGAGCGCCAAAAACCGTGGATAATGCTATGCTACTGCAATATATTTTGTACCGATTTTCGACGTCCATGCCATTAGCCCAGATTTATTTTTAATTATTTATTATATTAATTTTAAGATTATTAGACGTCCGTATATGCTTAATTGTATGATGTTACGAATGACGATTTCTATTAATTTAAGTCGGTCTTGTATGAAAAAATTTAGAAAGCACTGACGTGAGGTCAGATTGCTTTGGCGCTCTTGTTGAGCTATCTGCGAGTAAATATTCAAACCATAACAAATCTATAAGCAGTCTGATCAGGTGAACAATAGTCTTTTTCCGTACGATGGGACAATGTGATGCAAATATGAACGCCTAATAAACCTACCTAATGAACAAACCTATATCTCAATTCAAAGACAACTAGTTATAATTTTCCCCAATTTTGTTCGATGCTCCTCGTAAAAACTTACGTCAATGCTTTTCTGAATTTTGACAACGTCATGTACATCGAATTTTCTCTCAGTGAAAAATTTTTTGTTTAATATTACGCCAACTGACAGTGATAGAGGACTCCGGAATACGTCAAACGAATATCGATCTGAGACGAGGATCATTCGATGACAGCCCTGGGAATTCATGACATTTCTCATTTTCTCTTGAGTAAATGAAAAAGTGATCATATCTTCAGAAGGGAAAAAGCTACGACAATGAAATTTGAGGATAAGTAAAATATCAATCAGCTCAATATATACATAGATTCTTATTGAAATCTGAATGAAATCTTAGGAGATATTGAGTATTGAAATTTTTTTTTTTTTTTAATTTTTTAAAATTTTCTAGCGTGACGATTTCTGCGAAATTTTGCGAGCCGTTTCGTTTCAGCCTCCTTCAATAACATTCCAAGTATCAACTTGATCGGATGGATATTCTAGTAGTTATTGAGGAAACAAAATTTCAGATGCTCATAACTACTGAACCATCCGACGGATTTGGCCCAATAACGAACTTGACCGAGATATTTGGACAATTAACTTATTCTGAAAATATGAAAACTCTAGCTCATCTCGTTTGGATGCTAGAGAGTATACGGACGGCCGGCCGGCCGGCCAGACTCAACTTTTGCCACGGATTCTTCATCAGGGAGTCGAACCCAATCGATTGAGACCATTTTCGGCTCGATATTACAAAATTACAGACATTTGGGCAAAATGATAGGCACTCTGTTTGGGTGAACAAGAGCGCCAAAAAACCGAAATTTGAGCGGGAAAAGAGCTGAAATCCAGAATAGGTCTCATTTGTTCTCAGTGATGTTTTGAAAGTGTGAACATAAAGAGATATCAAACCAGGTCCCAGAAAATTTTATTTAGTTCAATCGGTATCACAGGCGCCAAATGAAGTTGAACTTACTTAAATATAATCTGTTTCCGATGATTTTAAAGGCATGAAATGTTTGCATTATTTGAGTGTCAAAAGATACACCCAGGATGATTCATCAGTGGACATCGAAAATGCGATAAGCCTACGAGTATATAATATTTAAATTGCCCATGGAAGAAATCACATATTTTTTCATGGCCGATAAACCACCGCGTGACTAGTTGATTATTCAGTTGTTCTGGATGTCTAATATGCATGTGGTATAAAAATCACTATGGAATGGGAATTACTTTTATTCAGTAGTTGAAATTGAAAGAAGTTTTTTCATTATTGATTTCGAAGGAGGATTAACTAATTAAATTACATAGTGTTCACGGCTTGAATATTGAAAAAGTTATAAAGCACTGACGTGAGATCAGCTTTGGCGCTCTTGTTGGGCTACTTGCGAGTAAATAACAAACCATAATAAATCTATAAACACTCTTTTCAAGTGAACAAGAGTCTTTTTCCGTACTATGGGACAATATGATACAAATATAAACGCCTAATGAATGAACAAGCCTTCATCTCAAATTAAAAATAACGACTCATTATTTTCCCCAAGTTTTGTTCTAAGCTATAATTCCCTTCCCATAACAACTTACGTCAGTGCTTTTCTAAATTTTGACAACGTATATTATTTTACCCAGCGAGATAGAATTCTATCACTATTATTTTACCGTAATGAAAAATTTTGATTAATTTTACGCCAACTGAAACTGATTAATGAGGCAATTGTCAATCGAATATCGTTCTCTGACGGCCATCGCTCAGTGAAAATCATCAGGAATTTATGTCATTTCACTTTTCTGTTCAGTAAATGAAAAAATTATCATATTTTCAGATGGAAAAAAGCTACGACAATGAAATTTGAGGATAACTAAGAAATCGATCACCTCAATATATTCACGAATTTTTATTGAAATCCGAAAAATGTCTCATGAGATATTGAGTATTGAAATTTCACCACGGATTCTTCATCGGATCGAACCCAATCGATTGAAACCATTTTCGGCACGATATCCGAAAATTACAGACATTTGGGCGAAACGATAGGCACTCTGTTAAGGTGATCAAGAAGGCCAAAAAACGTTTCAGATATTGTAGATGATCAATATTGTTTGAAAAATGTCACGAAATATTTGAGTGGAAATGGGGAGTAAACCTGGAAAAACTTATTTCATCACGGAATGGCTTCAGAACACCTGCAGGGAATTAAACGCGAAATCCTCGTTGTAAAACTCGGCAACACTGTAGGAAGTCTGAAAACGTGAGTTGAAAGTTTTATATACTTTTGGTCGTCAAATAGAACGTACGTGAACGGCGTGAAATAGCATTGTAATGAATGAAAATCAAACATGTGAATAAATGATACTGAGTGCAGTGAAGGAATTCTCAAAGATCAGGTTAACTATATACAAGATCAGAATTACGAGAATCCTGTTCGAACTGATGGAGCCCAAATGCCTGGATTTGTATCGGACGGCAAATAGGCACTAGGATGTATATATATATATTTATCTGCGGTACAAGTGGGCGCAACCAATGTTAAATCTCCGGTTCAAGTGGCATCCACGGTAAAACAGCATCCGATGTACGGATGCCACTTTACCAAGTCCAAAGATCATCACTAACCGGCATAACTCATCGCCCTCTTTCGTTTGCGCCTACTTTCAGCTGGACGAATTTTTGACCTATTTTTGGGAAATGTTTATTGGAGGTGATTTTCGAACTTCACTGGACTTCCTCGTGGTGGCGCTCTGGTCGATTTCGTGTATATCGAAAGTATACCCGACTTGTCCAAATAACGCCCATCTTAGCATCCGGTGGGTCTGGCAACGTCGCAACTCTGCAGGTGTTCATGAAATGGAATGAAATTTTACGATCTCGCGTGACCTTGGTGCTCGACTGCGTTTTATAGTTCTTGGAAGTGGAATCACGATGCTAGTTGAGATTGAATATTTGCAGATGCGTTGATTCTCTTGAATCGCATATTAACAATTGGAACATATTGGAGTGGAGAATTGATATACAATTGAATATGAATCCTAGGTATTACAATTGTTCTTCTATTCAAGAGATGAAATTCTTATTATTTATACGATAATTTGAAATTGGAAATGAAATTTGTGTGACTTTGTAGTCGATATTTTCATGTGGAAAACAAAACCCAATCTGAAAATTTTTACAATATGACATTCAGTAAGTCTTGGAGATGTTGACGAGAATTTTTGATGATACAAATCGTGTGAAATTTTTATTTAGACAATAACCACCATCTCATATTGTTCTTACAACCAACGTTTCGATAAACATCTTTTATCGTTATCAAGGCAAAAATTTCACTTTCAAAAAAGCTGACAATTTCAATAATTTCCCATTTCATTTCGTGTCACGAATGACAGAACTTTCAAATATTGTCAGCTTTTTCAAAAGCTATTTGTTATGCCTTGTGAACGATGGAAGATGTCAATCGAAACGTTTTAATCAAAACAATAAGAGATGGTATTTATTACCCAAATATTCTACAGGTCTTCGAAATCCAACGTGGTTTTAACTTGACTTAATTCATTCGAGAAATTAGTTGCACTGATGATTCAATACTTGGGGAAAACATTTCGTAGGTCTATTCAGGAGGGGCATTACCACAAAATTTGAGAAGGTATCACAAAATTAAGTACAAACTAGACGTTTATGAGAGACTGAGTCTATCTGAAATCTGAACACTGAGATTATATTATTATTCGTTATACTCTCCAGACTTAAGATATTCTCGAAATCTGGAAAATTTTGTCCGTCCGTGAGCACGAATACCTCAAAACGAAACGATCACTGTAACTGAATAGGGTAGGTCTGTCGGTTTGAATATCTGGACTCTTGTTTACCTGAACAGTGTATGCTCCAAGTTTTTCGAATATTTGAAATTTTCGGATTTTTTGTTACAAGATGTATCAAAAGTAGGTAGCTTAAAACGATTTCATCCGTCCGTGAGCACGATGACTCTCGATCGGAAAGAGCTTGAGAACTGAATGGGATAGGTAAGAGGGTTTGAATATCTCGGCTTATTCAGTTAATCGGACAAACCTGCTCGGTAGTTTGAATATTTTTCATCAAGCTGTTTCATTATCCTCACTAGTTCTAATTTGAACATACAGGGTGGGCCATCCATAACTTTGCAGCCTGAGTTTTGAGCTTTGGAATGTAATAACGAAAAAACGCTCGGAGTAGGTCAATTTTTGTAGAGAGGGAAAAAAAGTGTATTCAAATCAGTTTCATATCACTACCCCTCTGGTCGCAACCCCTAACAGCTCTCGTTCTTAATAGGGAAAATGGGTCGAGCAGCTGACAGAAGTTTTAGGACATTTCGTCAATGACTTTGCTTCAAGTACAATAAAAATGGAAGAAATGTATTGGGTTCCTCGTACCACAGATAATCCTTTATGAGATGAGATTGCTCAACGAAATGAACGAACTTCTCTTCTTATTCGAATGGATCTATAAAAGTCACAACTGTCCATATTGGTCTTATACCAACCCAAGACTAAAGAGAGATTCACACTCGGTATCCTGAAAAGCTGAATGCATGGGTCGATATCGAGGTCGGTATTTATGGCGACAATATTGTGGGCCCTTTTTCATGCACGGCAATCTCAATGGTGATAATTACTTAGACCTCTCAGAAAACAATGGATTTGTAACTGTAAGCAATAGCATGGTTATTTAGGATTACGTTTAAAAAAAATCACTGCAAAATTGGAAAATTTGTGACTACAAATTTTAAGGATGTAGTGTAGGGTATCAATTTTCAACATTTTCAAAATTATACAATTATATAGTTTTTTTTTATTTTTGCTAGAACTGGTATAACCTAGCATTTCGCCCAGTAACCGCTTGACGTTGAGTTTTTTAGGTCATCACATTAAGATGAAAATGTCGAGCTTAGTCAGCTTGACATACAACATGAAGACAAGTTGAATTTCCTAAACGGTAAGAACTGACTGCTCATTTTGAGGGTATATATGAAGATATTTCAGTATTCTCTTTATGTAATGTATGTATTTTGATCAGAAGCATAATTTAAAATAATTTTCATATATTTAGGTTTTTTACAATAAAAGGAAAGAGATCAAAGTTACTCTAGTACTATTTCATGATTCATCTAAACGTATTTTATATTTCTAGCATAGGTACAGGTTATTTTTAGCGTTATTTGCCACTTAAATGCCATAAATGTCTCCTATCAGTAGTGTTGGAGGAATATGCAAAATGTTTTAGAATGAAATATTTCAAATAAGTAGGGAAAATTTGGAATTATAATAAATTATTATAAATTGATTGCATTTCTGTTGCGATTTGAATTTGATTGTTTGTCTTAATCAAGTTTAAAATATAAACAAATTTAAAATATTGAATTATTGTTTGGGCTGTAACCATCATCTCTTGTTTTCGTTGTCTCCAACGTTTGACAGACATCTTCTCACGTTTTCAAGGCAAAATATTAGCTTTTAAAAAGCTGAGTTCAGAAAAATTATTCAACCTTTCAATTTGAAAACGTCAAATTGACAGATTATGAGAACTAGATAAAATTGAATTGGGACTTATCGGTGGTTTGAAGATTTCTTTAAGTTATTTCGAACAATTAGCGTCCAAACTTCCGCTAACTCAATTGATGATATACTTGAGCGAGAGCGATAATCATGTTCGCAGTGTAACTTAAAGAAATCTTCAAACAACAGATAAGTCCCAATTCAATTTTATCTAGTTCTCATAATCTATCGATTTTTCGTTTTCAAACTGAAAGGTTGAATAATTTTTCTAATCTCAGCTTTTTAAAAGCTAATATTTTGTCTTGAAAACGACAGAAGATGTCTGTCGTAACGTTGGAGAGAACGAAAACAAGAGATGATGGTTATAGCCCAAACAATAATTCAATACAAGTTCCATCATCAAAAATTTCTCGTCAACAAATTCAAAATACCCAGACAAAGGAAGGGTAGACTTGGATATCTTTTGATAAAATGCTCATTTTTTCCATTTCAAAATCTCAAGAAATTTCTCCATATAATGGAGATTTCATTTCATGGAATTTATTTGGGCAAACGAATATTAAGTTCTTGGTTCATTTTTGTATAAACTGCGTAAATTCAATTAAACGAACAGAAAACTTATTTGAAACAACTACATAATAACTCACATAAAAAAAGATCGAATGTGACTTTTGCAACTCAAACACTTGAGAACTAAAACAATGATGAAACCACATGAAATTAAAAAAACAGAAACATCAAGATATATAAAAAGACATGATAAATTTGTAATTTATATATATTGCTCGAGCGATCCCACATCTTATTTCAACATATCAATTGATTTTCATTTTCTAAATTAGTAGGAGTATTTCAATCTGATCTCATAAAATTATTCTACGTGGAATCAAATGACCCTCTGAATATTTCCCAACATTACGATTTTTTATGGATTGTGGCAACGTTGCATGATGCCCACTTGAATGAAAAAACAGTATACGGGTATCAACTGAAACCAAAAGTGGAAAAAATATACGGATGCAAAATCATATCCTAATTGGGCCGGACGGCAAGACATACCGCAAAAGAAGCGCCCGATATACACGAAGTATACACGAGGATTTCATACCACACCCTTTTTGGGCGGATGTCAGTTAGTTCGCCATCTGTATATATATATACATCCAGACATCATTTCTGCGTCATTCAATGATACTATCATCATTGCGTCCACTAGAAAGCTTCGTGTATATCGACATCTGTTCAGCCGAATGACGTTGGCAACACCACATAATCATTTTGCGAGTTTCAGTTCTCAGTATACTTGAAAAATGAAGGAGACAAATTTTTTCTCAATTCTACCAGCAACCTTGCGTCCTTACAGAACAGGATCGTTTCTGCATCCGTATATTTATTTGAACATTATCTAGTTATTTCTGCGTCCATACGCTAATATACATGTCAACTATTCCGACAATTCTGCACAGGCGGTGTTGCCAAATTCATGATTGAATTTTCATTGTTGAATCTACCTACTCACTGTCCGTGACATTCCATTCGAAGGAACGCTAACCAATATTGCTGTTTAATTTGTAGCTTTTTCCTTTTTCGCCACTTTGGATATAGGGAGCAGTTAGCATATGAAGGAATGACAATTTTTAAGCGAAAGCACAAGTTACATGTTGTTTGTAAGAAATGCTTGTCGTACCGGGTTGAATCATATTGATTTTGAATTAAATTGGACATATAAAAATTTTGAAAGCACTGACGTGAGGTCAGATTGCTTTGGCGCTTTGGTTGAGTTACTTGCGAGTAAATATTCAAACCATAACAAACCTATAAGCACTCTGATCACGTGAACAATAGTCTTTTCCCGTACTATGGGACAATGTGATGCAAATATGAACGCCTAATGAATGAACAAACCTATATCTCAAATTAAAAATAACTACTCATAATTTTCCCCAAGTTTTGTGCGAAGCTATAATTCCCTTCCCTAAAAACTTACGTCTGTGCTTTTCTGAATTTTGACAACGTATATTATTTCATCCACCGAGATGGAATTCTATCTCTATGATTTCCCGTTAGGAAAAATTTTGATAAACATTACGCCAACTGACACTGATTAATGAGCCCAGCATTTGTCAATCGAATATCGATCTGTGATGGCCATCGTTCAAAGAAAATCATCGGGACGTATGTCATTTCTCTTTCCTCTTGAGTAAATTAAAAAAATGATCATATCTTTAGATGGAAAAGAGCTGCGACAATGAAATTTGAGGGTAAGTAAGATATCGATCACGTCAATTTATTCACGAATTTTTATTGAAATCCGAAAAATATCTTATGAGGTAGTGAGGATTGAAAATTTTTTTTTTGGGAATTTTTGAAAAATTTTCTAGCGTGACAATTTCTGCGGAATTTTTGAGCTGTCTTTTTGCAGCCTCCTCAACAATATTTCAAGTATCAATTTGATCGGATGGATATTCTAGTAGTTATTGAGGAAACAAAATTTCAGATGCTCATAACTACTGAACCATCCGACGGGTTGGGCCCAATAATAAAATTGACCGAGATATTTGGACAATTAACCTATTCTGAAAATATGAAAACTCTAGCTGATTCTTTTTGATGCTAGAGAGGATACTGCCGGCCGGTCGGACAGACTCAACTTTCGCCACGAATTCTTCATCAGGGAGTCGAACCCAATCGATTGAGACCATTTTCGGCTCGATATTCCAAAATTACAGACATTCGGGCAAAATGATAGGCACTTTGTTAGGGTGAACAAGAGCGCCAAAAATCAAGTAAAAGAATTGAAGAGTAAATTCCTCAACTGAAGACGAAACAATTGAATGAATAAAAAACATATACAGGGTGAGTGGTCTCGTGAAAGACAACGGCTAAATAGAGATAAAGGACCTAAACCTGAGTGAGGATTGCGGGTTTAAATGTTCCAGATTCACATGGTGTTCTCTGAAAAAATGCTGAAACTATAAACTCTCAAATCTTCGTAAAAATGGCAAATTTTCTGCTTGATGGTTGACAAATATGAAGCTTGTTACAATACATATTCTCCATCAAATTGGCAAAAATTGAAAAAACTTGCAGGCTTGTATTCAAAATTTTCAATTTATGTGCCAGGTGGGAAATATGAGATACAAAATTAAAAAAAAATCTTATTTCAACCCTGCTGAAGCATATAGAGATGACAGCTCATATACTCGTATTTATTCAAATAAAACAAATTGTCGTCTGAATGTAAATCGGTGGAAAACCCGTCAGCTGGTACAGCTAAACGTGAAGCGCGAGGCCCGAGTATAAGTACAGAAAATTTGAATAAATAATCGTAACCGCTTAGTTTAGAAGTTATCAGCAAAAAATCTGAAAAGTTCGGAAATTTTTTGGTCTTTTTCATAAATCCGGAACGGAACATAATAGACTATTAATGTTGTATATGAATGAAATCGTGTTTTTGAGCTCCTCTCAAAAATATAGTAAATACCTAAAATCGACGCCATTTCAACATTTTTTTACATTAAAAGATCACATTATGACGAACAACTTTTATTTGGAACTTTTTTCTATTACTTGTTTGAGTTCCTATACAGGGTGTCAACGGAATATGGAAACATGCTCGCGTTTGAATATCGTTAGAGTCATCGACTTCGATTTTTTTTTATAGTGAAATACGTTCCGATTAGCATATTTCAACTGAGAAAAAATGGCAGAAGTATTTCCGGGAAGAACGGAAATGAAAAAAAATTCAAATGGCACTCTAGGTATGTCACTTGTTGATTTTGACATATCATGTGAATTATTTCGAACATTCCATTCTAATTACTAGATGGCTGAAAATGGATCCAATCGTTCAATTTTCAGTCCAGCTAATTGGGTCGAATTGAGCAGAAAGAAATAACCTTTTAGATTATACTCTGTTCCCAACATACTTGCATTTGAAAACATAATTTTTTTGTGGAAAGTTTTTTCCGGAAGTATAAAAAGTCGAATAAATTACGAAATTTGGGATATTTAGTGGAGAGATGTAATTCACTCTCATGCTGGACTGAAAATTGAACGATCGAACTCATTTTCACCCATCTAGATATAAAAATGAAATTTCAAAATTAATTCACATTAATTGTCAAAATTGACAAGTGACATATAGTTGTACTCGTAATGACGTGTATGATGAAAATACGAAAAAATATACCTAGTGTGCCATCTAAGAATCAGAAATTATTTTCATTTATGGTCTCCTGGAAGTATTTCTGACATTTTATTTCGTCGAATTATGCTCATCACTCATCAAAACGTATTTCACATTAAAAAAATCGAAGTCGATAACTTCAAGGGTATCTAAACGCGAGCATGTTTCTTATTCCGTTGACACCCTGTATAAAGGACCAAACGAATGGTACATACTTGACTATAGAACGAGGGTGTCTATCTTTTTATACATTTTTATGACTAGCTGACGGTTATTCCACCGACATACAGCTAGCTGACGACTTTTTATTTGAATAATTATACAGGGTGTCTACTAAAATAGGTGCCAAACTTCAGCAGGTGATAGTACAAGTCATTTGCAACAAAAATGTCCTATAACACTTTTTCGAAAACTTGATAGTTATCGAGTTACTCAACGCTTCTTGGTTTTTCGGAATTTTTTGCTTTCCCTTTAAAAACAAGAATATCTCTGTTTTTCTTACAGCTACATCAAATCTGACCATATCATCGCAAAGGGCAGTGAAGGTGCTGCTATAAAATAGGTAGTTACTAATGTTAAAAAAATGTTTCATACCGGGTGTTGTGAAAGGGTAAATGTAAAATTGAAAAGAGTACAAACTTTGTGTTATTTTCTTGTTAGCTGTACCATTGAAAATTGGTGAATAAGTTATTGTTTTTTCTAGGAAAAACTAGTACATGTAATAGACTTTTAAACAGTATATCAACTTTTCACTCAACTTTTTATTTTTCCAACAATATTACGGTTTCAAGTCAGGAAGACATAAAAATCAAAAGCGCAAATTTTATGATAATTTATTTCAATACATTGTAGGTTCAAAACAGTTATAAATATTATTAATAGTATGATAATGTTAGTGTTAGTTTCGAGGTTTACGAAATAGAGAAGGTGGTCGAAATGCTCAGCACTGGAGGCAAGCACCAGCAATACTTCGCGCTATTAGAGAAGATCCCACTCGGAGTGTTGGTGTCACATTAGGGCTTCGCCATTCCACAGTACACAGAGTTTTTAAGCAAAATAATTTACACCCATATCATTTAAATAAAGTCCAGAATTTGTTACCTGTGGATGATGAGGTCTCATTAGAATTCTATAGGTGGTACCTAAATAAGTTGGAAGAGTAGGGATGTGATCAAATATTATGGACAGATGTGGTAACATTCAGTAAAATTGGAATAATATATTTACGAAATTTCCATATGTGGGAAACGGAAAATCCACATGCGACTGTTATATCTCATTATCAGCATGAATTAAGAGTCAACGTCTGATTGGCGGCTATTCAAGCCCGTAATACTTCCCAATCGCCTCAATTTCAATGAATTCACAAATTAACTGAATAATAACGTGGTTGACATTCTTGAAGATATTTCCATAGCGGATAGATATCAACTTTATTTTCAACTGGACGGAGGCCCTGCCCTTAATAGTCGAATTATGAGGACTGGATGAATCAACGCTTTGGGGAGAAATGGATAGGAAGATATGGTCCCTCGAGATGGCCACCTAGAAGCCCCGATCATACCCCATTAGACTTTTATGTTTGGGGCACTTTGATAGAAAATGTGAATAAAAATCGCATTAATGTTCGAGAAGAACTAATCAACAGAATTCAGGAATGTTGTGATACAATGCATCGAAAACGTAATGAACTTCGAAAGGTTGTGGATTCTGTACGAAAAAGATGAATTGTTATAAAATTTGCGTGTCTGAATTTTATGTTTTTCTGAATTAAAACAGAGATATTGTTGGAAAAACAAAAAGTTAAGTGAAAAGTTGATATACCGTTTAAAAGTCTATTACATGTACTAATTTTTCGTTGAGGAAAAACCTCTACTTATTCACCAATTTTCTATGGTACAGCTTACAAGAAAATACCACTAAGTTTGCACTGTTTTCAATTTTTACATATACCCTTTACTACACCCGGTATAAAACATTTTTTTAACATTAGTAACTACCTATTTTATAGCGCCTTTACTGCCCTCTGCGATGTTATGGTCAGATTTGATGTAGCTGTAAGAATAACAGAAATATTCTTGTTTTTAAAGGGTGAAGCAAGAAGTTTCGAAAAACCAAGAAGTGTTAAATAAATCGATAACTATAAACTTTTCGAAAAAGTGTTTAGGACATTTTTATTGCAAATAACTTGTACTATCACCTACTGAAGTTTGGTACCTTTTATAGTAGACACCCTGTATAAACCATCATCTCTATAAATTTCAGCAGAGTTAAATTTTCTTAAACTAATTTCTTTTACGTGTTTTTGATGATCAGGTCGATATACCCTCCGCTGCCTAGTGTCCTAACTGACAATCAATATGCTTTACAATCCAGCCAACTGTGTCTATTCACAAAAATTATGGCTAAGGTTAAAATTGGCCAACAAAAACTATCTCTGGCTCCTGCTGCGACCGGGCTGAGATATGGAAATGTCACATTGGTTTTGAGGAAATTTTTTAGATTCAGTCTCAGTATGCTTTGTGCATTGATATTCTCTTGGAGATAGCAATCGAAAAAATATTTCAGGAAAACAAGTTATATTTCCCAATTTATTAGATATTGTGAAACAATGAATTATTGAAAGTTCTAACTGATCCTATTCGAAATTAATCAGTATGATGAATTGCTCACAAAACTAATGACATTTTTTACAGTTTATCTCCTTACTGCGAGGGCGACTCGACCTTTTGAGTCATGGGTGGTTTTCGTGACAATCAAATATTTTACAATATCAAGAAATTTAATTGAATAATTTCAAGAACTGAGGGCTAGCGAAATCTGCGGTGTTGTTAGAAAATATTCAAATCACAAAAAAATACCTACATAAATGATCAACTGTCAATGACGAAATTCATTCATTCATCAAAAAAAGTGTCTTCATATATTCAATTCATTCTTCGGAAAATAACTCAACATAATATAATGTAGACCATAAAGCAAGTTAGTTGACGAATCTGTATTGAATGAATAAAATGATCAATCAATTTTCATTGAATCGGTCATTTCAGTTAACCAAAGTAATTCTATGCTAATGATGCCGAATCTTATTTAAAAATTCCACAATTTCTTTCAAGATAATTGTAACATCAGTTTGATCTTGATCATACAAGGAATATCTCATTCGATCTCCAAGTGTCCTGAAGCGACGCGATGTGCAAAGTGGGATTCATCATAGATCTCAATTATTCTATTCTCGAGACTCGAGTTCATAAGAGCAAAACTTCTTTACTGCAGTTGTTCAATGACCTTGAATCATTCGATATAAAAAGCGTAAACAACCCGCATCTGGAAATCATTAAAGGACGCAGAAATATCGGTTTGATCGTAGGCGATACCCAATGCAGTGTTGCCGGTTTTTTTGAAGCACCAATGTCGGAATGGTGTGACAGTAATATGCATTTCGAATATACACCGAGCGACTGCAGCGCCGCAAATGGAAATTGTTCGAACTACAATATTCAGAAAAAGTCCACGATTTCATCATTGGGACGTCCTCGCCGTATTATAACGAAACAAACCATGACGCCATAACAGAGCGTTTAGCATTGACATGTATTTCTGCGTCCGTATACGGACGCAGCAATGCGGTGGACGCAGAATTACATGTAAAAATCGTAATGTACGGACGCAAGTTTACAGGTGGGCTGTAAATATATATATATATATATATATATATATATATATATATATATATATATATATATATATAGGGTTTACGTGGCGAACAAAGTTTATATAGTGAACTCTACTTCGTCAGTTGCATAATAAATATATTAAAAAAAATTTCTTCACTAATGCTTGGAATTTTTGATGAATCCTCAAATTATTTATATACATATTACTTTATTTTATTCAGCAAAAAAAGCCATTAATTTAATTGTTCCAAAAGATTATGAGCTTATTTTTCGATATACTAAATTGCTTAAAAATATGAAAACCATTATTATGCAGCTGTACAGCAAGAACCAACGTGGAGGTGTAAAGCATTCCTGCCACGTGTGGGATGGGAATGAAGGAAATCGGATCAGATCAAGTTGTAAATTTTCAAAATAGCGAAATAAACTCTAAATAAATAAAATAAACTCTGAAAAATATTGACACTGAATAAAAAAATTGAAAAGGCAGTGTGAAATAGGATTTATTCTGAAAGTTATAAATGAAAATTATTCTAAATTGAGTTCTCAATATTAAAATTTTTTGTAAATCAATGGAATTCTACGATTTTTCTGATCAGCGAAATGATCTATAACGTTGTTAATAGAAATATTTGCGTCCTGTGAATTTATGAATCCTTTTTCGATACAAATTTTAGCCATATTACTCAGCCGCGCCTGTCCAGATGTATTCCTAATATAATTTTTAATCCTTTTCAACGCAGAGAAACTTCTTTCTGTGGAAGCAGTTGTCAAATATTCCGAATTTTGAAGATAAAAATTGAAATAGGTCATCATCAGCCCAGGACTAACATCATAAAATCCATGAAGCGCTTAACAAGTTGGTCATCTATTACATAACGAAAAATTACTGATAACTGGGAATGACAGCTTATGTCAGTTGTTTCATCAACTTGCCAAGAAAAAAACAATGATGGTGAAATTTCGTCCTCGATTTGTTTATTCACAACACAAGCAACCGAATTAATTAATTCATTTTGAATGGTTTTAGATGTACCAGAAAATACCGATTTACTGTTGGTGTCATTTGCTAAAAAGGTTTTTAAATTCGTGTCAAATTTACTAACAAGAACTACCAATTCTTTGAAATTTCCGCGATTTAAAGACTCATTCGATTCATCGTGCCCCCTAAAAGGTAACTCTTGCATACAGTGGTGCATCGTAATATCTATTAAACTTCATAGAATTTATCGATTTTCTTTGACTTTAGCATTGAAATTTTCAATTTCTATTTGACGCGCATTGTCTACTGCTGTGGCGATATTTCGTTTTTGCTTTCTTATAACAGTAAGCTTGCAATTAGATGAAATATGCTGAGCACTTTTATTGTGTAGCGATAGACCCCGAGATAAATTTTTCAAATCACTAAAACCACTTCTCGACCAAACTCTGTCGGAATTTCTATGAGTTGCTGAGAATAAAATGCACGGCCAACAAAATATTTTTTTCAAAGTAATACTTCCAGTAAGCCAGTCGTACTTGTCATACCACGTATTTTGGAATCCCCGATTTGATTTACCGACCCCACCACTAGGCACTAGAGATTTCCTCAAATCTGGAACGGGTCGCTTAACTTAATTAAATATAATTTATCATCATACGAATGAGTCGAAAAATGTTGCTTATTTATTAAAAAATTAACAATATCACAAGTACACTGAACATGTTCCTTAGGAATTTCAAAAGATTTACTATTACTAGGTCCCGCTGAATCCATTTCGCGATCTGGTAGTCACTTTCGATAAAAAAGATTTATATTTCAGAAAAAAATCACCTAGAAATGATAATAATCATACGCGATACACAGCAAACGCGATACCTCTAAATAACGACAAAGTAAACTCACCCTATTTCTCTATTTCCCGCTTCCCGATTAACTCGAATAAAAACCTGAGGCCAGCCTCTAATTCCTCGAGAAACCGCCTTCAAAGCCGTAGATATGTTCTCACCGCTTCGATGCAGATAACCCGCTGGACATCGCAGAAACGAAACTATCTCAGATCGGCTAAGATCGCGCAGAGGCCAGCCTCGGATTAATCCTAGAACGGCTTTCCATTACGTTCTCGTAGGTCATCGAAGTATGACAGGCTAATTCAGTCAAAGAAGCCTGCGTTAGGCATGCCTCCAACCGTTTATTCAAAGAGGATTTGATTTGTTATGAATATACAAGAAACGTGAGCTTGCGAAAAATATTGAGGAAAAAATTGATGATGAAAGGGAATGAAGAAATATACGGTTCATAATTTTTTTGATGAGGCACTGCCTCACCTGCCTCATAGGACAAGCCGCCACTGCTCAGGAACCAAATTATCCCTGGAAACCTTTATCATGTGACCGCACATCTCTTTTGCAACTGAATGAGGAATATACTCACCCACAAATTGTTTTTCTGATGGGGAATCTGAAAAAAAAAAACAATTGAGGGTCCATTAATTTCTCGAAATATTTCAGAAACTAGGTAATAATGATTTAGGTACACTGAAAAAGCACAGATATGATTTTTGGCCCGCTTGTTCTAGTGTGCTATGGTTTTAGCCATATGCCTGTGATTTTCAAACAACTCCTAGAATATCCATCAGATCAAGTTGTAACTAGGACGATATTTGAATTAGTTTGAAAAAAGAGAATACTTGAAATATCTCCAGAAGATTTTTTTCCTTATATCTCATAAGATATTCAACGTACTTGAAACCTTACATATCCTCAAATTTTACCAACGTGGATTTCTTCCAAGAAAATATATTATTTTTTTTTACTCAAGGCAATCAATCACAGAAGTTAAAGTTAATTTTGATTTACTACGTTGAAATTCACTTTCCGTGTCGACTCTTGGCTCATTGAACTTTTGGGCGGCCGTCGAACACAAAGATAAAAGAAATTTCCTATCTCCTGACATGCACCATTCCTCTCAAACTTGCAGGAAAAGCCCCAAAATATTCATCATTTTGGCGAGAACGGAAAAGATAAATACCAAAATGTCAGTCAGAAATTTCAATTCTGCTTTCACAGATACATAATCGCTTGAAATTGGTCAGATAGATTAATTCAGTTTTATTTGATGAAAAATTAATGGAAATTAACATTTACAGTGAAATAATATATGATGTGGATTTGTGTTTTGAAAATGACTAATATAATGGTCGCAATAGTGTATTCTAAAATAAGTTGCAGAATGGGTACCTATTCCAACACGAATGCGAAATTCGAAAACGAGCGACGAAGGAGCGAGTTTTTGAATGCATGAGTGTTGAAATTGCTTTCTGCAACGAGTATTAGACAATTTTTTCTCTATTTTAGTCAAGAATTGTGAGAAATTTATTGGAATTCAATGAAAAATTTTGATTACACCTCCTAGTCCTTTTTGTATTTTATTTTCGGTGTTTGCGTGACTGATACGAGAATTGACAGATTATAGAATTTGAATAGTGCGTTCAAATCTCGGCATGGTTTAATATTGACAATTGACATGCAATAGACGCATGTTGACATTCGAAGGGATGGGATGTCAGTGTTGTTAATCACAAAACGAAAAATATAACCAAAAACAATGCTGTAATGAGTTCATTACAGTACTGTTTTTAGTACTGTACTGAACTCATTACGACACTGAAATAGAGAAAAGTAATTCAGAGGTTTCAGAAGAGTCGATTCCGAATAATCATCGCTCTTGAGTAATTTGAATTTGAATTCAATACAATCCATCCATTTCCAAAATCATCATTACAGTATAACTCCATAACGAAATGAAAACAAGTCATACAGAAACCAAAAATTGCAATCCTACTAGCACTATCAAATGTATAAGGTGTTTCAAATGTTTGCCCGTCCGACATTATGATATGATGATAAAAGAAGACCTCGAAAACTGTTGATGTGGTTATTTCTGATTCAAGGCATTTATAATTTTGACTTGAACATATGAGGATTTTCAAAGGAGGAGAACTTACTGTAAGATAGATTTCAGGAGAATGGAATTTGAGCTTCGAACAAAACTTGAGGAAACCTGTGAGTAGTTTATTCATTTATTTATATCTCAATTTGGACAAATCTTGTACAAAGATTAGTACAAATTCTTGAACAAATTTTATAACCCATCAAAGATAACATAGGGTGTCAAATCATTATGTGAACTATGTCCACTATATTATCTATGAAAATATAATATGTGATAATATACAGGGTGTCTCAAGTTCTAGAGCCTATTAGACGTTTCTGGAGAACTAAACATATTTGAAATCTGAAAATTGGGATTATGATATTTTTCGAAGTTCTCTACAGACCTAAAATACTTTCGCCCAAAAACTTCCGGTTATAGAGGGAGTGAAAATAAATTCGACGAAAAAATTTTTTTTCAAGTTTTCCATTTCAGATATGATCGAGTATTGAATAGTGAATACATTTTTGTTAAAACCATTATATTAAATCGAATATTTTTCAAAATATCCAAAAAAAACTAGAAAAAAAGTCAAATATGTTCAGTCAGTAATATGTTTATTATTATTATTTCGAATATTCTGAGCGTAAACCGTTTTTACAACATCGAAGAGAAAGGATGTGAAAAGGTCATGCATCTTTTGGATTTCAAAAATATCATCACAGGGTGTTTCGAATTTTGTGTTGAAAATTGTGATCTTAAATTGGCCATTACTTCTGTTTTTCAAATTAGAACCCTATTTTTGGCGCTCTTGTTCACCCGAACAGAGTGCCTATCATTTTGCCCGAATGTCTGTAATTTTGGAATATCGAGCCGAAAATGGTCTCAATCAATTGGGTTCGACTCCCTGATGAAGAATTCGTGGCGAAAGTTGAGTCTGTCCGGCCGTCCGGCCGTATCCTCTGTAGCATCCAGAAGGAATCAGCTAGAGTTTTCAAATTTTCAGAATAGGTTTATTGTCCAAATATCTCGGTCAAGTTCGTTACTGGGCCAAATCCGTCGTATGGTTCAGTAATTATGAGCATCTCAAATTTTGTTTCCTCAATAACTACTGAAATATCCATCCGATCAAGTTGATACTTGGAATGTTATTGAGGGAGGCTGAAACGAAACGGCTTGCAAAATTTTGCAGAAATCGTCACGCTAGAAAATGTTTGAAAAATTAAAAAAAAAAAAAATTTCAATACTCAATATCTCCTAAGACTTCATTTAGATTTGAATAAAAAATATATATTGAGGTTTCCGATATCTTACTCATCCTCAAATTTCATTGTCGTAGCTTTCCCCCTTCTGAAGATATGATCATTTTTTCATTTACTCAAGAGAAAAATAGAATTGTCATGAAGTCCGAGATTTGTCATTGAAAGATTTGCCATCACAGATCGATATTCGTTTGACAACTTGCGGACCTAGATATCAGTGTCAGTTGGAGTAATATCAATCAAAATTTTCATAGAATTCATAGAGGTAGAATTCGATGTCGATGACGTTGTCAAAATTCAGAAAAGCACAGACGTTATATTAATCAAAACATTTTTTATGATAGAGAAAGAATTTGATGGCGTTGTCAAAACTCAGAAAAGCAATGACGTAAGTTTTTAGGAGAAGCATAGAACAAAATTTGGTGAAAATTATTAATAGTTATTTTCAAATTGAGATAAAGGTTTGTTTATTCATTAGGCTTTCATATTTGCATCACATTGTTCCATAGTACGAAAAAAGACTATTGTTCACCCGATCAGAGAGCTTATAGATTTGTTAAGGTTTGAATATTTACTCGCAAGTAGCTCAACAAGAGCGCCAAAGCAATCTGACCTCACGTCAGTGCTTTCTAAATTTTTTTTTTATAATTGTGTTGGATTCTGCGGTAGAAAATAATGATAGTTTTCTCACATGATTATGCTCCCAAATTCAATAATTTCTGAGTTATTTGAGATTTTCTGGATTTATGGTGTACGTAGAGTCAAATTGATTGCATCTAAAGAAATTCAATGAATATTCTTTCGAAACCATGGGAACACCCTGTACCCATAGAAGATAAATAATTATCTGTTAATAATCCACAAGTGTCAGGTGTTATTGTTATTCGTTATCTTCATTTCTCGATTTAATAAAATGAACCGTTATTCTAATTAAGAAATTCTGGATATATTATATTTTATATACATGGTGAATGTGACAGAATTATTAGTAGAACCTGCCGGGACTTCAACGAGAAGTAGAAGAAAATATGTTTCAAACTTTCAAAGTTTTGGATGTGTAAGAGCCCCTAAAGAATACAAAAGAAGGGTAGTTGATGATGAGGAAAATGAAATTAGTGTTTTGACTTATTTCGAAGCGAATGAAAATGCATCTATTCGAAGTGCAGCTCATGAAATCGATTGAGACAGAAATTCAGTGCACCAAATTTTGAAAAAATCACAACATGCATTACTACAAATATGAGAAAGTTCATGCATTAGAACTAGGTGACTATATAAAAAGGCTGAATTTTTGTAGAGGAATATCAGAAAAAATGATGAAAATTTTTTGAAAAGATCATTCGGACAGACGAAGCAAAATTCAATAATGAAGGACTTTTTAATAGAATGAATTGCCACATTTGGAGAAGTGAAAATTCTTATAGAAAAAGACAAAGAAACCCCCAGAACAAATTTAGGTTTTATGTGTTTGCTCTTTTGATGAACAATAAAGTGCGGTACCACATTTATGAAGAAAATTTAAATACCGAAAAATTTTTGGAAATCCTGAGAAATTTTGTCTCTGAGTTTTTGGATGAACTGCCGTTGACTATGTCGACTACCGCATATTATCAATTGGATGAGGCTCCGGCGTGTGGAGGATGCTTTTCACTCACTAAAGGGGGAAGAAATTGAGCGAGCGACTAACCGAGGTATTTCAAGACGAATTCGAAAGTGTGTGGAACAACATGGTTACCATATTGAAACTCTTACCTGATCATTTATTTTGTTAATTTGAGTTTTGAAACATATTTTTATTTTTATTATCATAATTTATTTATAATCATAATTCGGTGTACAGAAGTAGCGAATCTATGCAATGTGTTTCCTATTGAAGAGATGAATTCTCATTCGCTTCGAAATAATTCGAAATACTAATTTCATCAACTGCCCTTTTTTGTATTCTTTAGGGGCTCTTACATTCCAAAATTTGGAAAGCTTGAAACATCTTTTCAGAAATTGTAAAAAAAAATGTGGATACTTCTCATTGGATACTCAACATTTTGTGTCATCGACCATGGATTTGAAATAAACAATATCATTAAGTGCATTTAAATGTGTATTCATACAATATAAAAAATAAATCCAAGATCTCATTATTAGAATAGCAACGATTCATTTTGTGAAATCAAAAAATTTTATAACGACTAACAATAAGACCTGTCTGACACATGTGAATTATAAATGGGATGATTTATCTTCTATCCTCACAAAATATCCTTATGAATCAGATTCGAAGAATTTGACTCTACGTACTACATAAATCCAGAAAATCTCAAATAACTCAGAAATTATTGAATTTAGGAGCATAATCATGTGAAAAAACTATCATTATTTTTGACCGCAGAATCCAACACAATTATAAAAAATTTAGAAAGCACTGACGTGAGGTCAGTTGGCTTGGGCGCTCTTGTAAACCACTTACGAGTAATTATTCAATTGTTTGAAAGCAACATATTCCTAAGTATTAATTTGTCAAAAACATGTCAAGTGTTCAAATCAACAAGGTCGAAATAATCAACGAGAATATGTTTTGTAGGAATCACTAAGCATATCTATTGAAGGTCACACAAAGTGGAGTAAAAAAAATGTTTTTCTTGTTATCCTGACAATTATTTAAATTTTGAAGAATCATATCTCCAGAACTATTAGCTTGTCGAAGTCGAGAGTGGTATTTTTGTATACGTCTGATAAAACTGCACCATAAAAAAATTTTTATTTGAACAGTGTCATTTGAAAAAAATTTTTTTTTTGTTACTCCGAACCTATTCGGCCGATTTGACCGAATAAAGAACTTAGCCGAGATATTTATACCTCAAACCTATTCTGAAAGTTTCAACTCTCTAACTTCATCCGTTCGAGAGTTATCGTGTTCACGGAACGGACGGACGGACAGAATCGATTTTGACCACGGATTATTCATCAGTATGTCCTAACAAAACGATTGATACCACTTTTGCCCAAAAATTCGAAAGTCACAGACATTTGGGCAAATTGATAAGCACTCTGTTCAGGTGAACAAGAGCGCCAAAAAAATAGGGTTCTATAATTTGAAAAACAGAAATTATGGCCAATTTAAGATCACAATTTTCAACACAAAATTTGAAACACCCTGTGATGATATTTTTGAAATCCTGAAGATGCATGACCTTTTCACATCCTTCCTCTTCGATGTTGTAAAAACGGTTTACGCTCAGGATATTTAAAATAAACATAATGAACATATTACTGACTGAACATATTTGACTTTTTTTCTAGTTTTTTTTTGGATATTTTGAAAAATATTCGATCTAATACAATGGTTTTAACAAAAATGTATTCAATATTGAATACTCGATCATACCTGAAATGGAAAACTTGAAAAAAAATTTTTTCGTCGAATTTATTTTCACTTCCTGTATAACCGGAAGTTTTTGGGCGAAAATATTTTAGGTCTGTAGAGAACTTCGAACAATATCATAATCCCAATTTTCAGATTTAAAATATGTCTAGTTCTCCAGAAACGTCTAATAGGCACTCGAACTTGAGACACCCTGTATACAAATAAAAATATATATGTACTTAAACAAGATGATTTTTTTCAAAAACAATAACAGTAAGGTAATAATCAGGGGTTCTGAAAATTATCTTCCATAAACTCCTCCATACTGTAGTAAACCTTTTCAATTAGAATAGGTTGTTTTTTTCTTAGTTTTTTTCTATCTATTCAATAGTTCCCTCAGTTTAGCTGGTAGTTGGTTGACGGCTTTTATAACCAGATAGTTTAAATTCAACTGTGAAGCTCCAATCCGGTGGTAAGGAATCAGCAAGTTATTTTTATTTCGAGTTTTATACATATATATTGTCTGTGTGGTTGTAATTGATTTCCTGCAGTATATTCTTATTGTCATAGATATATAAGACAGTTCAATACAAAGATGGATATTGAGGTGAGTATTTTTTCTTTGGGGAATAATTCTCTACAACTACTTCTGCTGCTCACACCACATAGGATTCTCCGAGCCTGCTTCTGTTTTGTTAATATCCTTTTACTTTCAGTAGTTTCTCCCCAGATGAGTATAGTAAAAGTAAGGACACTGTGAAAAGAACTGAAGTAAGTCATCTTGGCTACCGTGATTCCTGCAATTTGTTTCGATCTTCTGATTTCATAGGTGACTCTTGATAATCTGGGTAAAAGTTTTTCAATGTATTTGGTGGAACTTCAGCTTGGACTGCATCATAATTCCCAGAAACTTGATGTGATCATTTGAGCAGGTATCAAAAAGCATATGCTGAGTTTTTTTGACACTCATCTTCATTTTGTTCAGACCATATTTGAGCTTCATTTATAGTTTTCCAATCACTCTCCTCCAATGCTTGTTTATTGTCGCCAACATTCACGAAAGAAGTTTCATCTGCAGAAAGCACGGTTTTATCTGATTTTACATTTCCAGGTAAGTCATTTATATAAATGACTCACCTAAAGTAAGGTCCTTACACTGATTCATGCGGCACTCCAAGTTTGACAGTTTCCCATGAAGAAAACTTGTCACCGAATCTCAGTTTCTACATCCTTCCAGTTAGATATCTTCTCAACAATATCAGAGCTTGCTCCCTAATTCCATAGTATTCCAGCATTTCCAACAGCAGATATTGGTCCACGCTGTCAAAGGTCTTGGACAAATTGCAAGTGTGACAACTACATTTTTCCTTTCAGATAAAAGTTTAGATAGACTTAAAAACAAACTCATAAAAGTCCTGACCTTCCGTCAGTTCCTTTCTAAATTTTCATAATATGATACCACAAAGTCTTCGGCCATGTCGGTCTGACTGATACTGACAACGTGAAACATTATCAAACGGATTATCTCTCGGTTTGTACTAGTCAGCAGAGAACACCATACTAAGTGCGAAATGTAGGTGTATTTGATACATTACATGGCCATACACAGGCATTCGTGTTGTTCAATACAACTTTGGTATTTTCTTGTTCAAATTATTAATATTCTATTATTGATATTTGTGTAATAAATTTATAATGATGGATAACACGAAACAAATTTGTATTTTAACTTACCCAGTAATGTCCATGAGCTCCAAAGGCAAAAAAATAATTCTGAAAAGCACTGACGCAAGGTCAGAAAAATTTATGATGTTGTTCTAGACTTCTAGAGTGATGAATCAGCAAACCTTTATCTCAAATTATAATTAACTACTCATAGTTTTCCTCAAGTTTTGTTCGAAGCTCAAAATCCCTTCTCCTGAACACCCACGTTAGTGCTCTAAATTTCGATTACGATCATTATTTCGCGGTAATGAACCATTTGCAAACTGAAACTGCATCAGTGAGTCCGACCGATGTTAATCAATCCGTATCTATGAAAGCATCGAGAACTGAAGTTCCTGACGGACTTTCAGACTTTTTTTATTCTCTTAAGTAAATGAAAAAATAGTTATATCTCCATCTGAAAGAAAGCGACACCTATAAATTTTGGAAATATCTGAGATATTTGCGGAAACACGCAGGGCCAGAAATGTGCCGGATTCACGGCATCCAAGGAGAAATGCTTTATATGTTCATAGAGAAAAATTTCCTGGATAAAATATAAAAATCAATTTTAATCCTGAATGTGAAAAAAGATTTTTCAATATGAGAAACAACATTGAATTAGTAAAAAAAATTGAGGAACAAGATTGGCTACCAATATATAATGTTGATGAACATAATACAAATGAACAATTTGGGATTGTCATGTCTTTTTATAAACCTATATTCAACGAATGTTTTCCTTCGGTATATTGTAAACATAGAATAAATTACAACTCAGATGAAATGAAACAATGCATCTTGTTAGATTAGATTTTCTGTTGATTCTAAAAAGCTGCAATAGAAGATATTTTGCTCAATATAAATAGTGTTTAAAGGGAATACAACCAGCTCTAAATTGATTCCAGAAAAAATTTATGTAGGATTAGCACTTTTGGACAGAGTTGAATGCCAATACGGGCCTGTGCCTTGCAATCGGATATTAACTGTGAGAAATTCGTATATTGTCAAGTTCAAAGAAAGAAAGGAAGAACCCCTCAAGTGTTCATTTCTTGAGCGCCGTAACCGATGTGTAAATAAACTGTGAATAGAATAAGCCGTGTTTGCATTGATGTGAAAGAATATTAGTTGGCATAAATTTATCATTACCCATAGGAATATAACAAAGCCCTACATTTATACATATACAGGGTGAGTCTTTGACCACTGCGTTAATTTTAACCATAGATTCTTGACGTCAAAAAAAAAAACATTTTCTTTCTATAACATTTTTCGAAATTTGGCCCCGTTCAAAAAATATAGGGTGTTGAAATTTCATAAAAAAATTGCATTTTCACCTGTAATATTCAAACGACAATATCAATTGGAATGATCTCTTGTAGAAGGTTTTTGATAACACTCGTGCATATTTTGGCATCAATAGATTTATTCCACTTCTTGTGGGTTTCCCACTACTACTCTACAGATTGGTTAAATTGCATGAAAAACAAATATCCCTTGAACTAAAGGTCCGTACTCGTACTTCCTGGAATCATTAGTCTTTTTTGCATATAAATCATTCCTCATCTTTTCTCCTAAATTGCACCATTCTTGAGATATTTGAAGTTGAAAGGAATTGAATCGATATAATTTTGTCCAAATTTTCTGATTTTCTCAAATCCAACTCTGTGCTGAAATGATTCAATAATCAGATTTGTTCAATGTTGCCATATTTTATGTCTTTATTATTAAATATTTCTGCAAAAGGTTGGGGAAATCTCTCCCGTCTATGGTTCCACCACTAAACACTATAGATGAAATTAACCACTGAACAATTTTTGTCTTACATTCACCACAAAATCTAAATTGCCATTTGCTGTATTCATTGTTAATGATGTCTAGCACCTTGCTTGATATTTAATCCAGAATAATATTCCATAATGAATAGAGAAAAAGATTTCCATCTCTCATAATATAGGTACTTCGGCATATTTTCATGACCGGTGAAATAGTTGAAGTATTTTCTGTCAGGACCTGTTAAATTGAAGACATGTCTTTATGAAGAGCTGGTTTTTTATAGCTTCAGACTTTCAGGGTTCATCAAATTATATCTATTCTAACATAGGAATGCTGCAAATTGGGCTCATATGAGTTTTAAAAACTTCGAACCCAGTCTCCTAGATTTGTTTTATACCTTTATTCTCTTCATTTCATACACCGATTCAACCTTGTTCACAAACTTAAGAGATAATAGAATTTGACTTTGTTTTAATATTTCTGAATGTTTGTTATGACACATGGTTGATTAAAATTCAATCAATATTGAAACTGGAAGCTATAAGCTCATAAACAAGAAAGATTAGAATAGAATGCATTTTCTGACCATAATCATTTCATACTGAATTGAATAATTTAAAACCATCGATATTATCCTTCCAATATTTTCCACATTTTTCTGAAAGAAAGCTACAAATAACTGTTGACAGTTTCAAACAGAATGTTTATGGTGTTGAATTTTTTTTACCAAAAAATTAGTATTTTGTATCTTCCTTCTGGAAATGGACCTCATCGGATGAAACATGAGTGAGTGAATAATTTCTTAGAGGGAAAATTATGTTTTTAAACAATTCAGATTCAATAGTGGATGCTGTGGAAGGTATTTTTCATTCAAACTAAACTGGACTACAGAGGGGAATTTGCCCAATGTGAAAACTCAAAATGCTTATAACTTTTCAACGCAGGTGAATATAGAAAAACCGTAATGGAAAAAGTGTTTCTTTTGATCTCAAGAACCTATGGTTAAAATTAACGCAGTGGTCAAAGACTCACCCTGTATAGTGTTAAAATACAGCTTTCTGATGATATAAATGAAACTGTTCAGAGTGTTGTGAAAGATATAAAACGTCAAAAAAGAAAACGTTGTAATGATATGCTGGGAAATCCAAAGAAATCATCAAACAAAATCGGTAACTTTTTTGCGAACGGAGCTAGAGATTTAATAAACACTCAGAAACATATTGAATTCAGTGGCACTCATCAATGGCAATTTTCAACAAATTGTCCAATGATATCAAATTAACAAAAAATTTCAAACAGTACAAGAAGCTGGTATCCTTCCTTTTGATTCAATTAGAATCATATTAGATGTCAGACTACCTGGGAGAGTTAGCATAGGTTGTTGTGATTTGACTGGTAGATTCTTTAGTTGCCCTTGTGGGCACTTTATATTAGTTTGTAGGATATTTTGAGATATAATCTTGTTTGTTTTTGCATTTCATCATTCATATTTTGTCTGGACGAAGACCATGTTAAAAATTGTTTACAGAATTGTGAGCAATCAATTTTAATCAATGTATCCATAAAAAGTTATTATTTTGATCAATATCGTCCAAACATGCACAAATCTTTGTTTGAATAAGTACGATATCTTATGAGGTTTAAAGAATTAAAAAATGATTGTTACGGAACTTTTGAAATTATTCTATCGTGTGCATTTCTACTAAACTTTGAGACTCTATTTGTTTGAATATCTTTCAAGTTACAACATGACCTGATGGATATTTTAGGAGTTATAGAGGAAACAAAATTTCAGGCGTTCTCAACTCCTGAACTATTGGTGGGATTTTGGAGAATAACCTATTCTGGAAATATGAATACTCTAGCTCATCTCTTTCGGAAGATACGAACAGACGGATTTATTAAAATTTGACCCTGCATTCTTCATCGAACCCAATCGATTGCGACCATTTTCGACTCGATATTCGAAAATTGCATGCATTTCGCCAAAACGATAGCATTGACAGAAGTCAATTGACTTTTTGAAAATTGATAATTTTCAAAAGGCTTCTTACTTTTCTCCTTGATAAAGATAGAAGATGTCTATCGAAACGTCGGAAATCATTACACCCACAATAGATGATGGTAATAGCCCAAACAATCATTCAACATTCCGCTGGTTATCTAAGCGGATCCAAGCGGTAGGCATAAGGTAGCCAGGATTATCACTTTTACGCAAAGCAGACCGTACAGAAGAAAACAGATGGTTAGAAGAGAACAGACGAGAGGACAACGCTCTGCGATTATTCGATTGGATCAGACGATCGCAAGATGGCCATATTTGGAGTCATTTGGTATTACCTCCAGAAGATGTGTGATCCTGACTAGGCGACGAAGTTGGTGGGGGTCTAGAAGGAACCGAACCTAGCGCTGTAGGAAGCGGGCGGAATCTACCCCTGACTGATGTTTTCCGAGAGGTGACAGAACGGGTTGGGGAACTCGATACTAGAGCGGGTGGAGAAGGAGACCGATTCGTTGGTTTCTCATCCGTTTGAGTACCAGACGGGGGCGTAGGGCTAGTAGGAGCCAGATGAAGAATGGTATGATGACGTCCCCCGCAAGTGTGGCAGCACTGATCTGAACCACAATCAACAGTGGCGTGGAAAGATGACATGCAATTTGTGCATAATCGCCTCTCAGTCACGAAATCTCTACGCTGATGGATAGTCATGGCCTTGAATTCCCGACACTGGCGAATGGAGTGATTTACAGAGCAGAACACACACGTAGACGACCTGCTGGAAGTTTTAGGAGGACGTACCCCTGTATAGGCAGGACGACGAGAGGAGGAACCAGCAGAAGAAGGGGCAGACGATGAAGGAGCAGACGTTAATCCTGCTGGTGATTGAGGTCTGGACAGCCTATTTGGCGCAGGCGCACGAGACGAGGTGACGGGAGTGCTTTCCAACACTCGCAATTGTCGATTGTTAATTCGAGCAATTGTGCGAGATTAGGAAAATCATCAAAGGACAACTGCCCTTCGAACAACTGGCGAGATGGTATATCCAGATTACGTAAGGTGTGAGTAAACAGAAGATAATCTGCCAGATCGGGAATGGGCAAAGTCTTCAGGGCGTTGATGACATTTTGATGTGTGGTGGCAAATTGTTTCAGCTGGGACAAGGAAGAAACAGACGAAGGCCGCAAATCCAATATCTGGTTCACATACAAGTCAGATAGCAGACGGGGATTCTGGTACCGAGCGTCTTTACGCTCGCTTTGGCCTGATAGGCCAAAGGGTAATTCAAGGAATTCAGTTCAAGGCCGGAGATAACAGAGGCCGCTTCACCTGAGAGAGCAGACAATAGCAGGTGAAACTTCTGAACAGGCGCCAAAGAATGGTTCTGATGCACTAGAGCATCGAAAAGGGCAATGAAGCTGAGCCATTCTTCGATTTTGCCATGGAAACATGGCAACTCCACTCGAGGAATCGGAAGGTCCACAGAGGATGATTGAGTTTGCGCAGCTGACGCGCACGCAGTCAGCTGACTATGAGCAGCGCGGATCTGCAGACATATTTCAAAAAACGCCGCGAACTTCGATGGCGAACCGTCCCGCTCCGGCTCCTCCAACTGAGAGTGCAGTTTGACGATAATCTCATCAGCCTCTTTGAAGGCCTTCTCTGTCTTGGAAAGCTCATTCACGCACATGTTGGCCACATCCGCTTCATTAGTCAGCCCTTTGACCAACTTGAATAAGGTAGAAGCCGCGGCGAAAACATTCTCTCGCTTGACGATGGACTCGTTAATCGAAGCCTTCTTGAACAGCCCCGGTAACTGAATGAATTTCGAGATTTTACTTTACGAACAGACGACGTGACGATGACAAACAGATGATATGTAGATAATAACAACAAAAAAAAAACAAATAAAATATTTTACTGTTAATTTTCCGAATATAATAGCGATAATAAAAGGAAAAGTAAATAATCAGATGAACGAAAATGACTAAATTTTAAAGATTTCCGGGTTTCGGCACCAGTAGTCGACCGCTGCAATTAAGTTGCGGCTAATCGATTTCAGATGAAATGATTAATAAGAAAATATTTTACTGTTAATTTTCCGAATATAATAGCGATAATAAAAGAAAAAGTAAATAATCAGATGAACGAAAATGACTGAATTTTAAAGATTTCCGGGTTTCGGCACCAATAGTCGACCGCTGCAATTAAATTGCGGCTAATCGATTTCAGATGAAATGATTAATAAAATCGAGCAACCAGTTAAAGGAAAGCATTTACCCCAGAAAGGTGTAGCTCACAGCTCACAGCTGACAACGATGAATCGGCAACTGAAAAGGGGGTTTTAAGGGATGGGTCAGGGATACCCCTCACTTGCACTTACTTTCTGTAATAAGGCTCCAAAAGGGCCTCTCTCCGGTGGTTGCTCAATCCCACTTTCGGCAATTAAACAGATGAACAGATGAATGTCACTTTCCTCGGTGAAATTATGTAATCTTGAAGGCGACAACAATTCTCAAAAAACCTTCAAAAATACAACGGTCCTCACTTTCCGGCGAATTATCTAAAGATGGCCGCTTGAGAAACAAAGTGACGTCATCCTACTTTGATTCGCGCATATTCAAGCGAGAAAATGCTTTCGCCAATATCCGCGAAGTCGTCAGCAGTTGGCTAATAAAACCCCGGAAGCGTACCACGCAGGCAACACGACTTTCACTTTCAATCGATACGGAAATCGATGACCATGGCCAACTGTTTTAAAAAACATGCGCTGATTTCTCGACCTCTGTCAAAAATTGATCTTTTAATTCATTCTCGTTTTGCATACGCCATATTACCACATCAATAGTTTATCTTTCTAGCCATATAAAAAAGTGCTAGTGATATAGTTCAAGTGACTTCTCCACAAATAAGATAAAGACTTTTTATTAAGTTTCAATTACTCATCTCAACAAGGAACAGTACAGTTTTTTCGTCAAATATATCCACGAGTTTTCTCTACACATGTGTTCTTTTCACCTGCATGGCTTTTCATCTTCTCATTTAAACATCAGCCTAATCCTAGCACATTTATTCATTAATACACTCTACATTTCATTCTCAGCACTTCTGCTACAGGTTGTATAGTATATTTTCCACGTTCTCTAATTTTCTGCCTCAAACCACGTGCTGACTGTGCCAATTTCAAACTATAAGTCTCATAATTGCCTTTCGCTGACCATTCTCTTATGTTCACACAGACTTTTTTCTTGTGCATATCATGTTAATACTTTGTCATATTTTTATCATCGCTAACATTACTTTTTCTCTCATAAAACTATGTCAGATAACTTGTATGCATTTCTAACTATGTATGAATAGACTTCTCAGGTCTTGTAAGTTTCAGATATCTCAACGTGTCAGTTTGGGTGCATCGGGGAGGACTCTACAACCAGAAGTTTTCACTATAATGTGTGATCTCACCGATTATGAAAACCTCCGTTATCAGTTGAGTATTAGGTGCTATTGATTTGAAATTTCAGAATATTCATAATTCTGATTTCCTTCATTTCGCTTTGATCTTCGTCGACGTTTGACGCATGTCGTATAAGAATTTTTTTTTAATTTTCGGGAATTTCATTAAGATACGGAGCAATTTTCATAACACCAGTAGCCTTCCTCGTTGAAAGTTATTTAAATAATTTTCTAGTAGTTAATTGATTAGGACGATAATTTTCAGTTATTGAGAAAGAGATTTCAGAAACTCATAACTACGCAACTATCGGACATATTTTATACCATAACGAACTTAATGTATTAATTTAAAGAATAAATCTATTCTGAAAATATAAGAATTCCAACTCATCTCCTTCTAAAGAAAGTCATAGTATAAACGGACAGCCGAGAATTTGAAATTTTGACCTGAAATTTTTAATGATAAATTAAACCAAACTATTGTAAATTTAATAATCTAAAATATCTGGGATATTTTGGTAAAGTCCCTCTTCGCTAGGAAGAAGAGCTCAGGAACCAAATTATCCCTGGACACCTTCATCATGTGACCGCACATCTTTTTTGCAACTGAATAAGGAATACACTCACCCATATTACTTTCTTGTGATTGGGATTCTGAAAAAAAAACAATGAGGGTCCATTAGTTTCTCGGAATATTTCAGAAACTAGATAATAATGATTTAGATACACTGAAAAAGCACAGATATGATTTTTGGCCCGCTTGTTCTAGTGTGCTATGGTTTTAGCCATATGCCTGTGATTTTCAAACAACTCCTAGAATATCCATCAGATCAAGTTGTAACTAGGACGATATTTGAATTAGTTTGAAAAAAGAGAATACTTGAAATATTTCCCGAAAAATTTTTTTCCTTATATCTCATAAGATATTCAACGAACTTGAAACCTTACATATCCTCAAATTTTACCAACGTGGATTTCTTCCAAGAAAATATATTATTTTTTTTTACTCAAGGCAATCAATCACAGAAGTTAAAGTTAATTTTGATTTACTACGTTGAAATTCACTTCCCGTGTCGATTCTTGGCTCATTGAACTTTTGGGCGGCCGTCGAACACAAAGATAAAAGAAATTTCCTATCTCCTGACATGCACCGTTCCTCTCAAGCTTGCAGGAAAAGCCCCAAAATATTCATCTGGAAATACAAATTTTCGCGAGAACGGAAAAGATAAATTCCAAAATGTCAGTCAGAAATTTCAATTCTGCTTTCACAGATACATAATCTATTGACATTGGTCAGATAGATTAATTCAGTTTCATTTGATGAAAAATTAATGGGAATTAACATTTACAGTGAAATAATATATGATGTGGATTTGTGTTTTGAAAATGACTAATATAATGGTCGCAATAGTGTATTCTAAAACAAGTTGCAGAATGGGCACCTATTCCAACACGAATGCAAAATTCGAAAACGAGGGACGAAGGAGCGAGTTTTTGCATGCATGAGTGTTGAAATTGCCTTCTGCAACGAGTATTAGACAATTTTTTCTCTATTTTAGTCAAAAATTGTGAGAAATTTATTTGAATTCAATGAAAAATTTAGATTATACCTCCTAGTCCTTTTTGTATTTTATTTTCGGTGTTTGCGTGACTGATACGAGAATTGACAGATTATAGAATTTGAATAGTGCGTTCAAATCTCTGCATGGTTTAATATTGACAATTGACATGCAATGGACGCATGTTGACATTCGAAAGGATGGGATGTGTCGCGGTTTCAAAATTCCCGCTCCATTTAGTACCTGCCAATCGAACTGGTGGCGTTAGTCGCAGTAGTTTACCAGCTTATCTCGTACGTTTCAATGGACGGTTGTCGGTGGTCCTGTTCTGTGCATGTGACGTCGTTCTTCCAGCATATATTTGGTTGAAATCTCCTGGAATAATTAATCGCAATTTTGCGGATCTGAACAGGATTTTAACTGAAGCCCTGAGAGAAATCTTATCATGTTGGTTTGGTTTGTTCGTTGGTGAGATTTTTGCGCTTTAGCGGAATGGCGTATTTGTTTGGAATAACGACGTGGGATTGGTGCGTTAACCTATGTTTGTCACGAGGTATTTTAGATTTTTGTTCGTATTTTTAGCATCATTCTGCTTCGAATTGAGAATTATTATTGTACCGTTGCGAGGCACCGCAGATTCTGAACTGTCTTTGAAGTCTTCGAGCTGTTTGTCTAGGCTGTTGCCGTGGGAGCTGTCTTTGGGGACCTCCACCAGATTTCGCCATCTAAGATACCACACCTGTCGTCTACCCAGGGCGCATTACTGTGAGAAATTGTACTACGTTGGCCCCGGAATATATTTGAGTCCAGTTTCCATCAACGACACTGTGAGAATAATTATGGTTTGAGAAACTATATCCTTTTGTACTTCAGTCAAGCCACGACCTAGACTGTTATAGAAGGTTAGTCTGTAGAATTCAGTTAAGATTGATTAGTATCAGAGAGGCCCAATTCAGTGAATACTGTTTAGTAAATAAAACCCGACCTATCGAGAAGGTCGCTTAGATATAAGTAAAGAGCTATTTATAACGATTACCATCGAGGCTCTGAGTATATACCTTGGGGTGATATTACTGTTTGTTTAGTAAGAGATAATGCATTATATCGAATATTCGGGTTGTGAAGTAAGAACTAGTTAGTGATCTACCTTCTGTAAGATATATCCTCGTTTGGGGGACCTTGTGTATTTCATTTGGGCTCATTATATTATTAAATAATTGCTCTATATTCTTTCTATCAGCCACTACCTCCCGCTTGTGTGATCGGGCTCGTTTGGCATCCTGAGAGTGCGTTCGTTATTTTCTCTCTTTTGCGACCCTGAGATCTTTAGTGTACTTTCCTCTTTTTTTCTCTTTGTATTATCATAAAAGAGAGTGGCGCCCCCTTTATAAGTAGTCTCAGCTCTAGAGCTAGCCGAGGAGGTACTTTGTACACTCTCTGGAGCCGAGTGGGTTTGGTGACATAAGATTAGCGACCAACGTGAGAGGCTCGAGTAATTTTAAGTGAACTTGTTATTGCTTGTTGGTTCTTTTTTTTTACAATTTCAGTTGAGGTGGTGACTGGATGAAATTGAATTTATTTTTAGTTTTAAGATTCATTTGAATTTTGTTGTGTAATTTACCTTGACATTGCGATTTGTTATACCTTGATCTTATTGTAAGGGTAACTTTGCAGGTGTGGTTCTGAGAAACAACCCTAATAGACTTAAGAAAGATGAATTGCAATACGAGTTGCGTGTGCGGGGTTTTAAGTGTTCGGATACACAGATAGTTCGGGATCTGCGGACCTGTTTACGTCCTTTGTTGAGGGTTGAGAGGGGAAATAGGTCTTTTGAGTACCCTACGGTTGAGTTTGATCCGGTATCGGAGTTTGATGCGTGTATTGTCGAGTATGATGAATTGTTGAGGTTATTGAGTGGGCCTAACCCATGTCTTTAAGCAATATTTACAAGATTTTGTTGTCTTGGATTTTTGATATTGATTTTGTGTTTGCGAATTTCAAATTGTTTGTGTTTTGTGTGCTGCGTTTGTTCCGTGGTGCTTCGTTGGTGCATTTTGTGTCTTGTGCTCTGGTGACGGTGGGGATATTTTTGGGACCGTCAAATGCTCGGGAACATGGCTGTCGAACATCCGACGTGCCTAGTTTGTTGTTTCTGCTTCAGTCATACTTTACCTTGCCTTTACTGAAGGTCTTGCGCCCCGGTGACGGTGGGGATATATATATATTTTTTTGGGACCGTCATATGCTCGGGATACTGACCATCTAACATCTGACGTGTCTAATTCAGTGAGTGGATGTCGTTCGTGCCTTGCCCCTTTTGTGCTCTTGTGCTCCGGTGACACTGGGGATATTTTTTTTTTGGGACCGTCATATGCTCGGGAACATGACGTCGAACATCATACGTGTCGATTGATTGCTTTTATTTTTGATCGTAGATTTTGGAATTCCTGATTGTGACTTTTTGCGTTTGCCTGGTTGTTCAGATTTTCCTTTTTATGTTTTCCTAACTTGACCGTTGTCTTCGATTCGGATCCCGGTCAAGTTTTATTTTTGTTTTCGAAATTCGATATCATTGCTGTTTCGGGTGTTGTTTTGTTTTGGTTGAATCGGTTTTTCTTGCTCCTTTGTTTTTTTTTCTTGAGGATTTTCCGTTGAGTCGGTTTCATTGCTTCCTTTTGTTGTAGATTTTCGTTGTGCTTAGCTGGACAAGCCGGTACCCAGATGCCCTCAGCGACTGGGTATCTCTCACTTTTGTTTTGCCTTTTGGGGGCGTTGATGATTTACGTGGTGGATACGTGGTATGGGTTTTCTTGTGTGAGTCGTCGGCGAACTGAGCTCACCTCCTGCGGAGGAAAAGGGGGAGTGTCACGGTTTCAGTTAGTACCTGCCAATCGAACTGGTGGCGTTAGTCGCAGTAGTTTACCTGCTTATCTCGTACGTTTCAGTGGACGGTTGTCGGTGGTCCTGTTCTGTGCATTTGACGTAGGTTGTCAATTACGTCGTTCTTCCGGCATATATTTGGTTGAAATCTCCTGGAATAATTAATCGCAATTTTGCGGATCTGAACAGGATTTTAACTGAAGCCCTGAGAGAAATCTTATCATGTTGGTTTGGTTTGTTCGTTGGTGAGATTTTTGCGCTTTAGCGGAGTGACGTATTTGTTTGGAATAACGACGTGGGATTGGTGCGTTAACCTATGTTTGTCACGAGGTATTTTAGATTTTTGTTCGTATTTTTAGCATCATTCTGCTTCGAATTGAGAATTATTATTGTACCGTTGCGAGGCACCGCAGATTCTGAACTGTCTTTGAAGTCTTCGAGCTGTTTGTTTAGGCTGTTGCCGTGGGAGCTGTCTTTGGGGACCTCCACCAGATTCCGCCATCTAAGATACCACACCTGTCGTCTACCCAGGGCGCATTACTGTGAGAAATTGTACTACGTTGGCCCCGGAATATATTTGAGCCCAGTTTCCATCTACGAGACTGTGAGAATAATTATGGTTTGAGAAACTATATCCTTTTGTACTTTGTAACATTTTGAAATTACAATACCAAAATTTATTTACATTCTATCATCTCTTGATCTGTTTGAAAATAATTTATTTCAAATTAATTTGCTATACCATCTATTGTTGAATTATGTAATTTCCTGTACATAAGGTATTATTCTTTATAGAAATCTGTTCATTGAAATTTTCGGTGGGGGTGTCTGGAATTGGATATTGTTATCGCGAATTAATTCATTCCATCTTTGAAACTGATAGTATGCAGACATTATCTCTCGATTAAGGATTTGTTAATTCACGTTTACATATTATCCAAGGAATTTTATGATATTCTTTTCGTGTATCCCTCTCTAGAAGGTGAGTTCAAAATAATTAAGCGAATTGTTTTGCTGATTTAAGTACATTTTTTAGGGATTCCTGTATTATCGTATTCTTAGATTCTTTTATTCTCGTCTCCTTAAATTCTTCGTTTCATATAATCCCAGATTTCTCGAGTTTTCGATTCAACAACAACTCCAGACACTATCACCGAAGTTTTCTCAACAACTACCCTCATTTGAAGAAAAGTGAGTACCTATATGTTGAAGTTTATCGCCTTCCTGAATAAAGAGATTGTTCATCAGAGTGAGATTACTTCTTCAATTTCGCACACCGTCATCCTGAGATCACATTCGTATGTTCATTAGTTTTTATACGAATAGAACTCAAAATTGGGTCTAAACTAATTGGCGCCCATATTATCACACAAAGAAGAGATCACAAATTTTTATTTAAGTCAAATGAACCTACGCCCATAAATGTTCTCCGGCCAACAGCTGCCGTACGCTTTGTGTCCTTTTAACATCAAATAGTCAAGGAGAAAATAACGTGACACAAATTTGACGCCCAACGTGCTGTGGCTTGATTTTCATTTTTATTGATTATTCATTGGTCATTCAGTTCACATTTTAGTTTTTTTGTGTGATTAGTTTACTGACTATATTGTCTGTAGAGAAATTATTTTACGATCACTTCTGAGATATTTTCCGCTTTTGTATTTATCGAATAATGATGACAATTTCCAATTTTTCAAATATGTAATACGGCTTATTATAGCTGTTATGGTTTCTTGTTCAATTTGATTGTCATTCGATAAATTTCCTGCGTATAACATTTTTATGCCGTATCTCATTGTTATTGTTGATACTGTTAACACATGTGTTGAATTTTTTTCAAGATAAATTTCATCAATTCTTTTGTGATAATTATTTTTATTATATCTTCATTTGTATCATGAATCCTACACATCTTCTAACCAATGAATTGAATTATGAACTTAGAATAAGAGGTGTTGTATCAAATAGATCGATAGATGATAGAAGAAAAATTTTAAAACGTTTATTGGCTAGACAAAATTTTCATAATGTTTCAGAATTGCGTGATCCGGAATTCGATTTTGACTTGGAAATGCAGGAAATAAACACCACTGTTGAATCTATTACTTTACTCATAATTGATTTCGAAGGATCGAGTTCAGATTTAGTATTTAAACGAGTAAAATCACGTCTCTTTCACATAACAGATCGTATAAATCGTTTGTCTATACCCGAAGACGATACAGAAAAAGATTATGCACTTCGTATAGAATTCAAAAACGAATCTTATGCAACATGTTTAACTTTAGAAGCGGATATTTATGATAAAGTTAGGGACCCTATTGGTCCATCCATTTCTGGTAATTTTCCATCCACGAGCAGTGCTCAGAATAACACCCTGAATAATCAGAATAATGTTTCTCAAATTAATTCAAATTCTTCTTTTACTAAATCTGTTCCTGTTTATAAATGGGGAGAAACTTCTGATGGTTCTAAGGATAGATGAATGATATTTCTTGAAAATGTTGAGGAACTCAGAAAAGCACGGCATATTTCAAAAACAGAGCTATTTGATTCAGCTAGAGACCTTTTTGTAGGCGATGCTCTTTGTTGGTTCCGCCAGGTCGTAAATGAAGCGAATGATTGGGACACTTTGATTGAATTATTAAAAAGAGATTTCCAATCACCATATCATGACGACGAACTATGGGAAGAAGTAAGAAAACGTCAACGATTAGAAACAGAAAGCGTTACAGTTTATTTTGCAAAAATTAATGAGTTGTTCAATCGCTTAACAAGACCTCCTGCGGAGCATACGAAATTAAAATATTTGCAGAAAAATTTATTACCACCGTACAGAAAAGCAATTGCAACTATTGAAACTTCTACAATTTCAGAACTTTATGGGTTGGTAAAACGTTCAGAAAATAATGGTTTTCTGGATATTGAAGTCAATAATAAAAAACAAAATCAAATAAATTCAAATTTCAATCAATCAAATGTTGGTAATCGAAATCTTACTTCCAGAAAGTGTAAGGTCAATTCATTACAGATTTCTTCAGAAAGTGTCGATGTTGAAAATAAGAGTGGTAACGGTAAAAGCGAAAAAAAATGTTGGAACTGTCATAAAAGGGGGCATTTTTATAGTCAATGTAGATTTAAAAGATCCAAGTTTTGTTATCGTTGCGGTTTACCTAATGTTACTATTCATACTTGTAAGCGTTGTTCAAAAAACTGAGTAAAGGGATGCTCTTTCAGGCCCATCGTTCATCCCATTCAAATTTATCAGGGGTCAGTAGAGTAAATTTTGACACTCACAGTGAGTTCGATTCCGAATTATTTCAACGGAAAACTAAAAATATACCTTACGTTTCTTCACGAGACTTTCACACTTCAGAGCTATTCAGTAAGCAAAAATCCGATAATCGACCTTATATAAAAGTAAATATATTAGACCACCCTGTAGTTGGTTTGTTAGACTCTGGCTCCAATGCAACAATAGTTGGTAAAGGCGGCATGAAACTATTGCACCTTTTGAATTTGGAAATTTTTCCGGCTAATATAAATTTTGTACATACAGCGGACGACCATACACAGCGAATTACTGGTTTGGTGCATTTACCTATCGTTATTGATGATGAATGTCATTTTCTGGAAGCTCTTGTTGTTCCAAGTCTTAGTCACGATTTAATTTTCGGAAGTGATTTTTGTAGAAAATTGGCTCTCAGCATAGACTAGCTTAAGGGAAGCTGGAATGTTCAGAAAAACAATATTTCCCTATTAACTTCAGATTCATTTAAAAATGTACAGTATGAACCCGGCGAACTAGGATATCTTAATTCGGAGCAACGTTTGATTGTTGAGGACTTATTGCAGTCTTTTGAGAAAATAAGCGGGGAGGATCGTTTAGGTAGAACCGCTAAAATTCAGCTTACTATCGATAACGGTGATGCAAAGCCCTTTCGTGTGAAACAATATCCCTTATCGCCATATATGATGAAAATTCTTAACAATGAATTAGATGAAATGATGAGATTGGGGGTTGTAGAACCATCCAATTCGCCATGGTGTAGTCCGGTCCTATTGATAAAGAAAAAGAACAACGAGTATAGATTCTGTTTTGATGGACGTAAATTAAATGAAATCACAAGATACGATTCCTATCCACTACCTCGCATTGATCGTATTCTTAATTGTCTTACAGGAGCAAATTTCATAAGTAGCATTGATCTGAGAAAGTCATTTTGGCAGATTCCTCTGGATCCACTTTCGAAGGAGAAAACTGCTTTCAGTATTCCTGGCAGAGGTTCATATTAGTTTGTTGTCATGCCTTTTGGATTGAGGAATAGTGCCCAAACCCAACAACAGTTCGTTGATACTCTTTTCGGTCCTGAATTCGACGGTAAAATTTTCGTCTATATTGATGACATAATTATTATTTCGTCCACTTTTGAAGAGCATGTTATACTTCTCAAAGAAGTTCTCAATCGATTAAAACTAGCTAATGTAATTGTAGATCTCGAAAAGTGTGAATTTTTTCGTAATTCTTTGAAATATATTGGTTATATTGTTGACGGGAATGGTTTGGGAACTGATCCAGACAAAGTTTCCTGTATGGTGAATTTTCCACGCCCTAATACGAGTACTCAAATAAAACGGTTCGTAGGAATGTGCTCTTGGTATCGAGCTTTTATTAAAGATTTTTCAACTTTGCTGTCGCCCATCAATGATTTACTCAAAGGTAAAAAAAAAAAACATCAAGCTATTATTTGGACCCCTCAAGCTGAGGAAGCTTTCTTAAAAATTAAGGAAGCATTGGTAGCATCTCCCATACTTACTTCCCCCAATTTTGATTTACCATTTACTATACAGAGTGACGCATCCGCTACTGGCATAGGTGGTGTTCTTACACAATGTCATGATGGTAATGAGAAGGTCATTGCATATGCGAGCCGATCTCTATCCCGAGCCGAAAGAAATTATAGTGTGACTGAGCGAGAGCTTTCGGCATTGATATTTTGTTTGGGAAAATTCATGCCATACGTAGAAGGTGTTAAATTCAGTGTAATAGTAGACCATTACTCCCTCTTATGGTTAAATAAACTGTCGAATCCTACAGGTAGACTTGCAAGTTGGTCAGTACGCTTACGGCAATTTGATTTCGATTCAATTCACCTAAAAGGTAAAGAAAATGTTGTGCCAGATTTTCTCTCGCGTATTCATGAGGTGAATGAAGTTAATGTTTTGACGATTGAAGAAGACGATTTAGATAAGTGGTACCACAATATGCGTTGTAGAGTCCGTCAGAATCCTGATATGTACCCACAGTGGAAATTAGAGGGAGAAATACTTTATAAACTTATTCCATCCAACACCCCGATTCAAACGAATATTTCCGAATGGAAAATGCTTGTGCCTAAAAACAAACGCAATGAAATAATCAGAAATTTACATGAACCTCCAACTTGTGGTCATCTCGGTTGTTTTAAAACTATTGCTCGAGTTTGTGAATTATATTATTGGCCTAAGATGAGATCAGATATCATCAAATTCATTCGTCCGTGTAAAACTTGTGGTGCACAGAAAATTTATAATAAACCAGGTTTGGGTTTGATGGGAATAGAAAAGAATGTTTCTTTTCCGTGGCAAGTAATTGCTCTTGATTTAATGGGACCTTTTCCTAGATCTAATAATGATAGTTTTCTTTTGGTCATATCAGACTGGTTCACAAAATATGTTGTTCTGCATCCGTTGAGAAAAGCTACCGCAGAATATATAGTTAAATTTTTAGAATCGGATATATTTTTGAAATTTGGAATTCCACAATTTATTATTGCCGATAACGGTGCCCAATTCGCAGGTCGTGCTATGAAAAAATTGGCGGAAGCATACAGAGTTCAGAAAATTTGGTTCACTGCAGTGTATTCACCTCAATGTGATTTTGTAGAGAGAACAAATCAAACGGTAGGGACAACTATTCGATGTTATGTTAAGGGACTGAATCATTGTGACTGGGAAGTTGAGTTGCAAAAAATTGCTTTTGCGTTGAATACAGCTAAGCACGAGGTAACGGGTTATTCACCAACTTTCTTGAATTTCGGTAGGAATGTTCCGATGAGTGGGGATTATTACGGTGAAGTAAAGTCTACCGACGGTATTCAATTGTTGCCTGAAAATAGGGATAATTACATTGAAAATATCGAACCGTTGAAAACGATTCTTCGTGATATACGAGGAAAACTTCATGAAGCATACGAGATGAATTCTCGAACATACAATTTACGTAGGAAAAGCTACAGTTTTAATGTAGGAGAGAAGTGCGTCAGAAATCTTCTGGATTGTGTTATTATCTAGAAGATTTAGATGGATCAGTAGATGGAAAGTGGCATATTAAAGATTTAAAACCGTACTTTGGTTCTAATTCTGATGTCTCCGTATCGTAATAATTTCCGGATCGTGGTGATTTCCGTATCGTATTAATAATACCGACTTGATCATTTGCCGTTTATTTGTCATTGTCACTTCGTATTGAGCCGATCGATTTGATAAATTTGCCGTTAATTTCCCGTCATTTTTGATTTCTCTCATTTAAATTGCTTTTAGCTTCAAATTGAGGAATTTTCTCATTACGATATATTCATTTTCATGTAAATACAATGTATATACAATAGGAATAGGTTGAGTAGGTTAGATCAAATAGTAATAGGTTATTAGAAATAGGTAACAATAAGAATAGGGTTAGTATAGCTGGTAGGTTAAGTTAGGTTAGTATAGTTAGAGATTAAGTTAACGGAATAGGTTCAATGTTTGATGTGCATAGTTCCTATGCACTTTGTTCGGAAATTGCAGTTGATACTACTTGTAAATCTTCCGATACTTTCTGAAATTTTCTTATTAAGAGAAATTCCATTCTTTTATTAGGAGGGGGGTGGTGTAGCATTTTGAAATTACAATACCAAAATTTATTTACATTCTATCATCTCTTGATCTGTTTGAAAATAATTTATTTCAAATTAATTTGCTATACCAACCATTGTTGAATATTGTAATTTCCTGTACATAAGGTATTATTCTTTATAGAAATCTGTTCATTGAAATTTTCGGTGGGGGTGTCTGGAATTGGATGTTGTTATTGCGAATTAATTCATTTCATCTTTGAAACTGATAGTATGCAGACATTATCTCTCGATTAAGGATTTGTTAATTCACGTTTACATATTATCCAAGGAATTTTATAATATTCTTTTCGTGTATCCCTTTCTAGAAGGTGAGTTCAAAATAATTGAGCGAATTGTTTTGCTGATTTAAGTATATTTTTCAGGGATTCCTGTATTATCGTATTCTTAGATTCTTTTATTCTCGTCTCCTTAAATTCTTCGTTTCATATAATCCCAGATTTCTCGAATTTTCGATTCAACAACCACTCCAGACACTATCACCGAAGTTTTCTCAACAACTACCATCATTTGAAGAAAAGTGAGTACCTATATGTTGAAGTTTATCGCCTTCCTGAATAAAGAGATTGTTCATCAGAGTGAGATTACTTCTTCAATTTCGCACACCGTCATCCTGAGATCACATTCGTATGTTTATTAGTTTTTATACGAATGGAACTCAAAATTGTGTCTAAACTAATTGGCGCCCATATTATCAAACAAAGAAAAGATCACAAATTTTTATTTAAGTCAAATGAACCTACGCCCATAAATGTTCTCCGGCCAACAGCTGCCGTACGGTGTGTCCTTTTAACATCAAATAGTCAAGGAGAAAATTACGTGACAACTTCATTCAAGCCACGACCTAGACTGTTATAGAAGGTTAGTCTGTAGAATTTAGTTAAGATTGATTAGTATCGAAGAGGCCCAATTCAGTGAATACTGTTTAGTACATAAAACCCGACCTATCGAGAAGGTCGCTTAGATATAAATAAAGAGCTATTTGTAACGATTACCATCGAGGCTCTAAGTATATACCTTGGGGTGATATTACTGTTTGTTTAGTAAGAGATAAAGCATTATATCGAATATTCGGGTTGTGAAGTAAGAACTAGTTAGTGATATACATTCTGTAAGATATATCCTCGTTTGAGGGACCTTGTGTATTTCATTTGGGCTCATTATATTATTAAATAATTGCTCTATATTCTTTCTACCAGCCACTACCTCCCGCTTGTGTGATCGGGCTCGTTTGGCATCCTGAGAGTGCGTTCGTTATTTTCTCTCTTTTGCGACCCTGAGATCTTTAGTGTACTTTCCTCTTTTTTTTCTTTGTATTATCATAAAAGAGAGTGGCGCAACTGTATAAGTAGTCTCAGCTCTAGAGCTAGCCGAGGAGGTACTTTGTACACTCTCTGGAGCCGAGTGGGTTTGGTGACAGATGTCAGTGTTGTTAATCACAAAACGAAAAATATAACCAAAAACAATGCTGTAATGAGTTCATTACAGTACTGTTTTTAGTACTCTACTGAACTCATTACGACACTGAAATAGATAAAAGTAATTCAGAGGTTTCAGAAGAGTCGATTCCGAATAATCATCGCTCTTGAGTAATTTGGATTTGAATTCAATACAATCCATCCATTTCCAAAATCATCATCACAGTATAACTCGATAACGAAATGAAAACAAGTCATCCAGAAACCAAAAATTGCAATCCTTAGCACTATCAAATGTATAAGGTGTTTCAAATGTTTGCCCGTCCGACATTATGATATGATGATAAAAGAAGACCTCGAAAACTGTTGATGTGGTTATTTCTGATTCAAGGCATTTGTAATTTTGACTTGAACATATGAGGATTTTCAAAGGAGAAGAACTTACTGTAAGAAAGATTTTAGGAGAATGGAATTTGAGCTTCGAACAAAACTTGAGGAAACCTGTGAGTAGTTTATTTATTCATTTATTTATATATCAATTTGGACATATCTTGTACAAAGATTAGTAGAAATTCTTGAACAAATTTTATAACCCATCAAAGATAACATAGGGTGTCAAATCACTATGTGAACTATGACCTCTATATTATCTATGAAAATATAATATGTGATAATATACAGGGTGTCTCAAGTTCTAGTGCCTATTAGACGTTTCTGGAGAACTAAACATATTTGAAATCTGAAAATTGGGATTATGATATTTTTCGAAGTTCTCTACAGACCTAAAATATTTTCGCCCAAAAACTTCTGGTTATACAGGGAGTGAAAATAAATACGACAAAAAAATTTTTTTTCAAGTTTTCCATTCCTGGTATGAACGAGTATTCAATAGTGAATACATTTTTGTTAAAACCATTATACTAAATCGAATATTTTTCAAAATATCCTGAAAAAAATAGAAAAAAAGTCAAATATGTTCATTATTCTTAGTTTAAATATCCTGAGCGTAAACCGATTTTACAACATCGAAGAGGAAGGATGTGAAAAGGTCATGCATCTTTTGGATTTCAAAAATATCATCACAGGGTGTTTCAAATTTTGTGTTGAAAATTGTGATCTTAAATTGGCCATTGCTTCTGTTTTTCAAATAAGAACCCTATTTTTTTATAATTGTGTTGGATTCTGCGGTCAAAAATGATGATAGTTTTTTCACATGATTATGCTCCCAAATTCGATAATTTCTGAGTTATTTGAGATTTTCTGAATTTATGGTGTACGTAGAGTCAAATTGATTGCATCTAAAAAAGTTCAATGAATATTCTTTCGAAACCATGGGAACACCCTGTACCCATAGAAGATAAATTATTATCTGTTAATAATTCACAAGCGTCAGGTGTTATTATTATTCGATATCTTCATTTCTCGATTCAACAACATGAACCGTTATTCTGATTAAAAAATTCTGGATATATTATATTTTATATACAAGGTGAATGTGACAGAATTATTAGTAGAACCTGCCGGGACTTCAACGAGAAGTATCTCCATTTACCTTCCATGACGGAGAAGATCTTTAGAAAATATGTTTCAAACTTTCAAAGTTTTGTATGTGTAAAAGTCCCTAAAGAATACAAAAGAAGGGTAGTTGATGACGAGGAAAATGAAATTAGTGTTTTGACTTATTTCGAAGCGAATGAAAACGCATCTATTCGAAGTGCAGCTCATGAAATCGATTGAGACAGAAATTCAGTGCACCGAATTTTGAAAAAACACAACATGCATGACTACAAATATGAGAAAGTTCATGCATTAGAACCAGGTGACTACATAAAAAGGCTTAATTTTTGTAGAGGAATATTAGAAAAACTTGAAAATGATGAAACTTTTTTGAAAAGATCATTTGGACAGACGAAGCAAAATTCAATAATGAAGGACTATTTAAAAGAAAGAATTGCCACATTTGGAGAAGTGAAAATCCTCATAGAAAAAGACAAAGAAACCCCCAGAACAAATTTAGGTTTAATGTGTTTGCTCTTTTGATGAACAATAAAGTGCGGTACTACATTCATGAAGAAAATTTAAATACCGAAAAATTTTTGGAAATCCTGAGAAAATTTGTCTCTGAGTTTTTGGATGAACTGCCGTTGAGTATGTCGACTACCGCATATTATCAATTGGATGAGGCTCCGCCACATAGTTCGCACGAGGTGTCTGAAGAACTGAATGCAATGTTTGGTAATCGGTGGATCGGACGCCGTTCTTCACTGTTTTGGCCCCCACGATCTCCCGATCTTACTCCCTTAGATTTTTATATATGGGGTAGAATAAAAAACATAGTCAATGAATCTCCTATTGAAAGCAAAGAAGATTTGAAACGGCGTGTGGAGGATGCTTTCCACTCACTAAAGGGGGAGGAAATTGAGCGAGCGACTAACCGAGGTGTTTCAAGACGTATTCGAAAGTGTGTGGAACAAAATAGTTACCATATTGAAACTCCTACCTGATCATTTATTTTGTTAATTTGAGTTTTGAAACATGTTTTTATTTTTATTATCATAATTTATTTATAATCATAATTCGGTGTACTGAAGTAGCGAATCTATTCAATGTGTTTCCTATTGAAGAGATGAATTCTCATTCGCTTCGAAATAATTCGAAATACTTATTTCATCAACTGCCCTTTTTTGTATTCTTTAGGGGCTCTTACATTCCAAAATTTGGAAAGTTTGAAACATCTTTTCAGAAATTGTAAAAAAAAATGTGGATACTTCTCATTGGATACTCAACATTTTGTGTCATCGACCATGGATTTGAAATAAACAATATCATTAAGTGCATTTGAATGTGTATTCATACAATATAAGAATTAAATCCAAGATCTCATTATTAGAATAGCAACGATTCATTTTGTGAAATCAAAAAATTTCATAACTACTAACAATAGGACCTGTCTGACACTTGTGAATTATTAATGGGATGATTTATCTTCTATGCTCCTTATGAATCAGATTCGAAGAATTTAACTCTACCTACTACATAAATCCTGAAAATCTCAAATAACTCAGAAATTATTGAATTTAGGAGCATAATCATGTGAAAAAACTATCATTATTTTTGACCACAGAATCCAACACAATTATAAAAAAATATGGTTCTAATTTGAAAAACAAGAATTATGGCCAATTTAAGATCACAATTTTCAACACAAAATTTGAAACACCCTGTGATGATATTTTTGAAATTCAGAAAATGCATGACCTTTTCACATTCTTTCTCTTCGATGTTGTAAAAACGGTTTACGCTCAGGATATTTAAAATAAAAATAATGAACATATTACTGGCTGAACATATTTGACTTTTTTTTTAGTTTTTTTTTTGATATTTTGAAAAATATTAGATTTAATACAATGGTTTTAACAAAAATGTATTCACTATTGAATACTCGATCATACCTGAAATGGAAAACTTGAAAAAAAATTTTTTCGTCGAATTTATTTTCACTCCCTGTATAACCGGAAGTTTTTAGGCTTCGAAAATATTTTAGCTCTTTAGAGAACTTCGAACAATATGATAATCCCAATTTTCAGATTTCAAATATGTCTAGTTCTCCAGAAACGTCTAATAGGCACTCGAACTTGAGACACCCTGTATACAAATAAAAATATATATGTACTTAAACAAGATAATTTTTTTTTACAAACAATAATATCAAGGTAATAATAAGGGGTTCTGAAAATTATCTTCCATAAACTCCCCCATACTGTAGTAGGCCTTTTTAATGAGAATAGATTGTTTGTTTTCTTAGTTTCTTTCTATCTATTCAATAGTTCCCTCAGTTCAACTGGTAGTTTGTTGACGGCTTTCATAACCAGATAGTTTAAATTCAACTGTGAAGCTTCAATCCAGTGGTAAGGAATCAGCAAGTTATTTTTATTTCGAGTTTTTTACATATATATTGTCTGTGTGGTTGTAATTGATTTCCTGCAGTATATTCTTATTGTCATAGATATAGACACATTTCAATACAAAGATGGATATTGAGGTGAGTATTTTTTCTTTGGGGAATAATTCTCTACAACTACTTCTGCTGCTCACACTACAACACCACATAGGATTCTCCGAGCCTGCTTCTGTTTTGTGAATATCCTTTTACTTTCAGTAGTTTCTCCCCAGATGAGAATAGTAAAAGTGAAGACACTGTGAAAAGACCTGATGTAAGTCATCTTGGCTACCGTGATTCCTGCAATTTATTTCGATCTTCTGATTTCATAGGTGACTCTTGATAATCTGGGTAAAAGTTCTTCAATGTATTTGGTGGAACTTCAGCTTGGAATGCATCATAATTCCCAGAAACTTGATGTGATCATTTGAGCAGGTATCAAAAAGCATATGCTGAGTTTTTTTGACACTCATCTTCATTTTGTTTAGACCATATTTGAGCTTCATTTATAGTTTTCCAATCACTCTCCTCCAATGCTTGTTTATTATCGCCAACATTCATGAAAGTAGTGTCATCTGCAGAAAGCACGGTTTTATCTGATTTTATATTTCCAGGTAAGTCATTTATATAAATGAAACAATTTGGGATTGTCATGTCTTTTTATAAACTTATATTCAACGAATGTTTTCCTTCGGTATATTGTAAACATAGAATAAATTACAAATCAGATGAAATGAAACAATGCATCTTGTTAGATAAGATTTTCTGTTAATTCTAAAAAGCTGCAATGGAAGATATTTTGCTCAATATAAAAAGTGTTTAAAGGGAATACAACCAGCTCTTAATTGATTCCAGAAAAAATTTATGTAGGATTAGCACTTTTGGACAGAGTTGAATGCCAATACGGGCCTGTGCCTTGCAATCGGATATTAACTGTGAGAAATTCGTATATTGACAAGTTCTAAGAAAGGACGGAAGAACCCCTCAAGTGTTAATTTCTTAAGCGCCGTAACCGATGTGTTGATAAACTTTGAATAGAATAAGCCGTGTTTGCATTGATGTGAAAGAATATTAGTTGGCATAAATTTATCATTACCCATAGGAATAAAGCCATACATTTATACATATACAGGGTGAGTCTTTGACTACTGCGTTGATTTTAACCATAGATTCTTGACGTCAAAAGAAACATTTTCTTCCTTAACATTTTTCGAAATTTGGCCCCGTTCAAAAGATATAGGGTGTTGAAATTTCATAAAAAAATTGCATTTTCACCTGTAATATTCAAACGACAATATCAATTGAAATGATCTCTTGTAGAAGATTTTTCATAACACTCGTGCATATTTTGGCATCAATAGATTTATTCCACTTCTTGTGGGTTTCTCACTACTACTCTACAGATTGGTTAAATTGCCTGAAAAACAAATATCGCTTGAACTAAAGGTCCGTATCTCGTACTTCCTGAAATTATTAGTCTTTTTTGCATATAATATCATTCCTCATCTTTTCTCCTGAATTGCACCATTCTTGAGATATTTGAATTTGAAAGGAATTGAATCGATATAATTTGGTCCAAATTTTCTGATTTTCCAAATCCAACTCTGTGCTGAAATGATTCAATAATCAGATTTGTTCAATATTGCCATATTTTATGTCTTTATGATTAAATATTTCTACAAAAGGTTGGGGAAATCTCTCCCGTCTATGGTTCCACCACTAAACACTATAGATGAAATTAACCACTGAACAATTTTTGTCTTACATTCACCACAAAATCTGAATTGCCATTTGCTGTATTCATTGTTAATGATGTCTAGCACCTTGCTTGATATTTAATCCAGAATAATATTCCATAATAAATAGAGAAAAAGATTTCCATCACTCATAATATAGGTACTTCGGTATATTCTCATGACCGTTGAAATAGTTAGTGTATTTTCTGTCAGGACCTGTTAAATTGAAGACTTGTCTTTATGAAGAGCTGGTTTTTTATAGCTTCAGACTTTCAGGGTTCATCAAATTATATCTATTCTAACATAGTTATGCAGCAAATTGAGCTCATATAAGTTTTAAAAACATCGAACCCAGTCTCCTAGATTTGTTTTATACCTTTATTATCTTGTTCACAAACTTAGGAGATAATAGAATTTGACTTAGTTTCAATATTTCTGAATGTTTGTTATGATGCATGGTTAATTAAAATTCAATCAATATTGAAACTGGAAGCTATAAGCTCATAAACAAGAAAGATTAGAATAGAATGCATTTTCTGACCATAATCATTTCATACTGAATTGAATAATTTAAAACTATCGATATTATCCTTCCAATATTTTCCACATTTTTCTGAAAGAAAGCTACAAATAACTGTTGACAGTTTCAAACAGAATCAAAACAACAAGGAACCGCAGAACACTTTTTTATTTGGAACTACCCACCACAGATACGTTATAATATTTTAATATGATAATAATTCACTCTAATTATTCTGGGGAAAATTATAACTAAAGATCAATAATAGTTAGAGATATTATCTTTCATTTAAAAAAAACATTGCAAATATTAATTTTTTCGCTCCTGGGGTTCGGTAATAGATTAATATTCTATGGTAAGGTATTAAAATTTGACATAATCTATGAATAACCATTATTCAATATTAATGTTCTTATTTAAGTAATTAAAACAGAAACTCTGATTATAAAAATCAGTAATCAGTAATTATAGTCTAAACAGAATAGATTCATATTAATGATTTAACAAAAAATTTTTTATTAAAGAACACCTAGTTGATTTTTCAAAATCAAATTTAGGTATTTCTTCGAAAAAGTATAATTGCACACTTAAATCTGGAAATACTTGTAATCTATCCCGGTAAATTGTTATTGGGATTCAGTACAGAAAATAATCATCAAGCAAAGTAACATCACTTTAGAATGATTATTCGTAGTGACATCATTCATTGTTGTTGAAGATTTCGAAAAAGATTTTCATATTTTTAACAGTATGTTATCAAGAGACCTCATAGACCTGTTCACTGGTCTCTGTCAAGGAGAAGAAACTTCGGAAATATCAGTGTTTGGAAAATCATAGATGATTTTTTCTGTCTTTGAGTGAAAAAAAAAGCACAGTGACAACCTCTTGCCTTGGAAGTTTTCATAGAAATGATGGTTTTCCTGATTTGGAAATTTTAGGAAGAAAATTACAAATGTATGATGATAACACCCATTAATTCTGAGGTTTTTTTGGAATTTCTCACTAGAATGGCATGGTTTATAATCTTGAAGTAGAAAGAAAATATAGTAGACAACAAAAATCTATGTTTATGGTGTTGAATTTTTTGTACCAGAAAATTAGTATTTTGTATCTTCCTTCTGGATATGGACCTCATAGGATGAAACATGGGTGAGTGAATCATTTCTGAGAGGGGAAATAATGTTTTAAACAATTCAGATTCAATAGTGGATGCTGTGGAAGGTATTTTTCATTCAAACTAAACTGGACTACAGAGGGGTATTTGCCCAATGTGAAAACTTAAAATGCTTGTAACTTTTCAACGCAGCTGAATATAAAAGAACCGTAATGGAAAAAGTGTTTCTTTTGATATCAAGAACCTATGGTTAAAATTAACGCAGTTGTCAAAGACCCTGTATAGTGTTAAAATACAATTTTTTGATGATATAAATGAAACTGTTTAGAGTGTTGTGAAAGATATAAAACGTCAAAAAAGAAAATGTTGTAATCATATGCTGGGAAATCCAAAGAATACATCAAACAAAATCGGTAACTTCTTTGCAAACGGAGCTAGAGATTTAATAAACACTCAGAAACATATTGAATTCAGTGGCACTCATCAATGGCAATTTTCAACAAATTGTCCAATGATATCAAATTAACAAAAAATTTCAAACAGTACAAGAAGCTGGTATCCTTCCTTTTGATTCAATTAGAATCATATAAGTTGTCAGACTACCTGGGAGAGTTAGCATAGGTTGTTGTGATTTGACTGGTAGATTCTTCAGTTGCCCTTGTGGGCACTTTATATTAGTTTGTAGGATATTTTGAGATATAATCTTGTTTGTTTTTGCATTTCATCATTTATATTTCGTCGGGACGAAGACCATGTTAAAAATTGTTTACAGAATTGTGAGCAATCGATTTTAATCAATGTATCCATAAAAAGTTATTATTTTAATCAATATCGTCCAAACATGCACAAATTGTTTGAAAAAGTCCGATATCTTATGAGGTTTAAAGAATTAAAAACAGATTGTTGCAGAACTTTTGAAATTATTCTATCGTGTGGATTTCTACTAAACTTTGAGACCCTATTTGTCTTAACCCAATTCAAATATCTTTCAAGTTACAACATGACCTGATGGATATTCTAGGAGTTATAGAGGAAACAAAATTTCAGACGCTCTCAACTCCTGAAACATTGGTCGGATTTTGGAGAATAACCTATTCTGGAAATATGAATACTCTAGCTCATCTCTTTCGGAAGATACGAACAGACGGATATATTAAAATTTGACCCTGCATTCTTCATCGAACCCAATCGACTGAGACCATTTTCGACTCGATATTCGAAAATTGCATGCATTTCGCCAAAACGATAGCCCGCCGTTCTACTAGAAAAAGCGCACAAAAAACGACGTATATGGCAGAAAAATAGCCTACTGATAAATAAAAATATTGTCACATGTCGGTTCATAGAATTTAATATGAGAAGCATATGGAAAAATGGTTTCTTTACTGTAAGATAGATACATGTGACTAAACTAATAAAACGCAGCGTAGTCCAGACCAAAGCTACTCCATCACAAAATTTTTGACCACAAGTCGCCGAAGTACGCCACCGGATCGCTAGTGCCGCTCGCCCAAATCACAGAACATTAATGCAATTAAATCTTTTATATGTGCTTACGCTCGGTAAGTGTTGTCAAAACATGATCTATTTTCACCGTTCGATTTTACTGATTTTGAAATGGTTTTGAATGAGCATTCCAAATGCTACCATGAAATGATATTTTGTGTTTTGTTATCAAATTGATGGAAGTTCAGAAGTTTTCTCCAAGAGTTTGAAAACCCAATGTTCCCAAGTGAGTAACAATTTGATTCAAGTTTGCTGGGGTAATATAACAAATGAGTAGGAAAGATTATTATTTAAAATTCAGAAGATAGGTTAACGCAGAAACTAATAATTGATAAGTTCTCTGAAACTTTCAAACAAAACTTTGAATACTAGTAATTATAATGATTAGACTAGCCATAAATCCAAACAAATTTGTCTGATAGTAACCTGCTCTTTCTCTTTAATTTTACGAAACTTGGTGAAACAAAAGTAATTTTTTATTTCGTTTTACAGAGGTAAATTAAGTATTCAGTTCTGTCACCAAAATGGTGCATTTTTAATTGCTGCAAAATGGTGAAGCACGAGAAAATACCGAGAGTTTGTAGAAGAACAAAAGAAGAAAAATTGGACATTTTCAAGGTGTCTGACTTATTAGTGTTCATTTTGTTGCCTAGTATTTCTTAACAATACAAGCATTCGAAAAAAAAAATTTTGAGTTAAATAAGTCAAACACTTCAGTTATTCATATGTATAAATTAGCAGTGTAGTTTTCAAACCATCTTGTGAGAAATTGAATTTGTCTAGAAGTTAGATAAAAACTTACGATATATGTTTGGTCATAGTCATATTAGTTTATGACATATTTTGAAGATGATTAAATAACAAATTTGGATTCAAAATTAACTTCGATGCTTTTCGAAATGAATTCCAGTATGGATATGAGAAGACGCCCGAAAGAATCATCAAGCGAATTCATCGATAGGGTTAGACAAATGAAACTGCAATACGATTATCAAATCCAGCTTCTTGGATTGAATCCTGTAGAAGTGAACGTATACAGAGATTTACCGGATAAAATTGGATATACTTTCATATAATAATGTGGATGACAATTCAAAGAATCTTCTGGACTTAAGACCACAATCTTTTGATGAAACATGTAAACTTTTTGAGAATCGAGAAATTCAAAGATAACAATAATATTGGCAACCATTTCCAAAATTTATCAACCCAGTTCAAAATATTTCACCTCAACAAACTAAAGTAAAACAAGAAATTCCTTCGACAAGTAATAAACATAGTTTTCCATCACAACCAATTCAATTGAGATCTAACCCAAAACAGCAAGAAGTAAGTACAAGATTTACTGAATAAGAACAAAATATGACCATCGATGACAAATTTCCAATACCGAACATGGACGAATCATTAGATCAACTAAAAGATGCAAAATATTTTAGTGCGCTAGGTTTAGCCAGCGGTTTCCACCAAATAGAATTAGACCAACAGTCTATCAAAAAAACGGCGTTCGCAACCAATGAAGGGCATTTCGACATTTTAAGAATGCCGTTCGGACTATAGAAAGCTCCCTCAACTTTCCAAAAAGATTTAGATGAAACGCATAAAATTTCACTCCATTATATTACTAACTATAACCCAACATTCAATGCTTTAGTGAAGAGGTTTCACTCAACTTTAATTGAGGAAATCAGGGTATTGAAAGAAAAAAATATTTCATTAGGAGAAACGTTAAATAGAGCCCTCCTGAGTTATAATAATTCCATTCATTATTCTACTTCATTCACACCGCTGCAAATGATTAAATCAGATATAAATTACAGCGTCCCAGTAAAACATACATAACTCACGAAAAAATATCAACTTAAATCAAACAGTATCGTCAAAATATGATAGTAATTTCGGAATATTTGAATTCGCAGGAGCAGAAACACGAAAGCAAATTAGACAAAATCAATCAAAATCGAGATCCTGACAAAGAATTATATGAAACAAAACCAGCCAATTTAGCTATACCTAAAGAGGTGAAGCTCAATCCTTATTTCAAGAAAAAGAACATAGAGATCATTGATAACGTCCTTATTAGAAATTCGGATACTCAGAGCGCTTATCATAAAAATAAAATAAAGCGAAGAAGGTAATGAAGTCTTATTTTCTATTGCAGGAAAAATGAGATCCAGTCTTCCTATAATTACGATTTCATTTGTTTCATCTTCCCTTTCATTAAAAATCATGGAAATGAACAAAAACATTCTTCCACTTCAGGTAGGAAAAACTTATGTGAGTCTATCGAGACATATATTGATGTATCATTACAATTCAACATATTTCGAAGAAATAATTAGAGTTCATTCAGTTTTAATTGATCAAATAAATGCAGTCAGTTCTTATGTAATGCTTAAAAATTATGTTGAAAATTTTAAGCATAACTTCAGCAAAATTGTAAAATTTTGGATAACTTTTCAAATAATAGACGTGAAAGAGGTCTGGTAAATTTTGGTGGACATATAACAAACGTTTTGTTTGGTAAATTACATAGTGATGATGAATCACTTTATTCAAATTACTTTCTAGCGATTCTGAAAGATCTTCAAACGTTAAGAACGAGCCAAAATCGTGTAGTTAGTATCATATCATCATCAATGACAGAAAAATATTCGAATATAACAAATCTGATAATCAAAAATTATAACGAATATTTAGTAATTCGAAATGATATCAACAGAATTATTCTCCTTCGTTTCGAACAGATCACCATAAATGGAATTTTGAACGAAATTAATACTTTAGTAACTTTTGTAGGACTATACCTTATACAAGAGAATATTCTTCCTTTGAAGATATTCCAAGAATCTGTTAAATCGAATAATATAAAGAAACATTTACTTCAGTTGAAAAATTTCTATTCCATTTGTTATACTTCAGTTAAATTCAATCAGGAAAATGTAGTTTTCGTAATTGAGGTAGGTACTCATCACTTCTCCAAACCCCTTAGATACGTACCACCTCCACTATATTCCTTATAAAAATGTTACCCTTATCGAAAAGTCTCCATATTTGTTGACCGAAAAAGTCCACAAAATGCTTTACGGCCCGTACCTGTTTGCATGGAAAAACTGATTTCCTTCAAGTACGAGCAGTGCCCGAGAAGAATAATCCAACGCAGAGACGATCTCCTGAGATTATCATCGAGAAAGTTCCTATCAGTGAACAATGTGAAAATAAGTGAAATGTGTAGTTTACATACGGAATACTACAAACTGACAGGGATTCAATATATTGACCCTGTAATATTACTAATAGTTTTAAATATTTCTTTTATCATAAAGTTTCTCCAATATTTTATCATATAGTTCTTTCAGATATGAATACAAAAAACATTGATAAATTTACGATACCTCAATTAGCATAGAAAATCCAACTGCAGAAGAAATAATTTTTAATTGGAAAATTCATCCAAATCATATTTCTTCAATGCATTTTATAATAACCATTGCAGTTATCTTCGTAATAGTATTCGCATTATATGAGATTTTTATTTTGAAAATAATATGAGATTGTGGAAAAACAAAAGCCAAATGAGCTGAACTCATTTACTTTTAAGGGGGAGGTATTACGCATTCCGACATGCAGAAGATCAAATGTAAAAGGAGATAGCCATACCCTAGTTTTGCATGACAGCAGATTCGTTTCAGGCTTTTCTTCACGACGAGCAGATTTATTAATTACATGTAATTCATTAGTATCCTGACTGTTAACAAGTAAACTTGCTTCTAGCTAATAAATTTGTGTTTTTTTAAGAACGTGATTTTTGTGTGTAACATCAAAATTCATGTTACAACTTGATCTGATGGATATTCTAGGACTTATAGAACAAACCATATTTTATATGCTCGTTGTTAATTTTGACGGATTCCAAAATATGAAAACTCTAGTTCACCTCTTCCGGAAGATAGAGAGAATATGGCTGGACGGCCATACCCAAGATTATCCGTAGATTCTTCATCATAAAGTAAAATTCAATTGATCGAGACCATTTTCGATATTCGAGAATTACAGACATTTAGGCAAAACCATAGGACGGTGTTCTACTAGAACAAACACGCAAAGAATATTTATAACATTTAGGCAAAACGGCAGTTTCCACTTTCGCTAAGAACAAGAGCGCAAGAATCAAATCATCGCTGGACATCTTTATCAAGTGACCGCTTATTTCTATTACTATTGAATGATTAATACTCACCATCACTAGCTTGCTGTGCTTCATCTTGGCCTGTAAAAACAATAGAGAACCCATTAATTCTCACAAATGATTACAGTAACTATATAATAATTAAACTGGGTACTCTGGTGAAAAGGCGAATGTGATTTTTTCTACAATATCATACCAAAAACTGTTGAGCCATTTCGATCTGATTTGTAAACTCATAAACGGATTATTTCGAAGTTTCGTTAATGAGAAGAGGGAGTTTTATGTATAAAACATAGTTTATATAATGTGAAAGCTTTTCAGGTATTTGGATATGTATATTCAGATATTCCTCTTTTACATCAAAAACACCGACGTTTCGGTCTCAGATCGGACCTTTATCAAGGCTACAAAAATAAAAACAGATTAAAACTAGAACATGACTAATTTCACAAGATTTACATTATTGATTCTACAGGAATCGAGTCATCACAACAAAAACATATATCAATCTGTTCCACCGTATTCCTTCTAAAATGGCCATGCATTCAGGTCTATTCTCTATTTCTCCACTTCAATATTCCAGAACCTTCACAATAACGTGAAAAAAAAAACACCGAAAATTTATGGGTTAGGATCATAGACTACGTTTAAAATTCTTTTGACAAGGGAGCACAGAAGTCATCAAACATAATCATGATTATTTTCTTAAAGGAACTAATAGACTGCTATATATGGTGTTGAGTCTATTGACGTCTTCTCTATAATTCACTGTTTTGTTTAGTGTTATGTGAATCATTTCACTTATGTTTCTTCTATAGTTGTTGTTTTCATGGTCCAGTATTGTCTTTCCTTCGAAATTGAATTTGTGTCCTTCTTTGAATGTATGTGAAGTCAGAGCAGTTTTCTCTCTATGTGTGATGTTGTTGGAGTCTGTTTTATGTTGTCTAATTCTGTCTTTCAACAGCTGCTTTGTCTGTCCGATGTAGGTCTTGTCGCAGTTCGAGCATGGGATGTTATACACCACTGATGATTGCAAATTTGTTGGTACACTATCTTTCAACTGTGTGAAGTATTTCTTTGTTGTGGTCTTATTGTAGAAGGCACATGTGTAATTAATCCTCTTAAAGATCCTGGAAATTTTCTGTGAAAGTCCAGGTATGAAAGGGAATCTGCAGTATTGTGTAGTTTCTTTGTCTTTCTGTTGAATGTCGTTTCTCGTACATATTACTTTTTCTTTGGTCTTATTTGCAACACGTTGGATGATATATTTTGGGTAGTTGTTTTCCCTTAAAATTTTGCAAACCTTCTGTGTAGTCTCTTCTCTAAATTTGCTGTCACTCAATGATAATGCTCTGTACATCAGGCTGATTGCAGTGTTGACTTTTTGGGTGTTACTATGGTTGCTGTAGTAGTTTACAATCCTATTTGAATTTATAGTTTTCGTGTACCAACAGGTCGTCAAATTGGTCTCTTCTCTGGTTATTAAAAGGTCTAAGAAAGGAATTTTGTTTTCATTTTCATCTTCTATAGTGAACTTTATATTAGGGTGGTATGAGTTGAACAGGTCCAATATGGTTTGTCTCATCTCCAAGGGAATCAACATCAGAGTGTCGTCAACATAAAGTAGTTTATATATTTCCTTCCTCAACTAGCATGCAGAGAAGAGCTGAAATTTGGCAAGGCATTAGAAAGCTGAGAAGCTTAAGTTAATCAATGATCATAGATTTTTATTAGGAGTCTTTACCGTTTCAGTTCAAAGAGAAAGAACATAATTCGTTAGAGATCACCAATTTATTTAATATTTTCACTATAATTGATTTTAAGAATTTTGTGTGAATGCAGTGAATCTAAAAAAAAATTGACGATTAGAAACAAAATTGTTTTTCATCGACACTTGAATTTCTACAAAAAAGATATACATTACACAGATCGTTCAACTGAGATACGTATTGGATATATGGGTTCAATTGGGCAGATGGTTCACAAACACACAAATTCGGTTTTAAATCGTCTATTCAACCTCTATACTCCAATTTCTCTAATCGACAACCGTCTTCTCTTAGCTCTGGGAATTGTGTAGACAGATCGTTGGGTTATCTGTCGGTACATCACCGTTTCTGTCTAAGAACACACAGAGTTCTTTTTCTTCCCTATATAGTCTCCAACTCTAAGGTATTTATATTACAGTAAGATGATGTATTGTTGGTTGCCGCTCTAGGAATGGTCTCGATGAAATAATACTCTAACAATACGATATTCAGAATGTTCTTCATTTTCAATATGTAATATAAATCGTAACAATGCGATGAACAGTAAATTTGTTCAAATTAAGAGAAGCTGCGCGCAATCTCAATGACTGTCGTATATCGTCCATAACAGACTCTCGAACCCAATCGACGTTCGTAATCGTTCTTGATTTATATATTCTAATGTTTCAATGAATACATCATTTGGTATTAATAGTAATGTTCTTGCGAACTAAACTAAGTAATTATTGTTACTTCAATCAGTTCATGCGATCGTTCTTCCGATTTCATTCAGTTTCCCTTCCACAACTCATAGGTTAGTGAACGTGATTATTTTGATAGACGAATTTCTTCTATCATTTAGATCACTTTCGAAATAATAACCTCAACATTTGAATCATGGCGCTTATTAAGGATTCTGATATAAATTTGTCTTTCATTTCTTCAGGTCATATATGAATTAAGCTTGTACATAACCTTCTCGAAAACGTGTTTACATGTCTAACATGAAATGAACGCGTTCTTTCGGACAGTTTAGAGAATGACGTTTACTGATAGCAAAATCACATCAGTAGTTTAAATACTAAAAAAGACTACCATTGTGCATTGCATGATTATTTTCCAATTTAGTATTTTCGAGTGTCTTTTTTGTTAACTTATTGGGAATGTTATACAGAGATTTTACTTCTAGGTAGTGAGTATATATGGTTTATTTTTATTTTAACATTTTTCAATGATTCTTTCAAGTCGAACGAGATTTTATGTATAATATACATTATTTTTTGCGTGGGTTAGAATGTTTGCCATAGATTCCAATAATTCATACAGAGGATATCGAATGCATGAGACTATCGGTCTTAGTGGCATATTTGCTTTGTAGACTTTCGGTAATTCATATACAGTGTGAATCTTTGACCACTACGTTAATTTCAACAAGAGAGTCTTGATGTCAAATGAAACATTTTCTTCCTATAACATTTTTCCAAACTTGGCCCCCTTGAAAGATATAGGGTGTTGAAATTTCATAAAAAGAATTGGATTCTCATCTGTAATATTCAAACGACAATATCAATTGAAATGATCCCTTGTAAAAGATTTTTGATAACGGTCATGAATATTTTTTGCCATCAATAGATTTATTCCATTTCTTGTGGGTTTCTCACCACTACTGTACAGATTGGTTAAATTTCATGAGAAACAAATATCACTGGATCTGAAAGTCCGTATCTTATACTGTCTAGAATTATTAGTCTTTTTCACAGATAAAATCATTCGTCATCATTTTTTCTAAATCGTACTATTTTTGAGATAGTTGAAGTTGAAAGGAATTGAATCGATATAATTTTGTCCAAATTTTCGGATTTTCCCAAATCCAATTCCAACAGATTTGTTCAATGTATGGCATGTATGTTTTTATAAAATATATCTACAAAAGGTTGGGAAATCTCTCGAATCTATGGTTTCACCACTAAACACTATATATGGAATTAACCACTGAACAATTTTTGTCTTATATTCACCACAAAATCTGAATTGCATTTGATGTATTCATTATTGATGATGTCTAGCAACTTGCATAATATTTAACACAAATTAATATTTTATAATAAATAGAGAGAAACATTTCCATCACTAACATAGGTACTTTTAGGTATATTTCCATGATGACCGTTGAAATAGAGAATGTATATTCCGTCAGGACCGGTTAAATTGAAAACTTGTCTTTATGAAGAGGTAGTTCTTTATAGCTTCAGACTTCCAAGGTTCATCAAATTATATCTATTCTAACATAGGAATGCTTCAAATTATGCTCATATGAGTTTTGAAAACTTCGAACCCAGTCTCCTAGATTTGTTTTGTAAGTTTATAGAAGTTTTTTCACATCATTATTTCATACACCGATTCAACCTGGTTCACAAACTCAGGAGATTATAGAATTTGACTTTGTTATAATATTTCTGAATGTTTGTTATGGTGCATGTATAAATCAAATTCCATCAATATTGAAACTGGAAGCTATAGGCTCATAAACAAATATATTAGAATGCATTTGCCGACCATAAAGATTCCACACTGAATTCAACAATTTCAAATTATCGAAATTATCGTATGTTTGTGGCTGAGGCGTTTGCGTATTATTTTCCATCTATAGCATGAAATTGTCTGAAAGCTAAATACGGTCAATTTATAACTGCTTCATGTTCGACCTAATCCCTACAAGATGATACCTTCTTCTTTCATCCAGTTGATAAAAATGAAATTATATTAATAAGATGGTCCCTAGAAAATAAAAAAAATGTTGGTGCCGATTGTATCTTTGTCAAAATTTTCAACTCGATATCAGAGTTTATTGCCGAACCATTAGCACACTTGATGAATTTCTCAATTTTTTCTGGCAGCTTTCCGGAGATGTTGAAACTTGCGACAGTCATTCCTATTCATAAGAGATGTGATGAGGAGTATGTCTCTAACTATCAGCCTATCTCTATCCTCAGTGTTTTCTCCAGAATTATAGAGAGAATAGTCCTCAATCAAATGACCAGATATCTGGAAAGTTCAGTATGTAGCTGTCAGCATGGTTTCAGATCACAAAGATCTTCTCAAACTGCTGCCATTGAGTTCTTCGAATACGTCTATGAGTCCTTACATAGATGTCTTTATGTAGCAGGTCTGTTTTCGACCTTTCTAATGCTTTCAACTGCAATTCTTTTAAGTTTATATTGGATAAACTTCATCATCTCGGTATCCGTGAAGTCTTCTTGGACTGGTTGTATATTTTTATAACTGCACCATGGAAGAGCTTCCCTGAGACCTAGGGAAGATGTTAAGAGATGGTGTAATTACGTACACCATGTTTGTAAAAAAATGAGCTCAGCTTTCTATGCTAGTCTTTTTCAACAAACAACAACAAATGTGTATTATAGCCTAACCCACAGTTATGTTCTACTGCACACTTCTTTGGGGTAACTCAATTGATTTCGATAGGATTTTGATTTCTAAAAAACGTATAATACGATTAATTTCTGGCCTTCATACTTTTTGTAGGCATATGTTTGTAGCTCATAATATATTTATTGCTCATTGTATATATATATATATAACATTTGTTCTTACATTTTAGGTTAAAAATAAACTCATGCGTTGCTTCTGAAAACGAAGATTTATTTCGTTAGTTTCTTACAAATACGATAACTTATTTAACTACATATTGCAACTTTACCTGAAAACGAAGAAACGACAATTAAAGTCTATTCTTCCACCAATTATTCTTATTTATCTATTTTACAATGTTATATTTTTTCATGACCTCCCAACTGACCATAGACGTCAGCCCAAGGATGCCACAGACTAGCGCTTGTCAGTTGTCAATATAATTGGTAATTAAAGAAATAGTTTTTCTTTACATGCATAATTCAGACTTATCTCCCAAAATATTATTCTTAACTCGGAATTACGGATTCTCATATGCTGAATCTTTTTATTATTAGATATCAGGAGCGCACTGTGAAATTGTCTGGGTAGGCAACCAGAAAAACATTCCTGAGTATTGTTGGTTGCCTGACTAGCGTTTGTCAGTGGTCAATATAATTGGTAATTAAAGAAATATTTTTTCTTTACATCTCCCCCCGTGGAGAAGAACATTCACCCGTGGATTTTCTCTAGGTCTCTTCCATGTCTTCTCTTATGTCTTCATTACTCGTTTCTTTCTCTTCTTTTATCTGTACTGGAAAAAATTTTGAAACGTGAAATGGATTTGACTCAGTTTTTCTATGTCCTGTATCAATCTCGTAAATAGTATTTGTTCTTTTATTTATTATTTTATATGGTCCTATTCTTAGTTGATCTAGTTTCTTTCTATTTAACTTATTCCCGTTTTCAACATAAACCATATTTCCTTCATTAAATTCTCTATCTTTTCTATTTTTATCATAACGCTTTTTGTTATAGTCATGTGATTTCAAAGTATTATTAAACGCTGTTTCTTTATCTCTCATCCAGACACTTTTTCCGCGTTCATGACGTAGGTCCTTCGGTAAGATTGTAACATCTGTTCCATATAATAAGTAGGCTGGTGAGAAGCCAGTTACCGAATGATTGGTCTGATTGTATATTTCTACACATTCATGTGCAATTGTTGTCCATCCTCTTTTTTGTTCATCTTCATACATTTTGCATCTTATCTTGTTTACAATTGTTTGATTTAGTCTTTCATTTAGACCGTTAGAAAAAGGTGCGTTGACTGCTGTAAATATTATTGTTATCTGTTTGTCATTAAGAAATTTCTTAAATTCTGTGGAGTTTATACCCGGGTACTGGTCGGTGAGGAGTATCCCAATTTCATTCGGTTCAGTAACCTTGTTTACCAACTTTATAAAATCCTGTGCACTCTGGGTTTTAGATGTAATAATAAATGCATATCTAGTGAAGTGATCGACTAAAAGATGTAGATATTTCTTCGTTGATCTTGATCCACCCAAACCACCAATTGTGTCTATTGATACTATTTCAAAAGGTTTTCTCGCCGGTCCTAAGTGTGACATTAATCCATATTTGTGCTGTCCTCTTGTTTTATTCTTTATGCAAACTTCACAGTTTCTACAAACATCTTTTATATTCTTCGTTAAATTGTTTGTCACATATAGAGAACTAATACTCTTTAGCATTTGTCCAACTCCAACATGACACAGGTCTTTATGTACTTGTTGTATAAGTTTAGTACTGAATCTTTCTGTTATTATTATTTTTTCTTTGTTCCTTACTTTTTTATAATATACATTGTGTTTTTGTATTATTTTGTCTTTGTTGGTCTGAATGTCTTTATTTTTATTCTGATCCATTATAATATCTTCCAATGTAATTAAGTTCACTATTTTCAGTTGTTCTTCTTTATTTTCCTCTGGTTCTAATACAGGGTTTCTACTTAAACTGTCTGCTTCTACATTTTCCTTTCCTGGAGAATATTTAATTTTAAAGTCATATTGTGAAAGGTAATAAGTCAAATCACCTAACTCTTCATCCGTCCTTGCTTTTAGGTTCATATTCTCTAATGGTTTGTGGTCTGAGTAAACTGTAAATGACTTGCCAATCAACCAGTACTGCCAATATCTCAGAGCTTCTTTGATAGCCAAACATTCAATATAGATAGATTTTCTTTTCTTTTGCGCTGCATTTAGTTTCTTTGAGAAGTATGCAACTGGTTTTTCTTTACCATCTGGTTGCACTTGCTTCAAAATTGCTCCAACGCCTTCTAACGATCCATCAGTGTAAATATGTATAGGTAAATCTTGGTCAAAAATCTCTAGTATTGGTTGTGAACATAGCAGGCTTTTAATTTTGTCAAATGCGATTTGACATTCTTCTGACCAATAAAATTTCTGGTCTTTTCTTAATAAATTATGAAGTGGGTCTAGTATTATTGCACTTCTTGGAATGTATTCATGGTAAAAATTTATTTTACCCAAAAACTGTCGAACATTCGTCTGTGTCTTTAGTACTGGGAAATTCCTTATCGAAACTAGGTTGTCCTTCACTGGTTTGACGGAATTGTTCTGTATAATATGTCCTAGATATTTGACACATGCTGATGCAAACGTACATTTTGTAAATTTCAATCGAAATCCATCTTTTAGGATTGCTTCTAATAACTGCTTTAAGTGGCATATGTGTTCATCAAAAGATTTGGAGAATATTAAAATGTCATCTATATAGTTTACGCTAAAATCTGTAAGTTTATATTTTCTAAGTATATTACTCAATATTCTTTGGAATATCGCCGGAGATGTCTTTAAACCAAATGGTAGACAAGTCCACTGAAAGTGTCCTTCTTGTGTGACGAAGCCTGTCTTTTTCCTATCTTCTATTCGTAGCGGTATTGACCAAAATGCGGAATTTATGTCTAGGCTTGTGAAATAGTTACAATTTCTTGTTTTTATCATCAGATCTTCAATTAATGGAAAGGGTTGTGCCTGTGGTACTACTATCTTATTTAAATCTCTGAAATCTATACATGGTCTTGATTTTTTATTTTCCTCTTTTTTAAATGCTAGAGTTACTGGTGCTGCAAATGGACTGTAAGACTCTTCTATAAGCTCATTATCCAATAATTTTGCTATCTGTTCCGCAATCTCTTTTTTGTCTTCTATTGTGCATTTGTATGGCCTTTTGCAACAGTATTTATCCATCAGTAAGTCTATTCTTGCTTCATATCCCTTAACTGTTCCAACATCATACTTGTCTTTGGCAAATACAGATTTATATTGTTGTATAAGTTTATTTATTTCGTTTCTTTTATTTTCATCTGAGTGGTCAACTTTTATTTTAAAGTCTTCTTCCTTAATATGTTCATTGAAATTAATTTCATATACTTTTCCTAATTTGGTATCCTCGTTTTTGTTTTGCTTTATCTCTTCCTCTTTTTCCCCAGTTGACCTTATATTGTTTTCTAGTAAGTATTGTTTTTGACTTATTTTTAAGTCGTCATTTTGTACAAGCTTGTATTTCTTTATTATATCCAGTCCTATTAGGAAATCATATCTAAAATTTGGCTCATCCATGATATATACATCTACATTTTCTTCTATATCAAAAATCTTTATCTTTAGGTTTGTCAAACCACTTGTCTTTTTGACACCATTAATTGTTACTAAATTCTCTTCGTTTTTACCATTTCTTTTTGATTTTATTTTTAGTAATTTTGAATTGATGAGAGAAACATTGGAACCTGAATCATATATTCCATCAATTTCCATTTCCTTATTTAATAGTAGTTTGATCTTAATTAATGGTGTCACTATTAGTTTTTTTGTTCCGTTTCATTTAACTCTGCCTCAATCACTGAATTATTTACATGTCTGATAAATTTTCTATTCAACCCGTCATCCTCCTTAAGCTTGAACCAGCATGCAGATTCCGGGTGATAGCGGACGCCTTTATTCAATTTTTCACACGTTTTGCATGGAGTCCGCTCTTCAATTCTGGTATTTATCTTCTGATTGTCATATTTTCTATAGGGTCCATTTTTATATTTTTTTACCAACTGTTCATACTTTCTCACTTCATTGAATAAGTCAACCGTATCCTTCATCTCTTCTCTATTTATCTTCTCTAGTACAGACGATGGCAATCCTGCCGCAATAAGATCTATTAGCGTACCTGTGTCTATTGTTCTCCTCATATCCAATATAAGTTTCTCCTTTTTTATGGCATAGTCCACTAATGAACCTTCCCGATGTTTAAATGACAGTGCATAACTCACTTGATTCCAACCTTGGTTGACAAATGTGTCACAAAACTTTTCCTTCCATTCTGTCCAATCTGAATCTAGGGTCAATTTGATAATCATTGAACCGTACCAATCAACACAGCTTTTGTCCATGAATAGTCGGAGGATCTCAATTTTGTTCCCATCTTCCGTAATGTCAAAACGAGCACACTCCTTTTCAAAATTTTCAATCCATTGACTTGCGTTCGGGTTTTTACTTGTAAATTTGTCAATCACAAACTTCTCTGCAATATGTTTTAAATTTTGTTTTTTATTTCTTGTGTGCTTTCAATCAGTTTCGAAAATATTTTTTCCAATGACTGTGTATCAGCTACTTGTCCTCCAGATGTTACTTTTTGTTCAATTTCTTCAAGATATTGCTCTCCGAATTGTAAATTATCATCTTCGTCCACATAGATTTTACTAAATTCATCTGACATTTTAATCCAAACTTTTCGTGTCTGGTATCTTTTCTTTAAACTATTTTTTACTTTATTATATGCAGAGGTCTTTATCAATTCCCTGTGAAGGCCAATCGATTGTAGTTCTTCTGGTATAGCAAACACTTTTTGTTCCTTTGTTGTTATTGACGTTACACAATATACGCTTGATTTCCCATCACTCGCCGGTAATAATGCAAATTCGAAGCGTAGTTGGTCCATCTTTTCTGCTTTCTTGGTATTTCAACAAACAAAATTGTCGTTTTATAACATTTTTTCTTACATTTTAGGTTAAAAATAAACTCATGCGTTGCTTCTGAAAACGAAGATTTATTTCGTTAGTTTCTTACAAATACGATAACTTATTTAACTACACTATTATTGCAACTTTACCTGAAAACGAAGAAACGACAATTAAAGTCTATTCTTACACCAATTATTCTTATTTATCTATTTTACAATGTTATATTTTTTCATGACCTCCCAACTGACCATAGACGTCAGCCCAAGGATGCCACAGACTAGCGCTTGTCAGTTGTCAATATAATTGGTAATTAAAGAAATAGTTTTTCTTTACATGCATATTTCAGACATATCTCCCAAAATATTATTCTTAACTCGGAATTACGAATTCTCATATGCTGAATCTTTTTATTATTAGATATCAGGAGCGCACTGTGAAATTGTCTGGGTAGGCAACCAGAAAAACATTCCTGAGTATTGTTGGTTGCCTGACTAGCGTTTGTCAGTGGTCAATATAATTGGTAATTAAAGAAATATTTTTTCTTTACATATATATATATAAGTATGTAGTTCGTCAAGTTTGGGGACATTTTTAAGGTGCCGTTTTTTTTGTATACATCGGTATACATTCGTATATATGACCTATTGGACCGACGAAAACCCTGAAAAACACATGTTTACAAGTTTGGGGTCCTTTCCATATTTGATATTTTTTAGAATATTATGGTATACATAGATGTAACTTTTCGTCTAGAGTCAGAAAAACCCGCAAACATAAAAAAAAATCGAATTTTAGAAAGTTAAGGAGGTCATAGGAAGAGTAGTCGGCCAGCGCTTCGCCTTTGATAAAATATTCGTGTTGCGTTACGTCAAAAAGTGCGCCCATCTGTCATTGTCCTAAGGCCTTTGTCAGGCTTCTTCATGATATGTGATTTTGAATGCAAGCATGAATAATTTTGTGCGGAAAATACAGACTAAAGAATTCTATAGTCTAATGCGGAAAATAAACCGTCGTTTAGGGGGGGGGGGTGGTATTTTAAATGACAACTTTTTAACCTTTCATTATTCTATAATTTTACATCAAATCGGTTTGAAACGTTCGCTCCGTTCACTATTCATAATGCTCGTTAAAAGAAAGAATCATAATCAAATGGGTGGAAATATTAATTACTTTTACTATACTTCAATCATTCCATGAAAGCTTCAGATTCTAGAACGATTCACCTAAATGTTTTTGATATTTCGCTCTATTACCCATTATTCTTTAGATAACGAGCATTAAATACTGAATGAAGCGGAAGTTTCAAATCGATTTTTCTCAAAATCGGAGCCATTGAGGTATATCACACAAGGGCATCTTCTTCTTCTTTACATACCCTTCGCCTCCCAATTATGCTTGAGAGGAAAAAAAACCAGTCAAAACATTCGGTGCGTATTCTTGATATTAGCCAAAGTGTAAAATTTCGACACTTCAAGTTGCACCGTTTTGGAAATATGTGACAAAAAGTGTTGCCTGGATGCTCTTCAACGAAGCATATTTGTTTTCGTATTATATGATTTTGGTCGAAAGTGTCTCAAATGATGTTTAGAACATCCACTAGAAGTTTGTGGGTTCAATTATGGGATGCCCTGTACGTATATTTGCGAAAAGTTGAAAGAAATCCAACAAAGATAAACTATGAAAAAGTCCTTAATAGAATAGAAATATGTCCATAGGCTGTTCTTAAATACACTCAAAATATTATTCCATATTAAGAAACTGTGCATGATATGAATAAGGTTATTATTTTCGAAAGAACAAGAGTTCCCACATCTTTCATTTGCCGAAAATTCACCACTCCTATTTTTTGTGTAACAGATATCGATTTATACAATGAAATTAATTTAATTCACTCATCATATGATCACGTTACTTCGAAAATATTGATGACCACAAAGTTATGATAACATAGAAGGTTCCCAAACTTATCGTTTTCCCAACGTATAAAAGAATATACCAAAATTAATTTCATTCACAGATCAGTGATCATATGATCGCAATACTCTGAAAATATTGATGTTCCCAAACTTATCATTACACAAAAAAGAAGGTTCCCAGACTTATCACTTTGCAAACGTATAAAAGGATATAAAGACAATTATCCCAGGGTCTTCTCGCTGTCCAGACATAAATTTGTAGTCTATGATCCCAGAGTATGCGGACAAAACTCATTTTTTTGCTTAAGGGATATCGATTTATTCAATAATAGTTATGTAATCAACTAGTTTATTAATGACAGCGATCAATGGTCGAGTTGTTTTAACTTTAATTTTAACGTTAATCTTCGAGACCATTAATGGCTAGATAAATGAACGAGTATTACAAGATTTTTCCGTGGATCTCATTCTGATTTTGATATAAGGAATAATTAGTTGAAAAAGAAATTTAGAAAGCACTGACGTGAGGTCAGATTGCTTTGGCTCTCTTGTTGAGCTACTTGCGAGTAAATATTCAAACCATAACAAATCTATAAGCACTCTGATCAGGTGAACAATAGTCTTTTCCCATACTATGGGACAATGTGATGCAAATATACCTAAACGCATAATGAATGAGCAAACCTATATCTCAATTTGAAAATAACTACCCATAATTTTCCCCTATTTTTGTTCGAAGCTTCTCCTAAAAACTTACGTCAGTGCTTTTCTTAATTTGGATAATGTCATCGATATTGAATTCTGTCTCTATGATTTCCCGCTATAAAAATTTTTAATTAATACTACTTCAGTGCTTTTCTGAATTTTGACAACGTCATCGACATTGAATTCTGTCTCTGTGATTTCCCGTTATGAAAATTTTGATTAATATTACGCCAACTGACACTGATAAATGAGCCCGGCATTTGTCAAACGAATATCGATCTGTGATGGCAATTTTTCAATGACAAAGCTGGAACTTCATGACATTTCTATTATTCTCTTGAGTAAATGAAAAAAATAATCATATCTTCAGAAGAAAAAAATACGACAATGAAATTTGCGAATGAGTAAGATATCGATCACCTCAATATATACACGAATTTTTATTGAAATCTGAAAAATGTCTTAGGAGATATTGAGTATCAAAAAAAAAATTTTTCAGGGACTTTTTAAAAATTTTCTAGCGTGACGATTTCTGCGAAATTTTGCGAGTGGTTTTGTTTCAGCCTACCTCGACAATAATTCAAGTATCAACTTGATCGGACGAATATTTCAGTAGTTTTTGAGGAAACAAAATTTCAAATGCTCATAACTACTGAACCATCCGACAAATTGGGCCCAATATCGAGCTAGACCGAGATATTTGGACAATTAACCTAATCTGAAAATATGAAAGCTCTAGCTCATCTCTTTTGGATGCTAGAGAGGATACGGCCGGCCGGCCGGACAGACTGTAGATAATAATTTACCTCTCGCTCTACACACATATAAATCTATAGTCTAGGAGTATGATCCCAGGGTAGGTATGCGGAAGAAAAATATTTTGGAATCTCACTTCTTGGATACGATTTTTTCAGTGATATTATTCGAATCGATGGGAGGATATCGAATACCAAATATGGTGGTGCTCCGGTTCAGGGTTTCAATTATATATGCCTTTAAAGAATAGGGAAAATATATGGGAATATTGCTGTTGAGTTTCAAATTGGTCATTCGAGTTCGATATCATCGTTATAGAAGACTTCCCGCTCAATCGTGAAATAATTTCTTCTACAAGGAATATCTACGCCTGTTACTATGTGGAAATATACGTTAATTTAAACAGCAGCGAAAGTGAAAGAATATTCTAGAATTTTCAGGCGGGAAATAACGATCTTGAATTCTCGGGAGGTTGAGAGCTTATACATCTGAATTGTGTTAATATCGGGGACTTTTCATCAAAAGGGGGGGGCGCTACTTGAGATTCGAGGGTGGAATCCTAATAAAAATTCTGGTAGTAATGTTGAGAATTTTGGTAGGAACGAGTTTTCGTTGGTTATTGAGGTTTATTCTGTAGTAGATCAAGATGCATCAAAAACTGACAATTCAAATCCGACAGGTCGATTTAAGTAACTAATATTTTCTCTTTCATTTTGTCGTAATTCCCGGGATACCTTCTATAGATTTCGCGATAATCTTGAATTGCACGCCAATGAACCTTCGAGTGTACTCGGGAATTTCACATCACAACACAACTTTTCATGCTATCTTCACGCAGGTATTCTCCTCTGTAATCGCCCTCACAAAATTAGTAATACGAGATGAAAATCTTACTCAAAGGTTGAGATGAAGTTCCTGCTCCTAATTAACATCTTTTGGCCAATTTGAATGAATTGTCAGTATTGCCACTACCCACAGTTTTCACACACTTGGTGCAAAAAAATCTGAGAGAGAGAAATATATTCTTGTCCCCAAACTGATCATATCATAACGAAAATCGTCCTCAAACTTTACGATTTACACTCAATTTGTAGTCCAAGATTCTACGTCCTCTACAATTAATTAATTAAATATAATGGATAAACTTTACCATACACAATAACATATACTATGTATAATATATCGAAAAACAGAAATTAATTATGAATGATCCTAGTAGCATTCTTTCAAATTATGCGATTTGAGTATTCATTATCTGGCTAGTACGTAATAAGTAGAAACATTTTTATATCAACTAATAAGGTCACTTTGAAAAAAATATATGTGAGTGTGCATAGTAGAGTTTATTCATTATATTTAATTAATCAATTGTTGAGGTCTTAGAATCTTCGACTATAATTTTATATGTGTAAATCGTAAAGTTTGAGGACGTTATTTGTTATGATATGATCAATTTGGGACAAGAATATTTCAGTGTCTGCCTTAGATTTTGTTCTAAATCCAAAATCTTCTGAATGTTATCAATACAAATATAACCTGCTATAATACAGTTACAGCCTGACAAAATGTTCTGCAAAGTTCATGATGCTTCGAAAAATTTCAAATACTATTCGGTTTCCAGAAACGCCTTGAGTGAATAACTTGATTTGGTGGCACAAAAAAGAACGGAATTGAAAAATTATTCCTAATGATAGTCCAAGTAAGACAAATGGAATTTATTCAACTTCTTAACGTTTTGGAATCTATATCAGACTTCTTCATCGGACGAATACAACGAAAATCTTTGAAATTGTGATTTTGGAGGTTATCTATTGACAATCGACATAATTATATTATCATTGTTGATTAATTGTTATAGGCACAGTTTTTCATAACTGATTTTCTCCTGACAAATAATAACTACAAGAATTCACGCAGGAGTATTATCATCTTTCTTTTACGATAAAATATACTAACTGACAAAGAAAATGAAACAACCAGAAGGAACTGTTGAAATTATTTTTTTTTTTTTGTTAAACATAGTAAGTATAGCAAGGAGTAAATGATTGAAATTTGAAAAAAAAAAAAACTAAGGGGTTTATAATTTTTTTCAATAAATTTGTTGATAATGTATTTGTCCACCGCGATTATTTTTACACTTCCCAACACGTCTTGGCATTCATTGATGCAATAAGATGGTCTATTTCTTCTTGAGGTATACAACTATCCCAAGCTACCTGTAGTCCATGTCTCACAGCCGCCAAAGTCCATGGGAGATGGGATAAATGGGATAAATATCTAAGCGTTCTACACATGATGTCCCAAACATGCTCTATTGGCGAAACATCGGGTGATCTGGACTGCCATGGCAAAGATTCACATGGCTCGCTTCACAAAAGTTTAAACTAACTCCGGCAAAAAACGGTCGAGTCGAGCATTATCTTGCTGAAATTGTTTGATTTTGGCTGTTACTGGTACTTTTCGGCTAGATAGGTAAAATTGTTGAAAGGAATTCTGGGATCGATTTTGTGTAAACTCCGTTAGTGAAAACCGTTTCACGGTATATTAGATTGATATTATCTAATATTGATATTTTGTCGATTTCAAAATATCCATAGATATGGCATATTGTAGAAATTCCCATGGAATGAGCAATCTGATGATGTAATAATATACCGGGTGTGCCATTCGAAATAAGAACATAGTACACCGTTTTCGGTACAAACAGAAGTTCCAGAGCAATTCATTGCCGAAAACCCCCAAATACAAATTTTGTGCACAAAATTATGATAAGTTTCGGACAGTTACAGTCTTGGATTACAAATTTATATGACGTGTGTAAATGGTAAAGTTTGTGGACGTTTTTTGTTATATTATGATCAGTTTGGGGACAAGAATATTTCTCTTTCATTCTGTGCTGAATTAACATTTTCTAAATGTTATCGATATGTATATCATTTTCTGCGTTTACTGAAACATTCCTCGAATAAAGACTAAAGGTGACCTACTTGCATGTGCAATAACACCCCATACCATAACGCCTACTGTCCGTTGTACAGGCTGTCCCAAATTGTTTGCTTTTGGCTGTTTCTGGTACTTTTAGGCTAGATAAATAAAATTGTTGAATGGAATTCTGGGCTCGATTTTATGGAAACTCCGTTAGTGAAAACCGTTTCACGGTATATTAGATAGATATAACCTAATATTGATATTTTATCGATTTCAAATAGTGCCATAACTTCTTTATTCTTGAAAATATCCATAGATATGGCATATTGTAGAAATTCCCATGGAATGAGCAATCTGATGATGTAATAATATACCGGGTGTGCCATTCGAAATAAGAACATAGTACACCGTTTTCGGTACAAACAGAAGTTCCAGAGCAATTCATTGCCGAAAACCCCCAAATACAAATTTTGTGCACAAAATTATGATAAGTTTCGGACAGTTACAGTCTTGGATTACAAATTTATATGACGTGTGTAAATGGTAAAGTTTGTGGACGTTTTTTGTTATATTATGATCAGTTTGGGGACAAGAATATTTCTCTTTCATTTTGTGCTGAATTAACATTTTCTAAATGTTATCGATATGTATATCATTTTCTGCATTTACTGAAACATTCCTCGAATAAAGACTAAAGGTGACCTACTTGCATGTGCAATAACACCCCATACCATAACGCCTACTGTCCGGTGTACAGGCTGTCCCAAATTGTTTGATTTTGGCTGTTTCTGGTAATTTTAGGCTAGATGAATAAAATTGTTGAAAGGAATTCTGGGCTCGATTTTATGGAAACTTCGTTAGTGAAAACCGTTTCACGGTATATTAGATAGATATAACCTAATATTGATATTTTGTCGATTTCAAATAATGCAATAACTCCTTTTTTCTTGAAAATATCCATAGATATGGCATATTGTAGAAATTTCCATGGAATGAGCAATCTGACGATGTAATAATATACCGGGTGTGCCATTTGAAATAAGAACTTAGTATAACGTTTCCGGTACAAACGGAAGTTGCAGAACAATTCATTGCCGAAAACCCCCAAATACAAATTTTCTGCACAAAATTATGATTAGTTTCGGACAGTTACAGTCTTGGACTACAAATTTATATGACGTGTGTAAATCGTAAAGTTTGAGGACGATTTTCGTTATATTATGATCAGTTTGGGGACAAGAATATTTCTCTCTTAGATTTTGTGCTGAATCAACAATTTTTAAATGTTATCGGTATAAATATCATTTTCTGCATTTACTGAAACATTTTGGGTTTTTCACTCCAAGCTCCCGAAAAAAAAAAATGAAAAAATCATAATATGAGCTAAATTAACGAAATCCTCATTCGACACAAACAATCTTGGGAGAAGAAAGGAATCTTATATATGTATTCTCAGATTTATTAGGCATTTTCGAAACCAATCATGAAAAAAAATTTGTAAGATAAACTATTATAATCGATAACTGAAACTACATATTTAATCGATGCAATTATCGAGATGATACTGATGAACAATAACGAAACGGGCCAATAATTGAATAAAAAATCCATTCTTCGAACTGAATATTGATTTCAGTCTCTAAGAGATCTGATAAACATCACTTGAGCGATAATCATTATCCTACAAAACAGTTTATGCATTTCAGGATGAAATTTTTGAAAGACGACCTCAAACTAACCGATTACACAATTTCTGAAAAGTTTGGGGTCCTGTCCCTCAAACTAACCAATTCTCAGAAGAAAAGTTTGAGGGCCGACCCCAAAGTTGACAAATGTCTCCAAACTGACCATTTAGCAAACCGAAAAGTCCCCAAACTCATCGATTTACATAGATATATATATATATATATATATATATATATATATATATATATATATATATATATATATATATATATATATATATATATATATATTTTAATCTATTTTCTTGACCGTTTTTATTAAATGAATGAATATATTTTCTTGGGATTGCGGTCACTAGTTCATTTGAAACACGGTTTTCTATTAACCAAGCTTTCAAGTGTATGAGTTGGAACTTTATTGGTTCTTCTTCGCAGGGCTAAAATACATACATTGTTTAATGGTACAGACATTGTCAAAATCAAAAAACTTACAGATAGAATACTCCTGAGCGTTTTTTCGTTTTTACATTCAAAGCTCAAAAAGGCTGCAAAGTTTAGATGGTCACCCTGTATGTTCAAATTAGAACTAGTGAGGATAACGAAACAGCTTGATGAAAAATATTCAAACTACTGAAGGTTTCTCCGATTAACTAAATAAGCCGAGATATTCAATCAGAAGCTCTTTCTGATAGAAGTCATCGTGTCACGGACGGATAAAATCGTTTTAAGCCTTTTGATACATCTTGTAACAAAAAATCCGAAAATTTCAAATATTCCATACAAGGTAAACAAGAGTCAGATATTCAAACCGACAGACCTACCCTATTCAGTTAAGTGTCGTTTCCATTTCGTGCTCAACACGGACCAAAATTTTAGTGTTTATATATATATATATATATATATATATATGAAAATTATATCAGAAACAGTTTCAATCTATTTTCGATTTGTATGACCAAGACTTACTTTTATTAAATGAATGTTCATCACTAGTTCATTGAAACAATTTTTGAATAAATTCATTGGCATTTGCTTTCGGAACTTTATTGGTTCCTTCTTCAAAATTTGAGTGTTTCAATTTTTGGCATTTGTCAAAATTTGATCTTTGATATCTGGATGTAAAATATTATTATTATTGTGATCATTCCACATAGAATTTGATTTGTTCAAAGAATATTATTGTTATTTTTTTTTAACTTAGTAATTTATTGAAAAGGATTCAATGAAAATAGGAAAATGCGAAAAGGTAAAATTTGATTTATGGTAGATTTGACTGTAATTTTATAGTTAATAGAATATGGGAGTAAATAACACTTAAATTTTCTATATCTTTCCTTTTGTTCATTGAATTATTTTCTAGATAAATTTCAACCATCTCTAAGAAATTTCTTTTGTGACTGTTTTTTCGTTATTAAGAATTTTGATGTTAATAAAATCAATATCATGTGAAGTTGTTGAAAAATGTTCCGAGAGAGCGCATGATTTTTATTTAATCTACAGTCACTTTTATGTCTATTTATTCTTTCTTGTAAAACGGTTGAAGTTTGACCTATATAATTTAGATTACAACTTGAGCAATTTATTTTATATATCACATCCGATTTTTTGTTATAGAATCTCGATCTTTTAGTTTTGAAAAAATTTTATTAATGCTGATAACATTTTTGTCAGAAATTCTAATAGAAAAATTGTTGGAAAAAATCTTTTTAATTTTGGTGTTATTTCAGGAAAAAGGTAGAGAGGAAATAAAATGAAGGTTGTTGTGGATTTTGCGTGTTGATTTGATTTCTGATTGAATTCATTTGTTCGTTTTCTATTAGATTTGAATTAAAATTTGATCTTATATTTATGGAATTGTAAATAAATTTATTTATGAATTTTGGTGAGTATGAATTCATTAATAAAATATCTTTAAGTTTTTAAATTTTTTGAATGAAATCTTTATGACAAATTTTTTGATTCTGTCACGTAAAGCCAAAATTAGGTTAATTTTACTTTTATATTTTGAAAGGAGTGAAAATTAATATATCTACCAGAAAATGTAGGTTTTGTGTACCAATCAACTTTAATTTTATTATCTTCACTTCTAATCAATTTAGTATCTAAAAGGGGATGCTATTGTTTTCTTTTTCCAAGGTGAATTGAATGTTGCTATTATATGTATTGAAAATTTTAAAATGTTATCTAGCATATTTAAAGGTATAGTAGTTATAATATCATCTACATATTTTTTAAAAATGGAAGGTGAAAGTGAAGTTTTTTGTAATTGAATCTAAAAGATCGTCCATCACATATTGGGAAAGTATAGGAGATATAGTCGCTCCCATTGGAGTACCTAATATTTGTTTATAATATTTTCCTTCAAATTGAAAATAAGTTGATTCGAAAATAAAGTTAAGTATTTCTAAAAATTTGGATTTTGATAAATTTGTGTGTTGTGAGATCTTTGACCAATGTTTAGATATGCTATTTTTGATTAAATCGATTGGAATATTACTAAAAAGTGAAATGACATCTAAACTTATTAAAACATAGTTTTCGGGAAGTTTATAATTATTAATGAATTTAGAAAATGTGAAGCTATCTTCTGTATAATATGAATTGTTTTATTATATGATTTAGTGAGAATGTCATTTAAATAATTAGATATTTTACTATTTGGAGCATTGATTGAAGAAATAATCGGTCTTAAAGGGATGGTATCCTTATGTATTTTGGGGAGACCATAAAATTTTGGAGAAGTTTGGTTATAAATGGTTAATTTTTGGTGAGCTCTGATGATATTTTTTAGATTTCTTTAATTCTGAGATGATTTTATTAGATTTTTGTTGAAAAGTTGAGGTGGGATCTCTAGGTAAAATTTTATAATGTTTAATATCAGATAATATTTCAATCGATTTCTTTAAATAATCAGATTTATCCATTATGACTGTGACATTTCCTTTGTCAGCTTTGGTAACAATTAAATTTGGATGATTTTTAAAAAATTTTTGTTTTGAAAAATAGAAATCTTAAGTAAGATGTATATACTGGCTTATTTATGGAATTCATCAAAACATTGGTCACTTTAACTCTCATAACATTTCTTTCATCTTCAGGATACATAAATATTATATTTTCAACATCTGCTAAAAGTTTTTTGAAATTTAAATCTTTTGAATTAGGTTCAATACAAAATTTATGTCCCAGAGATAGAAAGTCTTTGATATCTTCAGGTATATCACAGTTAGATATATTCTTAATCCAATTTTCATTTGTTTTAAAGATGTCTCTCTTTATTTTGTTTTCAAAACTTCCATTTTATTCATATTGTTTTTCTTGATTTCTTTGAATTTTCTTTCATAAGTTTTATTTTGGAAATTAAAAAAATTCTTTAGGATTCCAATTGGTACAATTTCATCAAATTTCTTCTCAATTTCTTCAATAGATTTTCTATATAATCGATGTTCTTGAAGGTAGTTTTGATTTCAAGATTGAGAATTTTTTTGTTGAGTTTCAGTACAAAATCAAAAGTTTCTTTAGCCATTTTGGAATTTGTTGTTTCAATCAAAGAAATAATATGTTTGGTGTTATCATCGATGTGTTTTGGTGTAATTCCTTGGGATCTACACAAAATTAAGAAGATTTTCCTGTTACGTACTGAAGCGAGTTTAGTTTTCAAGTTGCTCCATTGTTTCATAGCTGACGATATGTCTGAGCCATAGTTTCTGTTGATGTCTTCATAAAATCCCATGTTGATGATATTTTAATCTATTTTTCTTGACCGTTTTTATTAAATGAATGAATATATTTTCTTGGGATTGCGGTCACTAGTTCATTGAAACACGGTTTTCTATTAACCAAGCTTTCGGAACTTTATTGGTTCCTTCTTCAGGGCTAAAATACATACATTGTTTAATGGTACAGACATTGTGTAAAAACTTACAGATAGAATTAGTGTTTACAAAGGTTCATCTTCACAATTTTGAATAAATTCATTGGCATTTGTCAAAATTTGATCTTTGATATCTGGATGTAAAATATTATTATTATTGTGATTATTCCACATAGAATTTGATTTGTTCAAAGAATATTATTGTTATTTTTTTAACTTAGTAATTTATTGAAAGGATTCAATGAAAATAGGAAAATGCGAAAAGGTAAAATTTGATTTATGGTAGATTTGACTGTAATTTTATAGTTAATAGAATATGGGAGTAAATAACACTTAAATTTTCTATATCTTTCCTTTTGTTCATTGAATTATTTTCTAGATAAATTTCAACCATCTCTAAGAAATTTCTTTTGTGACTGTTTTTTTCGTTATTAAGAATTTTGATGTTAATAAAATCAATATCATGTGAAGTTGTTGAAAAATGTTCCGAGAGAGCGCATGATTTTTTATTTAATCTACAGTCACTTTTATGTCTATTTATTCTTTCTTGTAAAACGGTTGAAGTTTGACAGAATCAAAAAAATTTGTCATAAAGATTTCATTCAAAAAAATTTAAAAAAACTTAAAGATATTTTATTAATGAATTCATACCCACCAAAATTCATAAATAAATTTATTTACAATTCCATAAATATAAGATCAAATTTTAATTCAAATCTAATAGAAAACGAACAAATGAATTCAATCAGAAATCAAATCAACACGCAAAATCCACAACAACCTTCATTTTATTTCCCTCTACCTTTTTTCCCTGAAATAACACCAAAATTAAAAAAGATTTTTTCCAACAATTTTTCTATTAGAATTTCTGACAAAAATGTTATCAGCATTAATAAAATTTTTTCAAAACTAAAAGATCGAGATTCTATAACAAAAAAATCGGATGTGATATATAAAATAAATTGCTCAAGTTGTAATCTAAATTATATAGGTCAAACTTCAACCGTTTTACAAGAAAGAATAAATAGACATAAAAGTGACTGTAGATTAAATAAAAAATCATGCGCTCTCTCGGAACATTTTTCAACAACTTCACATGATATTGATTTTATTAACATCAAAATTCTTAATAACGAAAAAAACAGTCACAAAAGAAATTTCTTAGAGATGGTTGAAATTTATCTAGAAAATAATTCAATGAACAAAAGGAAAGATATAGAAAATTTAAGTGTTATTTACTCCCATATTCTATTAACTATAAAATTACAGTCAAATCTACCATAAATCAAATTTTACCTTTTCGCATTTTCCTATTTTCATTGAATCCTTTTCAATAAATTACTAAGTTAAAAAAATAACAATAATATTCTTTGAACAAATCAAATTCTATGTGGAATGATCACAATAATAATAATATTTTACATCCAGATATCAAAGATCAAATTTTGACAAATGCCAATGAATTTATTCAAAATTGTGAAGATGAACCTTTGTAAACACTAATTCTATCTGTAAGTTTTTACACAATGTCTGTACCATTAAACAATGTATGTATTTTAGCCCTGAAGAAGGAACCAATAAAGTTCCGAAAGCTTGGTTAATAGAAAACCGTGTTTCAATGAACTAGTGACCGCAATCCCAAGAAAATATATTCATTCATTTAATAAAAACGGTCAAGAAAAATAGATTAAAATATCATCAACATGGGATTTTATGAAGACATCAACAGAAACTATGGCTCAGACATATCGTCAGCTATGAAACAATGAAGCAACTTGAAAACTAAACTCGCTTCAGTACGTAACAGGAAAATCTTCTTAATTTTGTGTAGATCCCAAGGAATTACACCAAAACACATCGATGATAACACCAAACATATTATTTCTTTGATTGAAACAACAAATTCCAAAATGGCTAAAGAAACTTTTGATTTTGTACTGAAACTCAACAAAAAAATTCTCAATCTTGAAATCAAAACTACCTTCAAGAACATCGATTATATAGAAAAATCTATTGAAGAAATTGAGAAGAAATTTGATGAAATTGTACCAATTGGAATCCTAAAGAAATTTTTAATTTCCAAAATAAAACTTATGAAAGAAAATTCAAAGAAATCAAGAAAAACAATATGAATAAAATGGAAGTTTTGAAAACAAAATAAAGAGAGACATCTTTAAAACAAATGAAAATTGGATTAAGAATATATCTAACTGTGATATACCTGAAGATATCAAAGACTTTCTATCTCTGGGACATAAATTTTGTATTGAACCTAATTCAAAAGATTTAAATTTCAAAAAACTTTTAGCAGATGTTGAAAATATAATATTTATGTATCCTGAAGATGAAAGAAATGTTATGAGAGTTAAAGTGACCAATGTTTTGATGAATTCCATAAATAAGCCAGTATATACATCTTACTTAAGATTTCTATTTTTCAAAACAAAAAATTTTTTTAAAAATCATCCAAATTTAATTGTTACCAAAGCTGACAAAGGAAATGTCACAGTCATAATGGATAAATCTGATTATTTAAAGAAATCGATTGAAATATTATCTGATATTAAACATTATAAAATTTTACCTAGAGATCCCACCTCAACTTTTCAACAAAAATCTAATAAAATCATCTCAGAATTAAAGAAATCTAAAAAAATATCATCAGAGCTCGCCAAAAAATTAACCATTTATAACCAAACTTCTCCAAAATTTTATGGTCTCCCAAAATACATAAGGATACCATCCCTTTAAGACCGATTATTTCTTCAATCAATGCTCCAAATAGTAAAATATCTAATTATTTAAATGACATTCTCACTAAATCATATAATAAAAACAATTCATATTATACAGAAGATAGCTTCACATTTTCTAAATTCATTAATAATTATAAACTTCCCGAAAACTATGTTTTAATAAGTTTAGATGTCATTTCACTTTTTAGTAATATTCCAATCGATTTAATCAAAAATAGCATATCTAAACATTGGTCAAAGATCTCACAACACACAAATTTATCAAAATCCAAATTTTTAGAAATACTTAACTTTATTTTCGAATCAACTTATTTTCAATTTGAAGGAAAATATTATAAACAAATATTAGGTACTCCAATGGGAGCGACTATATCTCCTATACTTTCCCAATATGTGATGGACGATCTTTTAGATTCAATTACAAAAAAACTTCACTTTCACCTTCCATTTTTAAAAAAATATGTAGATGATATTATAACTACTATACCTTTAAATATGCTAGATAACATTTTAAAAATTTTCAATACATATAATAGCAACATTCAATTCACCTTGGAAAAAGAAAAAAACAATAGCATCCCTTTTTAGATACTAAATTGATTAGAAGTGAAGATAATAAAATTAAAGTTGATTGGTACACAAAACCTACATTTTCTGGTAGATATATTAATTTTCACTCCTTTCAAAATATAAAAGTAAAAATTAACCTAATTTTGGCTTTACGTGACAGAATCAAAAAAATTTGTCATAAAGATTTCATTCAAAAAAATTTAAAAAAACTTAAAGATATTTTATTAATGAATTCATACCCACCAAAATTCATAAATAAATTTATTTACAATTCCATAAATATAAGATCAAATTTTAATTCAAATCTAATAGAAAACGAACAAATGAATTCAATCAGAAATCAAATCAACACGCAAAATCCACAACAACCTTCATTTTATTTCCCTCTACCTTTTTTCCCTGAAATAACACCAAAATTAAAAAGATTTTTTCCAACAATTTTTCTATTAGAATTTCTGACAAAAATGTTATCAGCATTAATAAAATTTTTTCAAAACTAAAAGATCGAGATTCTATAACAAAAAAAATCGGATGTGATATATAAAATAAATTGCTCAAGTTGTAATCTAAATTATATAGGTCAAACTTCAACCGTTTTACAAGAAAGAATAAATAGACATAAAAGTGACTGTAGATTAAATAAAAAATCATGCGCTCTCTCGGAACATTTTTCAACAACTTCACATGATATTGATTTTATTAACATCAAAATTCTTAATAACGAAAAAAACAGTCACAAAAGAAATTTCTTAGAGATGGTTGAAATTTATCTAGAAAATAATTCAATGAACAAAAGGAAAGATATAGAAAATTTAAATGTTATTTACTCCCATATTCTATTAACTATAAAATTACAGTCAAATCTACCATAAATCAAATTTTACCTTTTCGCATTTTCCTATTTTCATTGAATCCTTTTCAATAAATTACTAAGTTAAAAAAATAACAATAATATTCTTTGAACAAATCAAATTCTATGTGGAATGATCACAATAATAATAATATTTTACATCCAGATATCAAAGATAAAATTTTGACAAATGCCAATGAATTTATTCAAAATTGTGAAGATGAACCTTTGTAAACACTAATTCTATCTGTAAGTTTTTACACAATGTCTGTACCATTAAACAATGTATGTATTTTAGCCCTGAAGAAGGAACCAATAAAGTTCCGAAAGCTTGGTTAATAGAAAACCGTGTTTCAATGAACTAGTGACCGCAATCCCAAGAAAATATATTCATTTATATATATATATATATATATATATATACAGATGGCGAACTAACTGACATCCGCCCAAAAAGGGTGTGGTATGAAATCCTCGTGTATACTTCGTGTATATCGGGCGCTTCTTTTGCGGTATGTCTTGACGTCCGGCCCAATTATGATATCACTTTGCATCCGTATATTTTTTTCCACTTTTGGTTTCAGTTGATACCCGTATACTGTTTTTTCATTCAAGTGGGCATCATGCAACGTTGCCACAATCCATAAAAATCGTAATGTTGGGAAATATTCAGAGGGGTCATTTGATTCCACGAAGAATAATTTTATGAGATCCGATTGAAATACTCCTACTAATTTAGAAAATGAATATCAATTGATATGTTGAAATAAGATGTGGGATCGCTCGAGCAATATATATAAATTACAAATTTATCTTTTCTTTTGATATTTCTTGATGTTTCTGTTTTTTTAATTTCATGTAGTTTCATCATTGTTTTAGTTCTCAAGTGTTTGAGTTGCAAAAGTCACATTCGATCCTTTTTATGTAAGTTATTATGTAGTTGTTTCAAATAAGTTTTCTGTTCGTTGAATTGAATGTACGCAGTTTATACAAAAATGAACCAAGAACTTAATATTCGTTCGCCCAAATAAATTCTTTTTCTTTTGCCTGATGTTTTTCACATGAAATCTCCATTATATGGAGAAATTTCTTGAGATTTTGAAAAAGGAAATAATGAGCATTTTATCAAAAGATATCCAAGTCTACCCTTCCTTTGTCTGGGTATTTTAAATTTGTTGACGAGAAATTTTTGATGATGGAACTTGTATTGAATTATTGTTTGGGCTATAACCATCATCTCTTGTTTTCGTTCTCTCCAACGTTACGACAGACATCTTCTGTCGTTTTCAAGACAAAATATTAGCTTTTTAAAAAGCTGAGATTAGAAAAATTATTCAACCTTTCAGTTTGAAAACGTCAAATCGATAGATTATGAGAACTAGATAAAATTGAATTGGGACTTATCTGTTGTTTGAAGATTTCTTTAAGTTACACTTCGAACATGAATATCGCTCTCGATCCCTCAAGTATATAATCAATTGAGTTAGCGGAAGTTTGGACGCTGATTGTTCGAAATAACTTAAAGAAATCTTCAAACCACCGATAAGTCCCAATTCAATTTTATCTAGTTCTCATAATCTGTCAATTTGACGTTTTCAAATTGAAAGATTGAATAATTTTTCTGAACTCAGCTTTTTTAAAAGCTAATATTTTGCCTTGAGAAGATGTCTGTCGAAACGTTGGAGAGAACGAAAACAAGAGATGATGGTTATAGCCCAAACAATAATTCAATATTTTAAATTTGTTTATATTTTAAACTTGATTAAGACAAACAATCAAATTCAAATCGCAACAGAAATGCAATCAATTTATAATAATTTATTATAATTCCAAATTTTCCCTACTTATTTGAAATATTTCATTCTAAAACATTTTGCATATTCCCTCCAACACTACTGATACGAGACATTTATGGCATTTAAGTGGCAAATAACGCTAAAAAGAACCTGTATGCTAGAAATATAAAATACGTTTAGATGAATCATGAAATAGTTCTAGAGTAACTTTGATCTCTTTCCTTTTATTGTAAAACAACTAAATATATGAAAATTATTTTAAATTATGCTTCTGATCAAAATACATACATTACATAAAGAGAATACTGAAATATCTTCATATATACCCTCAAAATGAGCAGTCAGTTCTTATCGTTTAGGAAATTCAACTTGTCTTCATGTTGTATGTCAAGCTGACTAAGCTCGACATTTTCATCTTAATGTGATGACCTAAAAAACTCAACGTCAAGCGGTTACAGGGCGAAATGCTAGGTTAGACCAGTTCTAGCAAAAATAAAAAAAAAACTATATAATTGTATAATTTTGAAAATGTTGAATATTGATACCCTACACTACATCCTTAAGATTTGTAGTCACAAATTTTCCAATTTTGCAGTGATTTTTTTTAAACGTAATCCTAAATAACCATGCTATTGCTTACAGTTACAAATCCATTGTTTTCTGAGAAGTCTAAGTAATTATCACCATTGAGATTGCTGTGCATGAAAAAAGGGCCCACAATATTGTCGCCATAAATACCGACCTCGATACCGACCCAGACATTCAGCTTTTCAGGATACCGAGTGTGAATCTCTCTTTAGTCTTGGGTTGGTATAAGACCAATATGGACAGTTGTGACTTTTATAGATCCATTCGAATAAGAAGAGCATTCATTGGAGAAGCAGATATTCAAAATGGCGGTCCAGATTATTACTTATCGTATCACCCATTGTTTCGCAAAATTGTAATCGGTGATCAAAGTCATGTTCGTTTATTTCGTTGAGCAATCTCATCTCATAAAGGATTATCTGTGGTACGAGGAACCCAATACATTTCTTCCATTTTTATTGTACTTGAAGCAGAGTCATTGACGAAATGTCCTAAAACTTCTGTCAGCTGCTCGACCCATTTTCCCTATTAAGAACGAGAGCTGTTAGGGGTTGCGACCAGAGGGGTAGTGATATGAAACTGATTTGAACTCACTTTTTTTCCCTCTCTACAAAAATTGACCTACTCCGAGCGTTTTTTCGTTTTTACATTCCAAAGCTCAAAACTCAGGCTGCAAAGTTATGGATGGCTCACCCTGTATGTTCAAATTAGAACTAGTGAGGATAACGAAACAGCTTGATGAAAAATATTCAAACTACTGAGCAGGTTTCTCCGATTAACTAAATAAGCCGAGATATTCAAACCCTCTTACCTATCCCATTCAGTTCTCAAGCTCTTTCTGATCGAGAGTCATCGTGCTCACGGACGGATGAAATCGTTTTAAGCTACCTACTTTTGATACATCTTGTAACAAAAATCCGAAAATTTCAAATATTCGAAAAAATTGGAGCATACACTGTTCAGGTAAACAAGAGTCCAGATATTCAAACCGACAGACCTACCCTATTCAGTTACAGTGATCGTTTCGTTTTGAGGTATTCGTGCTCACGGACGGACAAAATTTTCCAGATTTCGAGAATATCTTAAGTCTGGAGAGTATAACGAATAATAATATAATCTCAGTGTTCAGATTTCAGATAGACTCAGTCTCTCATAAACGTCTAGTTTGTACTTAATTTTGTGATACCTTCTCAAATTTTGTGGAAATGCCCCTCCTGAATAGACCTACAAAATGATTTCCCCAAGTATTGAATCATCAGTGCAACTAATTTCTCGAATGAATTAAGTCAAGTAAAAACCACGTTGGATTTCGAAGACCTGTAGAATATTTGGGTAATAAATACCATCTCTTATTGTTTTGATTAAAACGTTTCGATTGACATCTTCCATCGTTCACAAGGCATAACAAATAGCTTTTGAAAAAGCTGACAATATTTGAAAGTTCTGTCATTCTTGACACGAAATGAAATGGGAAATTATTGAAATTGTCAGCTTTTTTGAAAGTGAAATTTTTGCCTTGATAACGATAAAAGATGTTTATCGAAACGTTGGTTGCAAGAAGAACAATATGAGATGGTGGTTATTGTCTAAATAAAAATTTCACACGATTTGTATCATCAAAAATTCTCGTCAACATCTCCAAGACTTACTGAATGTCATATTGTAAAATATTTCAGATTGGGTTTTGTTTTCCACATGAAAATATCGACTACAAAGTCACACAAATTTCATTTCCAATTTCAAATTATCGTTTAAATAATAAGAATTTCATCTCTTGAATAGAAGAACAATTGTAATACCTAGGATTCATATTCAATTGTATATCAATTCTCCACTCCAATATGTTCCAATTGTTAATATGCGATTCAAGAGAATCAACGCATCTGCAAATATTCAATCTCAACTAGCATCGTGATTCCACTTCCAAGAACTATAAAACGCAGTCGAGCACCAAGGTCACGCGAGATCGTAAAATTTCATTCCATTTCATGAACACCTGCAGAGTTGCGACGTTGCCAGACCCACCGGATGCTAAGATGGGCGTTATTTGGACAAGTCGGGTATACTTTCGATATACACGAAATCGACCAGAGCGCCACCACGAGGAAGTCCAGTGAAGTTCGAAAATCACCTCCAATAAACATTTCCCAAAAATAGGTCAAAAATTCGTCCAGCTGAAAGTAGGCGCAAACGAAAGAGGGCGATGAGTTATGCCGGTTAGTGATGATCTTTGGACTTGGTAAAGTGGCATCCGTACATCGGATGCTGTTTTACCGTGGATGCCACTTGAACCGGAGATTTAACATTGGTTGCGCTCACTTGTACCGCAGATAAATATATATATATATATATATATGCACTGGGAAATAGACTGAGAAGGTACAACAAAAGAACACAAAGATACCGAGAAAACAACCTGTTCAGGAACAACCAGCGAGAATTTTTCCGAAGACTAACTGACAGAGAAAACGACCAGCAGGCAATTACACCAAATCCGCAAGATATGAACCAATACTGGTCAAAAATATGGAGTCGAGAGGACACCCATAACGAGGGGGCAACATGGATTTCTACAGAAAGAAGAGCACATGAGGATCTGACTGAAATGCCCAAGGTAAAGATCACTGAAGCAGACGTCAGAGCTACGGTCAAACGATTCAAGAACTGGAAGACTGCTGGTGTAGATGGTGTTCACAACTTCTGGTGGAAATCGTTCACATCCACCCATAAAATACTGGCGGAGCTCATTCAGAAAGCAATAAAAGACCCAAAAATAATACCTGAATACTTCACTTTGGGCACAACTCTTATGATACCTAAGAAAGGAGACCCAACTCAGCCCAAAAATTACAGACCTATCACCTGTCTGCCAGCTGTTTACAAAATTCTCACATCGACAATTAGCCACAAGATTAACAGCCACATCAATAAGAACAACATCATGTCTCCGGAACAGAATGGATGCCGACCAAAAGCACGTGGAAGCAAAGAACTGCTGATCATCGACAACTCTATTACCAAGCAAGCCAGGAAAAGGTTAAAGAATATCTCGGTCGCCTGGATTGACTATCAAAAAGCTTTCGACTCTGTTCCCCATTCATGGCTTCTCGAGATATTGAGAATCTACAAGGTCGATCACGAAGTAGTGGAACTACTGAAAAGCCTGATGTCAACATGGCGCACCTCGTTAACATGGAATAAGAAGTCAGCCTCCTTCACTGCAACTGAAATCAAGATCAAAAGAGGAATATTCCAAGGCGACGGACTAAGCCCTTCGTGGTTCTGCCTTGCGCTCAACCCTCTTAGTAACATACTGAATAGAGCTGCTTACAGCTACTCAATGGACTCACAGAATAAAGTCAGTCACCTGTTTTATTTAGATGACTTAAAATTATTCAGCAGGGGTCTAAAACAGCTGGAGGGACAGTTGGAGTTGGTAAGAAGATTCAGCGAGGATATAGGCATGACATTTGGCCTCGAAAAATGTGCAGTGGTAAATGTGAGGCGCGGAAAACTAGCTGAGGGGGAAAATGTTGTACTGTCGGATGGTCGGACAATGCACATTCTGGGACAGGAAGAGAGATATAAGTACTTGGGCATCCAGCAAACGTTCGAGATCAGACAGCAGGAAAACAAGATGGAAACAGAGAGGGAGCTCATGAGAAGAATTCGCCGCATCATGAACACCCAACTATCAGCAAAAAATAAAATGGAGGCCATCAATATCTGGGCAATACCAGTATTCGCGTACACTGCTGGAATTCTCGTATGGTCGAAGTCAGATCTTGAAAAACTTGACAGAAAGATCAGAACCACCCTCACGCAAAATGGAATGCTTCATCCAAATTCCGCCATAGAAAGGCTTTATCTACCGCGTAAAGAAGGAGGCCGAGGGCTGAGTAGCTTGCAGGATATATACCAGAGGGAAGAGAAGAAGATCAGAAAATACTTCCAGAGGGGAGTTCTGCCAGTACAAAAATGGGTTGCAGCACAACGCTACCCATCCTCAGAAGAAACTAGTATACAAGAACCTGAAACCGAAGACTTCGAGGAGAGATTGAAGCAAAACTGGCAGACAAAACCTCTGCATGGAAGATTCTTCGCAAGCCTGAACCAACCTGATGTGGATAAGCTGAGTTCTAATACTTACCTGTCACAAGGTTACCTCTTTCCCCAAACAGAAGGAACAGTCCTGGCGATCCAGGACCAGGTAGTGCCAACACGAGTTTACACTAAGCATATCATGAAACAACAAGTACAAACAACAAAGTGTAGGCTCTGCGATAGCGCTGAGGAAACTGTGCAGCACTTGTCATCTGGATGCTCCACAATAGCCGGCACCAAATACCTTGAGCGCCACGACAATATGGGGAAGGTCGTGCATCAGTCGCTGTGTCTAAGGGAGCAACTCCTTCAACATTTCGTCCCACACCACATATACGCACCGCAGACAGTCCTGGAAAACGAAACCACCAAAGTTTACTGGGACCTAACCATTATCACCGATCGAGGAGTAGAGCATAACAGACCGGATATGGTGGTGTGGTCAAAGAAAAGTAAGAGGGCTTGCATTATAGATTTTGCTGTGCCTTTGGATCAGAACCTCTCCAAGGCATACTCAGAAAAAATCGCAAAATACGAGCCATTAGCGAGAGAGATAAAGAATATATGGAACCTGGAGAAGGTTGAAATTAAACCCTTGATCATAAGCTGCAATGGGTTGGTGCACCAGAAAACCATACAAAATCTCAAAGAAATGCAATTACCAGCTAACACAATTCTTTGGATGCAAAAGGCGGTGATCCTGGGGACGGTTGGAATCATCAGGCAGGCCATCTTTCCTCATTGATGAACGATGAATGTTCTTGGCTTCGGCCCGAGCATTCTGGATAATGAACCACACTAGTGTGAAACTTAAAAAAAAAAAAAAAAAAAAAAAAAAAAAAAAAAAAAAAAAAAAAAAAATATGTATATATATCTATGATTCTCGTGGGTTAGCAGTCAAATAAAAAGTAGAAGACTCTTTTATCCTTTACTCGAGCTTTCAAAACAAATTGTTTCTTTTTCAAGAGTGCTGCAAATTATTAAAAATCAATTGGTGAACAGGTTACAGATCTTCAGTACTTACGATAGCGAGATTGATTATGAAATGATGTTCATTAAATCTTAATCTAATTAACATGAATTCAAGACCTTAAATTATGATAGCTCAAAAAATATAATAATGATTGACAATTTTTGGATGTCATTTAAAGACGTGAACATCGAAGTGGAATCTTGAGAGTTAGGCATATGTGATATACAATACAAGCTTTAATTTAGAATCAGATTAAATTAAATTAACTCTCAAGATTACACTTCGATGTTCACGTCTTTAAATGACATCCAAAAATTGTCAATCATTATTATATTTTTTGAGCTATCATAATTTAAGGTCTTGAATTCATGTTAATTAGATTAAGATTCAATGAACATCATTTCATAATCAATCTCGCTATCGTAAGTACTGAAGATCTGTAACCTGTTCACCAATTGATTTTTAATAATTTGCAGCACTCTTGAAAAAGAAACAATTTGTTTTGAAAGCTCGAGTAAAGGATAAAAGAGTCTTCTACTTTTTATTTGACTGCTAACCCACGAGAATCATCGATATACTTTATATTCAGTCACGAATTTTCTTAAATTATATATATATATCTATATATATATAATGCTTCAATGTACATGACGAATTTCTAATGAATATTTGATACACTTTCAAGTTCTCATAATTATTTCACCAGAATACTGATACCTTTTCTATTCCATTACAGAACCACCAAATTCAATGCTATATAGCGGAATCAAGCTATATAATGTGTGGTCGTATATAGTCTTCTACTCAGGCGCAAATGGAAAAAAACATGTGAGGGTCGGGTCTTGTCTCGAACAAGAAAGTAGCTCGATGTGTAAAAGCCTTTTTCACAATATCAGAGGGAAAAGCACTCATTCAGTTGAAAGTGACTCCAGTTGACATGAACATTATAGGTACAGATATACTCCCCCAAGCTGGATAGAGAGGACGAAGAAGTAGAAAATTTGTATGCAATACTCAGAAACATATCAAAGGAGCTTAGGAAGCACGATACCAAGATTGTGATGGGCGATTATAATACATTGGACGTTGTAGGACCATATATATTGGGTGAATGACACAAAAGAAGAGACATTCTGGAAGTTTTTGCAGTAACTAATTAACTCGTAATAATGTACACTTGCTTTAAACTACCACGCACAAAATAATGATGTGATCGTAGCCACAACCACAAAACCGATAAAGGTCGCACACACGATCCGACTTATATATGTCAGGATGCGAATATATAATAAATCTATTCGAAATATATGTTTATATGTTTATGTTTATATGTTTATGTTTATACTGGCTTGAATTACGGTTGATCACTTCGATACTAATGTTGAATATGCTTTCAATATATCAGAAAGCTTAACGAATGAATTAAAGTGAGGAAACTTGGAAATTCATCTTTCTTGAGATACAAGAAGCGAATATTGAAAATCGATATATTCGAAATTTTCACTGAATGTCAAATATGTAACGAGCTCAAATTATATTTTCATTTGAGACAACTTTAAAGATGAAGTAAGAAAAAATGGACATCCGCCATTGACGTGCTACGGGAAGTGGCAAATAGTTTAATGGATAATCAAAAAGTTCAAAATCTTCGATGAAATCGGTTTTGTCAGGCAGAAAAAGCAATTGGTTGATGTTTCTATTGTTCATACGAGCTCACAGACGAAATAAGAAAAAATGGACATCCGTCATGACGTGCTACAGGGGTCTAAAGTACCTACTGTTAGGAATAATAATAATAATAATAATAATAATAATAATCTTTATTCATCCCCTTAGACATTAATTGTATGAGACAAGTCAAAATGAAAAAATACAGGAAAACAACAAATTTTGATCTGAAAGATCGACTTGAAGAAAAAAAAAAATTTGATATCAAATTACAAAGGATCAACCATATATTCATTTAGACTATAATAACCTTTTTTACATAACATGGATTTAGTCTCCCTCTTGAAACAAGCAGAATTCATATTTTTAAAACATTCTGGTAATTTATTGTAAATTTTAATACCTTGGTAAGTAGGTGAATGTTCAAACTTCGTCGTTCGGTGCTTAGGCAGAGACAGGATTTTGTCATTTCTCGTTGTATAGGAGTGATGACTGGACAATCTTTCTAGAGTTCTTAAATTTTGCTTGATCAAGAGCAGTGACTTATAAATATATACACAAGGGACTGTCAAAATTTTATTCTCCACAAAGAGTGGTCTGCAGGAGGATCTCGAGTCTATACCAAAGATCAAGCGCAGGACCCTCTTCTGAGCAACAAAAACTCTATCTACATCAGTGGAATTTCCCCAAAGTAAAATATTATAAGAAATGTGGCTGTAGACCAAACAATAGTATAAATCAAGCAAACATTCTAGTGAAAAATAATTTTTTACTCGGTTTATTGCATAATATGATGAATTGAACTTTTTACTCAGTATGTCTATGTGATTAGTCCACCTAAGATATTCATCAATATATATACCTAAAAACTTTATATATTCTTCAGATTTTATTGAAGTATTAGAACAGCTGATACTCAAAATGTCACGGTTCATGTTTTTCAGACCAAAGTAAATACATTTAGTTTTTTCAACATTTAACAGTAGTGCATTCCTTTGGATCCAATCCATAAGACTTTTAATAATACCTTTACAGACATCAACAAGTTCAGTAACACTCGAGGCTGTAACAGCAACAGAAAAATCATCTGCAAAAATGAGCACTAACACCGATCTCAGGTAATCAGGTAAATCATTGATGAAAATTATGAATAGAAGTGGACCCAAGACAGAACCTTGGGGCACTCCAGACGTAGTGTCGTATTCATTACTGAAAACGTTGTTAACCTTTACCTTCATGGTTCTACCAGTGATGAAACTGTACAACCAGTCAAGGAACACACCTCTAAATCCCACACAATACAATTTCTCCTTTATGAACTCGAACGATATAACATCAAATGCACAGGACAAGTCGAAAAATAACCCCGCCACAAATCGGCCCTCATCCAGACCTTTATGGACACATTCAATGAACTTATAAGCTGCCGTCTCAGTAGAACGACCAGGCCTAAACCCATGCTGAGAGTCAGAAATCAAACTGTATCTATCCAGAAACTGTGTGATTCTCCTCAAAACAATACTTTCAATCACCTTTGAAATAACACTCAGCACAGATACAGGACGGTAGTTGGAAATGTTCTGAATGTCATTTTTATTCTTTGGAACCGGAATAACTATTGCAGCCTTAAGAAGATTCGGAAATACACCACTAGTGACAGATAAATTTATGAGATATGCTAGGTGACCGGATATAAACTCTCCTGATGCCTTTATAAGTCGACTGGATATATAGTCAGTTCCAGCACTTTTTTGTTTTTTAAACTTCTTATTGCATCAAAAACTTCAACATCAATTACAGGGTAGAAATAAAATGTATGTAAAGACATAGAACTAGTTGTACAGTTTTTTGAGAGTTCAGTACCATAATGAAGTTTGAGCCGACCGCTAGCATAACTAGAAAAATACTCTCCGAAAGCTTCAGCTACCATCGAAGACTGAACAGATGGTATTCTTTATATTTAAAGAAATATCAGAATTAGTTGAACCTTTATGACCTGTTTCATGTTTGACTATATTCCAAACCGCTTAATTTTTATTTTCCGATTTAAGAAGAAATTGATCATAATGAAGCCTCTTAGTTCTACGGAGCAACAGACTGTATTCAGTCTTTGCTTTTTATAAACTTCAGAGAATGAAGAGATCTAATATTTGCATGAACCCAAAAGAGGTTCTTCAGACTTAAACTAGCCTGTCTAACCTCATCGTTTATCCAATCTTTTCCCAAATTATTTCGACACATGACTTTTTTAACAGGAAAACATTCCCTCACTAAGGATTGAAATTTTTCTATAAATATCCGATAACAAATATTGACATCACTGCAACTATATAAATCCTGAAAAGAAAAATCATGCAAAGTTGATTTAAATAAATTCAAATTATTCTCAGAAAAAACCTGCATATTTCTAGTAGGTGGTTTGACTTCAGCGCAGACTGCAAAGCAATCGGTGTACACCACGGAAATTACTCTGTGATCACTAAGAGAAGCTTCAAACACGTTAGTTTTACAACAATCTAACTCAACATTTGTTAGGATATAATCTACTTTAGTACTAGATGTAGTACCATTGACGTTAGTGAAAACTCTTGTTGGTGACATAGAAGTTACTTTTAAATTGAAGCAAATCAGCAAATCACAGAACATATTCTTATTTTTATCATTCGTGAGGAAATCTACATTAAAATCTCCACAAACGAAAAGATTTTTAACTAAACCAGAGCAATATTGGAGAACCTGGCACATTGTGTTCAGAAAGAGTTCAAAATCGCCTTTTGGCCGCCTGTAAGCACTTATTATACCCAACTTCACATCACCAAGCACCATAATACCACATGGTTCACAATTCATCTCTAATGAAAATCTGGAGATATCAAGATTCCTCACAGGAAGAGGAGATCTCACATACACCAGCGATCCTCCATGCCTTCTGGTGGGACGGCAGAAAGAAGCAGCCTGAATATACCCTGGAATATTCATCACCTCCAAGGTAGAGGCATCACACCAATGCTCAGAGACGCATACAATATCAGGCAATTCCTCAGCTAACAACACTTCCAGACGATCCAATTTATTGGTGATACATTGAATATTCAAATTTATGATCTTAATCTTATTCTTTTTCGGTTGATTTTTAAGATTGATTATTTTATCTGGGTTTGGCCTTTCTGATGAAAAAAATGGTGTACACTGGCTCTATTTGGCCATGATGACCCCTTTAAGGCAACATCATATTGACTATCTGGTATAAGAACTTTGAATGAAGCGTAACTTTCAGGAAATCTAGAATTAATTTTTTCACATTTCACATCTGTAAACGTCTTCATCAGAAAAGAATGTAAATCTTCAGAAGTAGTATTGGGTTTCAAGTTAGAGACGTGCAGTGCTTTATATTTCACAATACCTTGATATATACCTTGATATATTGAAATAGATCGAAACTTTCGATGAAATTAGTTTCGTAAGACAAAAAACGCAATTGCATTATGTTTCTATCGTTGAAACAAGCTCACAGACGAAATTAGAAAAAATGGACATCCGTCAGTGACGTGCTACAGGGGTAGCAAGTGGTGTTATGAATATTCAAAAAGTTCAAAATTTTCGATGATATCGGTTTTGTCAGACAAAAGACGCAATTGAATTATGTTTCTTTCGTTGAAGCAAGCTAAGACGGAATTAGAAAAAATAGACATCCGTCAGTTACGTGCTACGGGGGTAGCAAGTGGTGTTATGAATATTCAAAAAGTTCAAAATTTTCGATTCATAAGGTCGACTCTTGGACCATATTTCTTCAACTAAATCAACGTCCATTGAGTAGGATGGGGTTTCTATAGTAGCAATTTTGTTTTTGTTGAATTTTGAACTCCTCTCCCGCAAATATCTTTTTCTTCTTCCGCATCTATTCTTCTCAATATCCAAGAAAATTTCTTTACTCAAAGTTAAAACGCGCTTTCGGATTTGTCTGGTGACTCTGCTACATTTCTGATGATGCATATTTCTAGAATTGAGTTCTTAACTATCGAGAACCAGTTCTCAACATTGGCGTTACTTATTCTCTTGAAGTTATTCGAATCTATCAATCATCCGGACCACATTGGCAAGTAGGGTATATATTTTTTCAAAATTTTATTTGGGTATTCAGCAATGTCGGGAATGATCAATAATTGAAATTGTGAAACATCTATATTTCGAACTTGTTTGAAGTTCTTCTTCAGGATGCTATAGAGGAAATAATGAATATAAGAAATTGAGCACATTTCTGACATTGCCGAATACCCAAATAGAATTCATCAGTAAAATAAACGGCCAATCAAATTATATATTGAATATTTTTTCAAAATATAATCCAAAAATTTTGGGTTGTAAAATTTATTATCAGCAAGTGACTCTGTACTTGGAGAATCGCCAAAATTAATATGTTCATAAATTTGTAAAAAATGCTGATAAAATGGACTTTTTTTATATAAAGTATTCAAGAACTCTTCCTCTTTCTTTGGAATATTCATAATAGATTCGTCAATATCTGATATTTCCAAATCGTTTCCGAGAGAGATAATCTCTAGTGACTTACGAACAGATGGTGAGTATCTCTGTTTGGTCATTATAACTGTAAGGTTGGCAAACCACGCATTTATTTCACCGAATTCGGTTATATTGAAAGGAATAACCAGTATACCTTTGAAAAAGAGAATAACATCCTCTGAAACATGTTTTTTCACATCTTCTACTATGATTTTGAAAAAATGACTACAACATGTGCAAAGTGACCAATTCCGACAAGGCGTCTATTTATTTGTGGAAATTCTTTGGTAACATAATTGCATGTATTGTATTAGTTCCATATGATTCCAGTAGATCATAACAGCATTTATTATGGCGAAACTCAAATCACATACAACTTTTTGGAATATTGGCCATTTGACTTTATTTTTTTTTCAGCCAAAATCTGGAATTAGCTAGCCAGTAACCTATTGCAACACTATCATGATCGCTAGTTCAATTCGAAAACTGGACTTACTCTACTATTCGATTCTGAATGTACTACTCCTGCATAATAATACACTCTCTTTTCTATATTCTGAGGTGATCGAATAATTGAGCCAGTAGCATCGAGATGAATGACCACCGACATAGAATTCTTTCTTATCACCTTCAGCTGTTCATTACTCCAGATATAGACTCTTAGTGAATTACCTACAAATTTTATATATTCTGGGTTATCCTCTTGCATGAGAAATAGATCCAGAATATCATTTTTTGCTTTATCATGTTGTCCCAGCTTTTGAGAAAGTGTTTGTTTTCAGAACATCACGTGACTTTATATTTTGTAAGTTTCCTACGACGAGTTTTGAAAAAGAGCTCTAGCCACACTTTTCTCTGACCTGAGAAGGTTTTTTATCTCTCAAAATTCTCCCGAACATTTTCCTCTCATATTCTTACTTCCAACGGCATAGATCTTTTCACTATTTGTTATGCATGGAGAATGCAGAGATTGAAAGCTTTCAGGAATCATTTCATCAGTAGAAACCCAGTGGAACTGCAACTTGATAAATTAATGTCAGACTTTTCTAAACAAGGAATCGAGGTCTTTCAAGTCAACCATTTCTTTTTGGGATTGTGACCCTTTCTTCAAAATAACATTGAATATAATGTTCACATTTGGACGAATCATTCCGAATGGGTACTCGATGAAGTCTTCTTTTTCATCGCGTGTTTCATCGTCTAAATCAACTTTATGGCTCTCGTTAAGGAGTGTTTCAGAACTTTTAGAACCGAAATCAGAACGAATTATAAATTCAACTAACTTATATCTGTACTCTGAATTATTTTCCATTGATAATCCTACAGTTCATTTTGATACTGCCGAATTGTTATCGGCAACTGAGCAACATTTCAAACCCTCCATAATTAATCCATGAATTTTCATCAAATACGGTAAATGTCCTCTCCAACTTTTCTCCTGTTGAGGATCGTGAATTACCTGGAGGAGTTCTGGGGAAGATGCTTTCAGATACATCTGAATCTTAATGAATATTTGAAAATCCAAGTTATCATTATAATTGCCATACAAGTCCAAGCATGCATTTTAATTGAATCGCTACGTCTGGAAATATATTCCTCTCAGAAAAATATTCTAGAAGGAGGGGTGATTTTCCTTTACAATCTTTCATCATACCAAAATTGGTGGATGAAAATGCAATGAACTTGAAATTTAATATCTAGTCTGAACACGGTTTGTATTTCGAAACAATCGAAAGAAGGTATACGATTTATCAACGAAGTAATTCTATAATATAAACTGTCAAGATTCTACACAGCCACTGATATCTAGAAAACTAAACAAAAAAATCTAAAATGAGACAAAAAAACATGAGCAAAGATCAGATTAACCCAAGAAAATTAAAAATCTTTGCCGAAACCAGAGACGTGAAATTTTGATTGTAGTAAGTCGGTATATCAAATTTTCAAGAACCACTCAGCCACTGATATCTTACTAACGAAAGGCGGGAGATAAAAATGAGTAGGGAAAGAGTTGTTCAAATTGCAGTTTTGAGTAGGAAAAAAAGTTTCACATTACAAAGAATGAAGTTCATATTTTGATCGAAATAAGCCGATATATCAACTTTTCAAGAAACACTCAACCGCTTGTGGTGTAATCGTCGGTGTGTTTTTAGGGGGGTTCGAACCAGTGGCGGCTTGTCCTATGAGGCAGGTGAGGCAGTGCCTCATCAAAAAAATTCTGAACCGTATATTTCTTCATTCCCTTTCATCATAACTTTTTCCTCAATATTTTTCCCAATCTCACGTTCCTTGTATATTCATAACAAATCAAATCCTCTTTGACTAAACGGTTGGAGGCATGCCTAACGCAGGCTTCTTTGACTGAATTAGCGTGTTATCTACTTCGATGACCTACGAGAACGTACTGGAAAGCCGCTCTAGGATTAATCCGAGGCTGGCCTCTGCGCGATCTTAGCCGATCTGAGATCGTGTCGTTTCTGCGATGTCCAGAGGGTTATCTGCGTCGAAGCGGTGAGAACATATCTACGGCTTTGAAGGCGGCTTCTCGAGAAGTTAGAGGCTGGCCTTAGGTTTTTATTCGAGTTAATCGGGAAGCGGGAAATAGAGAAATAGGGTTAGTTCATTTTGTCGTTATTTAGTGGTATCGCGTTTGCTGTGTATCGCGTATAATTATAATCTTTTTCAGATGAATTTTTTCTGAAATATAAATCTTTATTATCGAAAGATGACTAACAGATCGCGAAATGGGTTCAGCGGCACCTAGTAATAGTAAATCTTTCGAAATTCCTAAGGAATATATTCGGTGTACTTGTGATATTGTTAATTTTTTAATGAATAAGCAACATTTTGACTCATTCGTATGATGATAAATTATATTTAATTAAGGAAGTTAAGCGACCTGTTCCAAATTTGAGTAAATCTCTAGTGTCTAGTGGTGGGGTCGGTAAATCAAATCGGGGATTCCAAAATACTTGGTATGACAAGTACGACTAGCTTACTGGAAGTATTACTTTGAAAAAAATATTTTGTTGGCCGTGCATTTTATTCTCAGCAACTAATGGAAATTCCGATAGAGTTTGGTCGAAAAATGGTTTTAGTGATTTGAAAAATTTATCTCGGGTTCTATCGCTACACAATAGAAGTGCTCAGCATATTTCATCTAATTGCAAGCTTACCGTTATTAGAAAGCAGAAACAAAATATCGCCACAGCAATAGACAATGCGCGTCAAATAGAAATTGAAAATTTCAATGCTAGATTCAAAAAAAAAATCGACAAATTCTAAGAACTTTAATAGATATTACGATGCACCTCTGTATGCAAGAGTTACCTTTTAGAGAGTACGATGAATCGAATGAGTCTTTAAATCGCGGAAATTTTAAAGAATTGGTAGTTCTTGTTAGTAAATTTGACACGAATTTAAAAACCTTTTAAGAAAATGACACCAACAGTAAATAGGTAATTTCTGGTACATCTAAAACCATTTAAAATGAATTAATTGATTCGGTTGCTTTTGTTGTGAATAAACAAATCGAGGACGAAATATATATTACATTATTAAATTTATTTTTAATATGTGCCCCACCATACTATATTGTCACGAGCCGCCACTGGTTCGAACTCATTTACATGCTACAGGGTACTTCTCGATATCTTTATTAATTCAGCTGTTATCATCAAATACAAGGAGCAGACTGTTCTACAATGACCTGATCAGCTGCCTCTTATTGATTAAAATTTTGCTTACTTGCAGTCCCGATTCCGATTGGTGACCGCACACTCATTATTTATATTTCCTAACACCTAAATTCCTATACCTATTTAATTACTGCAAACATCTATATTTCGCAAGAAAGATGTTATGCTTGTCAAATGACTGTCCACATTCTTCTGTCCATGTGAAGCTTTTTCCTTTTCTTGACATGTCATTCAACGGTCTTGCCGTTTCTGCAAAGTCCTTTATAAATTTCCGATAGTAGTTGGCGAACGCTACAAATCTTTTGACCTGTTCAGTTGTTTCTGGAACTGGGTAATTTGACATTGCTTGACCTTCTCAAGATCCGGCGAAATGCCTTCGCCCAAAATGACATGTCCCAGGTAGAGAATTTCCTTCTTGAGAAATTCACACTTACGTGGGTTTAATTTTAAGTTTACGTCCCTTAGCCTCCGCAGAACTCACAACAAGTTCTGGTTGTGGTTTTGAAGCGAATGCCCAAACATAATAAGATCATTTAAATAAATGAAACATGAATTGTAATTCAGATCAGCCATAGTTACGGTCATCATCCTCGAAAATGCACTAGGACTTATTTTCATACCCATTGCCAGTCTTTTCAGCTGAAATTGCCCTCTATCTGTAGTGAACGCTGTACAGGGACGGCTACTTGGTTTTAATTCCAGTTGATAATATCCTTGAGCAAGATCCAAATGTGAAAAATAGATTGCACATCTAAGTGAATCCAGTATTTCAGTTATGTTTGGTAAAGAAAATTTTTCATCCCCTTTTTGTCGGATCAGAAGGCGATAGTCCACTACAACTCGAAACTTTTTAATTCCATCTGGACTAGCTTTCTTTGGAACGATCAGTAAAGGTGAATTCCACTCTGTCCTTGCTCTTTCTATTATACAATCTTGTAACATCTGATCCACCTGTTTGTGGATTTCGCTCTTTTGTGCATGTAGTAACCTATAGGGTTTCACGTATACAGGATTTGCATCCCTTTTGAGTCTAATTTCCTGATGGTACAAATTTGTAACGGATAATGGATCTCGCGCAATTTTTCTCTATAGACGTCCTTTCTTCATGGTTCGTAGCCTCCGTAACAATCAACTTCAACACTTTCTCTACTCTTTGAACACTCATTCGTTTTTTATCATATTCACACACATCATACTCAGACAATCTCTCAATTGTTGGTCTAAAATTTCTCAATCGTACCTCTCATTTATTCACATTCAATGTTCTCACAGGAATTTGGTGTTTTTCTGGTCTCACAATTGAACTTGAGATTAGAGTTCCCTCACATACAGAATCACTCAATATCACACATTCTTCTCTAATATCTGTTTCAATATTGTTCGACATTCGAACATTATCCTAAAAAATATTCATCTTCGATAACATGGAAAATTCCATTTAAATTATTAAACAATCAAAAGTGCTGCTGACTGGCTAGAAACAATTGATGTAACAAGGGACCCAGAAAATATTCTGATACCAAATATGGCAATGTTATTTTTATCGTCATTACTCAATTCAGTATATAAGATTAGAGTATAATCACTGAAGCATCATTCATAATTAGTTTGATCAATACACCTGTTCGGCAACTGTGGAGTTAAGACATCCCTTGAACGTTCTGAGTCTGGTCGTTCAGTTGCCTAAACCTTCAAGCAAGTGTTGTTTCAAATCAAAGAAACAACAAATATACTTGACTATATCGCACCTTGGTGGTATAGTTGTCCAAAAACTTTGTTCTCATTCAAGTGGTACCTTATTTCTTGTGTTTGCTGAACTACTAAGAGAAACTCTAAAATCTTCATAACTTGTGATAGCACTCACTATACCTAATTAAAAAATCTGTTCCAAGTATACCATTTATACTCAAATCGAACTTATTGATCACAACAAACTCTTGTTCGAAGAACTCTTTTCCTAGACAAAACTCAATACACACAGTACCTTTGGAAATTGTAGAACCAGCGATACCTTTAACTTTTATTATACGTGAAGAATCAACCTCTTCAAATGTATCAAGACATTTTTCCTAAATGCAACTCACACTTGCTTCTGTATCAATCAAAAAATTCAAGTCTCTCACACCGTATCTTACACGCAATTTATTCAACCCATTTACATTGAAAGAGCTTTCATTTTCAATTGCCGTTGACGCGAAAAAACTCTGATCTTTCGTTTTCTTCTTTGTTTACGCTGACATCTACTGGTTCCGTATCAGCGACATATGCTCATCTCGTATGTCTTCCTGCATTCCTATTATCATTGTTTTGCCTAGCTCGCACTTGACCGCAAAACAGACCTGGACATCGTTTGTACTGTCTATTGTGTACTCCCGGTTGACTTGTTATTTGATTGTTATAGTTTATGCGATTCTGATGACTGAATTCTGGTTCGATGGTATTTCCTAGGAAAATTATTTTGTCTCATATAAAATACAGATGAACTTTTATGCAATTTTTCCTCGTCCTTGGCTCCCACAATAGCATCCTTCAGGCTGTTTTAATTTCTTGCTTTGATGATTGTTTTTAATTATCCGTTACGCAGTCCATTGGCGAATGCGCTTATGACTATTACCTCGTGGATTGGACGTAAAATACTTATAGCATCATCCTCTTCTCCAGCTTGAGCTAAAGTTAAATCCATCATCAAGTCCTCAATAGTTTGCGCATATTCTTCCATCGATCTGCCATCTTATCTCACACAATGCAACTGAGTGGTTATCGCCGTAGGCGATTTTTTACTTATCAAATACTTTTTCATATCCCTAGTTAGTTCATCAACTGTAGCATACGCTCTTTTTAACCTGAGCTTTGCATTTGGATTAATTTTGATCATGAGCACATAATTAATTGAAGAATTTTTTCCCGAACTGTCTAATAATTGCTCGTATGATTTAATTGCATCAATTAACTGTTTTACAGATGATTCTGTCCCATCCGAAGTTGGGAGCAGAGTTGCTGCCGTGCGTAAATCGAATTTTTCAGTTATACTGACTACCCTAAATGATTCGACTTCCCTAATCTGTATACCTAATTCTAATTCTTCTAATTGCCTGATAATTTCTAACCTTCTAGAGTTTTCCTAGATCTAGTTATAACTTAGTTGATTTCTTCGATTAGACGTTTGACCTTATCGACTATTTCTTCTGAATTAACTTCTAGGTTAACATTTCTTCTGAGTTTAATTAGTTTACTCTCAATTACTTCTAATTCTGACAAAAGTTTATTAATCCTATGAACATTTTCACGCCTTTCTTCAGGTTCTTTCCCCATATATTCGTAAAATTTACCAACTATCACGTAAATATCCTCGAAATCCTGAAGATCTACTTTACTCATTACCTTAGAATAAATCAAAAAAAAAAAATGTAACCCAACAGTATACACTTCTCTAAATCTTTACGAAGTCCCATATATTGTATATATATCCTTATCTAAAATTTATAATTTCCTAGGATAGGGATACTGCGTAATTTTTTTTCTACATCCATTTTCACTATCATCCTCTACACCAGTTCTTGGCTCTGGTCTTCCTGACTCTGCTATAAATGTATATTCCGGCAATAATCACTCCAACACATCCAGCGACCATCATCAGCACTTCACCCATGTTGAACTGTGCAACTGAATTTGCGCCACCATTGTTATTAGCTTGTGCAATGATCAATTCCTCTTTTGATTTACTGGATCCCATTTTTAACTTCACAGTACCATTTTAGCATGTAACTAGCAGGATCGTGTAATCGTCGGTGTGTTTTTTAGGGGGGTTCGAACTCATTAACATGCTACAGGGAACTTCTCGATATCTTTATTAATTCAGCTGTTATCATCAAATACAAGGAGCAGACTGTTCTACAATGACCTCAACAGCTGCCTCTTATTGATTAAAATTTTGCTTACTTGCAGTCCCGATTCCGATCGGTGACCGCACACTCATTATTTATATTTCTTATCCTCTAAATTCCTATACCTACTTAATGAATGCTAACATCTATATTTCGCAAGAAAGATGTTCATGGATGGATTTCGACTATTCAATATTGTTAAATTAACCTACATAAAATCTCAACCAGATTAGATTTATCCAATGCGATTCCACCACACGCTGATATCTCACTAACAAAAGGAGGGAGATGAATTGAGTAGTAAAAAAGTTGTTAGAAATTATGTTTTGAGTTAGAAAAAACAATTTGACACAATGAAAAATGAAGATGATATTTTGACCGTGCAGTTCGGTATATCAACTATTCAGAATAACACAACCGCTGATATCTGACGAATTATACGGAACAGATAGAAATGAGTAGGCAGAAACTTTTCAAAATGGACTCTTGAGTAAGAAAAAAAAATTCGCAAAACAAAATATGAAGTTAACATTTCGACCGTAAAAAGCCGGTATATCGAAATTTTGAGAATCACTCTTCTACTGACATTTTACTTATAAAACTCGGGATATGCAAATGAGTAGGGAAAATGTTGTTCAAATTGGAGTTTTCAGTAAAAGAAAACAGTTTCACTCAACAAAAAATGGAGTTGATATTTTGACGGTACTGAGCCGTATATCAACTTTCCAAGAACCACTCAAACGCTAATATCTCACTAACAAGAGGCAGGAGATGAATTGAGTAATAAAAAAATTGTTAGAAATTAAGTTTTGAGTAAGAAAAAACAATTTGTCACAACAAAAAATGAAGTTGATATGTTAAGTGTTGCAATTCGAAATATAATTTTTTGAGGATTAAGAACAGCGGTGATATCTAACGAATTATTCGTAACAGATGAACTTGAATAAAAAGAAACTTGTTCAAAATGGACTCTTGAGTAAAAAAAAAATAAAATTCGAAAAACAAAATATGAAGTTAATATTTTGACCGTAATGGGTCGGTATATCAAAAATTTAAGAATCACTCATCCACTGATATCTTACTTAATTTTGTCTGTGAGCTTGTTTCAACGATAGAAAGTAACATGATCCAATTGCGATTTTGGCCTGACAAAACCGATTTCATCGAAAATTTCGATCTCTTTGAATATTCATAACAATAATTTCGACCCTTGCAACACGTCACTGACGGAGGTTAATTTTTTCTTATTTCGTCTGTGAGCTTGTTTCAACGGTAGAAGCATAATCCAATTGCGTTTTTTGCCTGACAAAACCGATTTCATCGAAAATTTTGAACTTTTTGAATATTCATAACACCCCTTGCTACCCCCGTAGCACCTCACTGACGGATGTCCATTTCTTCTAATTCCGTCTGTTAGCTTGTTTCAACGATAGAAACATAATCCAATTGTGTTTTTGCCTGACAAAATCGATTTCATCGAAAATTTCGATCTCTTCAAATATTGATAACAGTACTTTCGACCCCTGTAGCACGTCACTGACGGATGTCCTTTTTTTCTAAACAGAACTTATGGTTTTGAATATCTAAAAGAAGAATAATTTACTTTTAATTCAAATTCGTATTGATTAAACAAATGAATACATTATATGTTTTATTTCTGAACCAGGTGTATGAATATAATATTCAAATTGTATCATAATGTAACTACTTTTTCTTACACGAATACCAACGTTGCATATAATGATTAGACGATTTAGAATTAATTCATCTATCTCCAAGTTCAATGAAGAATCTTTGTTTTTTGAAAATAATTCATCATAATCTCCGAGCCCCCTAATTAAGTATCAGCTTATTCTTCCTTGCCTCATGTTAATATTGTCTTGACACGATCTCAGTTCAATGAATAGTGTTCAAGAATTTTTCCACATTGGAATCTCCGCGCCTGCTAATGAAAAATTATCATATTTCTCAACCTCCTAGTCGTAATACCGGACATCGACATCATTTGAAATCTCCGATGATCTGGCCACTTGGCTTACTATACTCGGGGACGCCCGTTTGACTCCTCACACTAATCAAATAGTCAATTATACATCATCGACTTTATACGGGGACCCCGGTTTGAGTCCTTACAACAAAAGTATTTCTATGATATTACATCATGGATTCGCACTCCGATAGCCAATGGGCCATCCTTTTTGGGGTGGGTGGCCCAGAACATACATAGCTCTTACTACTAAACTTATATGATTTTCAAAATTTCTAGTTCAGTCTCCTTGATTTTATTTCGGAGTTCATCGGAGTTTTTGAATTATTTATTTCATACACCGATAAAACCTGGGTTACGATGTAGGGAGATGATAGTATTTGACTTTATTATAATATTTCAATTAGTTCAGCACCATTCCACCAATTTTGAAACTGGAAGTTATAAATTTATAAACAAGAAAGATTGAAATGCATTTTCTGACCATTCTCATTTTATTTGGAATTCAATTATTTCAAATAATTTCAAATTACTGAAATTATTCCTTAAATATTTTGCAAATTTTTGTTGAAGAATGCAACAAATAACAAGTGGCAAACAAATTCGAAACAACGAGGAACCACAGAACACTATTATATTAGGAACTATACCAACCATTGAGACGTTAAACAAAAATTTATGCAATGGTAATAATTCACTCTGGTTATTTCGAAAACAATTATGATTGAATATCCTTAATAGTTACCGATGTTTTCTTTGATATAAGAAAAAATTGGCAATTATTAATTTTTTCTCTCCTGGGGTTCAGTAATAATCTCAATATTCTATGGCGGGGTATTGAAGTTTATCTTAATCGCTTTCCAGGCAAGTGCTTGTGACCCGGGGCTTAAACTTCTGGTGCTTTTCGCCCCATTTATGAAGGAAAATGAGTGTATTGGAAAGGGCTAGGGTATATCGAAGGGCACCAGAGGCGCTCCCGTGCCTCCGTATTTGGTGACTGGCAAACAGCTTCAATCTATGAATTAACCTGTTCTTGTAATAACGTTTCTGTTTACTGAATTACTTATAACTAAAACAAATTCATCGCATTATAAGTTTTTTAATTAAAACTGGGTTTTCCTCAAGCAAATTTACGTGATTATACTAAGATTTACCAAAGCAAGCGGAACTGTACACCTAAATCTGTGAATGCTCATAATCTCACAAATTAATTTGTTATTGGAATTCAGAACAAAAGATAATCATCAGGCAAAGAAAGAATTAAAATTTGTGTTCTGCAATGAATTAGATGCATTTGTACACAGACTTCATGTTTTTGAAGATTTAGTATAGGATTCACATATTTTTAATGCTATGATATCAAATTAATAAAATACAGATGTTATCTACCTGTTCATAGGTCAATACTCAAGAAATAAGTCGAAGAGAAGAAACTTCAGAAATATCAGTGTTCGAAAAAGCATAGACAATTTTTTCTGGTAATTTGACAACTTTACGCGTTGAAATTGTTCATAGAAGTGATGGCTCTAATGATTCGAAAATCTTAAGAAGAAAATTACTGAATTTTTAAGGATAATATCCATTAATCTGGAGATTTTTGAGAGTTTTTCACAACAAAGTGTTTTTTCACCAGAAAAAAAATTGTGTATGCCCCTGAATATGGACCTCGTCTGATTAAACATAATGTTTTCAATTGAGGTGAAAACAGCCGAGTAAGATGATTGATGTCAAATATGGCAATAGCGTCAGGAAGATAAACAGATAATTAATTACTTCTTATGCCACTTTTACTTGCTTATAATAAAGTATCAGGAAAGACTCAATAAATTGCACAATGGGGCCTATCACGGTCCTTTCAAAGATCAAGAAGACATTTTGGTCAGGTGGCTCTTAGCTCTAGCTGAAAAACACTTTCCCATATCAAAAAGATTGCCTGCAAGACAGTGTGCAAAATTATAGTTGATCAAAAATATCGAACCTTTACAAACAATAGACCTGGAAAAAAAAAGTGGTGCAAATCGTTCCTAAAGGCACCCGGTTTTGGTTGAAAAATTGCCAGAAAATCTATCAAGGCTCAGGACAACGTATCTGAAAAAGACATAAAAATGTGGTTTCAAAGAAATAGATGGCTATTTAGAAAAAAAATCACTTAAAAAAAATAGTAGAAGACCCAACCCGAGTGTTCAATGGAAATGGACAAGTATTTACCGGATATATTATATACTTAATATGTAATATTTTTGTATTTTTGAATATTTACGAGTTTACTTAGTATATAGGAAAGTTGATTTTTCCATATTGCATAATCCAATTGCGTTTTTGCCTGACAAAACCGATTTCATCGAAAATTTTGAACTTTTTGAATATTCATAACACCCCTTGCTACCCTAAGTTGTAGCACCTCACTGACGGATGTCCATTTCTTCTAATTCCGTCTGTTAGCTTGTTTCAACGATAGAAACATAATCCAATTGTGTTTTTGCCTGACAAAAAAATCGATTTCATCGAAAATTTCGATCTCTTCAAATATTGATAACAGTACTTTCGACCCCTGTAGCACGTCACTGACGGATGTCCTTTTTCTAAACAGAACTTATGGTTTTGAATATCTAAAGAAGAATAATTTACTTTTAATTCAAATTCGTATTGATTAAACAAATGAATACATTATATGTTTTATTTCTGAACCAGGTGTATGAATATAATATTCAAATTGTATCATAATGTAACTACTTTTTCTTACACGAATACCAACGTTGCATATAATGATTAGACGATTTAGAATTAATTCATCTATCTCCAAGTTCAATGAAGAATCTTTGTTTTTTGAAAATAATTCATCATAATCTCCGAGCCCCCTAATTAAGTATCAGCTTATTCTTCCTTGCCTCATGTTAATATTGTCTTGACACGATCTCAGTTCAATGAATAGTGTTCAAGAATTTTTCCACATTGGAATCTCCGCGCCTGCTAATGAAAAATTATCATATTTCTCAACCTCCTAGTCGTAATACCGGACATCGACATCATTTGAAATCTCCGATGATCTGGCCACTTGGCTTACTATACTCGGGGACGCCCGTTTGACTCCTCACACTAATCAAATAGTCAATTATACATCATCGACTTTATACGGGGACCCCGGTTTGAGTCCTTACAACAAAAGTATTTCTATGATATTACATCATGGATTCGCACTCCGATAGCCAATGGGCCATCCTTTTTGGGGTGGGTGGCCCAGAACATACATAGCTCTTACTACTAAACTTATATGATTTTCAAAATTTCTAGTTCAGTCTCCTTGATTTTATTTCGGAGTTCATCGGAGTTTTTGAATTATTTATTTCATACACCGATAAAACCTGGGTTTGATGTAGGGAGATGATAGTATTTGACTTTATTATAATATTTCAATTAGTTCAGCACCATTCCACCAATTTTGAAACTGGAAGTTATAAATTTATAAACAAGAAAGATTGAAATGCATTTTCTGACCATTCTCATTTTATTTGGAATTCAATTATTTCAAATAATTTCAAATTACTGAAATTATTCCTTAAATATTTTGCAAATTTTTGTTGAAGAATGCAACAAATAACAAGTGGCAAACAAATTCGAAACAACGAGGAACCACAGAACACTATTATATTAGGAACTATACCAACCATTGAGACGTTAAACAAAAATTTATGCAATGGTAATAATTCACTCTGGTTATTTCGAAAACAATTATGATTGAATATCCTTAATAGTTACCGATGTTTTCTTTGATATAAGAAAAAATTGGCAATTATTAATTTTTTCTCTCCTGGGGTTCAGTAATAATCTCAATATTCTATGGCGGGGTATTGAAGTTTATCTTAATCGCTTTCCAGGCAAGTGCTTGTGACCCGGGGCTTAAACTTCTGGTGCTTTTCGCCCCATTTATGAAGGAAAATGAGTGTATTGGAAAGGGCTAGGGTATATCGAAGGGCACCAGAGGCGCTCCCGTGCCTCCGTATTTGGTGACTGGCAAACAGCTTCAATCTATGAATTAACCTGTTCTTGTAATAACGTTTCTGTTTACTGAATTACTTATAACTAAAACAAATTCATCGCATTATAAGTTTTTTAATTAAAACTGGGTTTTCCTCAAGCAAATTTACGTGATTATACTAAGATTTACCAAAGCAAGCGGAACTGTACACCTAAATCTGTGAATGCTCATAATCTCACAAATTAATTTGTTATTGGAATTCAGAACAAAAGATAATCATCAGGCAAAGAAAGAATTAAAATTTGTGTTCTGCAATGAATTAGATGCATTTGTACACAGACTTCATGTTTTTGAAGATTTAGTATAGGATTCACATATTTTTAATGCTATGATATCAAATTAATAAAATACAGATGTTATCTACCTGTTCATAGGTCAATACTCAAGAAATAAGTCGAAGAGAAGAAACTTCAGAAATATCAGTGTTCGAAAAAGCATAGACAATTTTTTCTGGTAATTTGACAACTTTACGCGTTGAAATTGTTCATAGAAGTGATGGCTCTAATGATTCGAAAATCTTAAGAAGAAAATTACTGAATTTTTAAGGATAATATCCATTAATCTGGAGATTTTTGAGAGTTTTTCACAACAAAGTGTTTTTTCACCAGAAAAAAAATTGTGTATGCCCCTGAATATGGACCTCGTCTGATTAAACATAATGTTTTCAATTGAGGTGAAAACAGCCGAGTAAGATGATTGATGTCAAATATGGCAATAGCGTCCAGGAAGATAAACAGATAATTAATTACTTCTTATGCCACTTTTACTTGCACCACCCAGGCGGGTCAGTAGGTATTCGGCCTGATTTTTAAGAATTCATAAAAAATCAACTATACATGAGAAGGCCATCAAACTCCTGCAGAATTATCTACATGTCAACAAAAAAATAATTCAGTAGTTATCTCTGACTTGCAACCCTATGTGGGGGCTAAAATAACGGCTTAATGATTATTCAAGCAGATACGAATATCTCGAGAACTAGACACAGAATCGACACGAAATTCGGTATTTATTTTTCACTCTATATACACGAAATAACTTTATGACTCACTTCCACTTGCACCCCGAAGGGGGGGCTAGCCGAGTTCCAGCCGAGTTTTCTATGAGTAATTCATACCTGGAAAACTAGACATAGGATTGAGGTCGAATTACACAATAACATCCAAAGGCATCAACTTATAATTTTTGCATTTGCCACATTCACTCGCACCCCCCTGGGGGGACAGTAGGTATCAGCCTGAATAATTTAAATTCATAGAAAATCAATCAAACGTGAGAATGCTATTATACTTGTGCAGAATTATCTTTATATCGGCAAAAAAATAATTCAGTAGTTTTCTCTGACTTGCTACCCCTTGGGGGGCTAAAATAACGGCATAATGATTATTCGAGCAGATACGAATATCTCGAGAACTAGGCATAGAATCGACACGAAATTCGGTATATATTCTTCTCTCTATATACATAGAATAACTTTGTGACTCACTTCTTTTTGCACATCCTGGGGGGATCGCTGGAACTCGGCTAGCACCCCTCAGGGGGTGTGAGTGGAAGTGAGTCATAAAGTTATTCTGTGTATTCAGGGAGAAGAATAAATACCCAATTTCGTGTCGATTCTATGCCTAGTTCTCGAGATATTCGAATCTGCTTGAATAATCATGAAGCCGTTATTTTAGCCCCCCAAGGGGTTGCAAGTCAGAGATAACTACTGAAATAGTTTGTCGATACATAGATAATTCTGCACAAGTATAATAGCATTCTCACGTTTGATAGATTTTTCATGAATTTTCAATGATTAGGCTGAGTATCTACTGACCCCCTTGAGGGGTCCAAGTGAATGTGACAAATGCAAAAATTATAAGTTGATGCTTCTGGATGTTATTGCGTAATTTGACCTCAATCCTATGTCTAGTTTCCCAGGTATGAAGTACTCACAGAAAACTCGGCTGGAACTTGGCTAGCCCCCCCTAGGGGGTGCAAGTGGAAAAGAGTCATAAAGTTATTTTGTGTATATAGAGTGAATAGAATAGAATAGAATAAATACCGAATTTCGTGTCGATTCTATTCGTATCTGCTTGAATTAAGCCGTTATTTTAGCACCCACATAGGGTTGCAAGTCAGAGATAACTACTGAATTATTTTTTTGTTGACATGTAGATAATTCTGCAGGAGTTTGATGGCATTCTCATGTATGGTTGATTTTTTATGAATTTTTAAAAATCAGGTCGAGTACCTACTGACCCCCCTGGGTGGTGCAAGTAAAAGTGGCATAAGAAGTAATTATCTGTTTATCTTTCTGGACGCTATTGCCATATTTGACATCAATCATTTGTCTAGTTTGCCAGATAATAATTTTTTTTTTTTGAAAACTCGTTAGTCATTCGGCATATTCGTCCCGGGGTGCTGTGAAATGAGTGCTGGTGATGGATTTATCATGGGCCATCGTCGTAGATCCAGATTCCAACGTGAAAATATAAAAATCTCAAATTATTTCGGCGAATCAAAATTGTTTGCTTCGCTATCCGGCCAATATTCCAGTGGCGTAGGAAAATTTCTGTACAAAACTCGGCTGTTTTCAGATCAGTATGTTTTCAAACAGTTCAAATTGAATTGTGGATGTTGTGGAAGGTAATTTTCATTCAAAATTGACTGGACTACAGAGGGGTATTTGCCCAATTTGAAACCTTTAAATACTTATAACTTTTTAACGCTCCTGAATTTTGAAGAACGATAAAGAAGAAAATTGTTTTTTCCAACTCAAGAGCCTATGGTTAAAATTAACGCGGTGGTCAAAGACTCCCCTGTGTATCAAAATTTTCCAAAAAACATTTTTTTTTCAAAACTGAGCAAGGATTGAAGGGAAGAAAAATTTTCGAGATTTCGAGATTTCACAAAAACAGATTTAACAGAATAACATATATGGAGTCGAGAAATCTTAAAAAAAAAAACAACTCTGCAGTTAATCGAATGTGTGGAGATTCATTACTATTCAATTCTCCGAGCCGGTATAAATAATTCATAACCACAAATTCGTCGGCCCTTTGTCAGTGGAACTTGGAAAGAAAAGGGATTTCGAGAAATAGTTAGAGGAAGTACACCCATTAATTTTCCCTAAAACTTTTGCCCAAAGTTATTCGTATTTATTTACAGACACATAGACTTCTCCATAGCATTTCATAGTCAATCATAAGTTCTTTATCGGGTCGTACGCAGGTTGTAAAATACAAAAGATTTCATTCGGAATTTCCTTATAATCTCATAAAATATAATATAATGAAATTTCAGAATGTTCGCGATATCGAGCATTCTTATGATTAAACAAAATTTTATCAAAATCCCACGAATATTTTATGGGATGTCATTTTATTTCCAGAAAATTTTCAGAAATTAAGAAATTTCATAAACTGAATTGGTCGGATGGATTTTTCGTAACTCATTGAGAATCAACATTTCAAATAATCATAGCTGCGGATATATTTGATCGATTCGTCCAATAACGAACTCCATCGAGATATGAAGGCACCCTATCTGTTCTGTAAATTTTGAGTGAAATGATTCGGAATTTATTGCATATGTTGTTGGCCGAAGAACTCAACGTTTACCATGGATTCTTTATCAGAGAGTCACAAATTGACTGAGAAATTTTACAATTTTACAGTCGTTGGGCGAAATGAAAACTCGCTGTTTCACCAAGAACAAGCAATCAAAAAACATGGGAAATGGTTGACTAATATTATTTATTTTACCATGCCAACTTTGGACCTACAATGACAATTAATTATTTTAGGCAGGGATTCGTTATGTAGAACTAGTATTTGCGCAACATCCACCAGCTGTTACTGTTCCTACTACCAACGTTCTGACAGACATATTTTATTCAAATATCGTATAGCTTTTAGAGAAGCTGAAAATATTTGAAAGAAATTCAGTGTTCATTTATGGTCAGGATTAACCGAACTGTATAAAGAGATCAAATTTATTTTTTTTTGTGGTTTGAGACTTCTTCATGTTACTTCGAAGAAACGGCCTCAGAACAGCGATAACTACAAATGTGATCTAGACTAGAATCAAGAAAAATATAACTAGATAATCTAGTTATATTTTTCTTGATTTAAAAATATCAATACTTACAGTTTCTTCAAACACCAAACGTCTTTCCCTCAAAAACTCATGAAACATGCATTCAACACCCCAGTTACAACCAAATCGTTGAAAAGTAAAAAATAATGACTTCTGTTGATATCAGTCGAATCAACAGATTTCAAATACTTTGAGCGAATCCAAACCATAAGGCATGTTTGAATGAAATGAAATTTGTCATATTTCCTTAAAAATTGTCAATTAATGTTATTTCACTATGAAATATAAGTTGATGATATGAAATAACGATTCAAGAATTGGAATGTATTTCCTTCGGATGTATACAATTTTTTAATCGCAGAGATACATTGATGAAGAATATCTATTTTAAAGTTCATTTCATGAAGTTCTGCGAATCCTACACATATCATATATCAGCTATTTGCACAGCTTAATATCTTACAACATCACTATATTCTGAATATTAAAGCGAAGCGAAAACTAACAATTTTTCTGTTTTCCCAATACAAGGCAATAGATCCACTATTGAAAAAAATCACAGGTTGATAAATAAAATCTATTTGGCTACAACATTGATTTTAAGAGACAAAATTGTTGATGAGCCAATAGATATCAATATGAAATTACCACAGATTATCATTGTTTTCAATTATCAATTCGATTTTAAATAAGTTCAAATTCGATTCATTCGAGTTGGAGAAGTTCGGAAGTTTCGAAAAATATGGAGTTTTTTTAAATATGTTCCTCAAATTCAAATTATCTACTAGTTGAGAACGTGATATTTAAGAGAATGGAATATTATTAGGAAGATTGTTTGGATTTTTCTCATTAGAGGTACATTAAAAAGAAGAAAGTCTAATTCATCTTCCTGAAAATCAGAAATATTTTCTTAGATATCGGCTAAAATCTGAACGAAGCTTTTCTTTTTCTGGAATTTTTTATAGCTATTGCAATTTTTGTTTGATTGCGGTCTTCAACTTCTTCAACTATGTCAAGAAATCGAGCCATAAGCGACGTAAACCCCAATTTCGTTAATGGAGATTCATGGCTTGACCTATAAAAAACTCATTGACTACAACATATTTTTAGCTATTTGTATAAAAAAAATAGCTTCGGAACCTTTTGCATAGTTCAAATGACTATGGACTGAATCTTAGTAAGATCTCAATAAGATCAATAGGTATAATGGCCTTTGATGAATTAATTAAATGTTATTCAAAATACTTACTCTGGCGAAATGAACCAGGACCATGGATATGACTACCTGAAACGATTGAATAAAAACTTTATTAATATTAATTTGAATATTTATCAAATTCATTTCAATATTGGCCAGTAAAAACTGTCTCGAATAGGTTCTGATTTTATGATATTAATAAACCTCACTAGTAGTCAAGTCAACAAGTTCAAAAACGTGTGATATAGACATAGAGCTCATAAAAATACGTGTGATTCGGAATAAGGTTTAGACAGAATCTTTTCAAGGTTTTATTAGGACTTGAAAAATTTTGATTGTTATTAACAAATGAGATGAAAAAATGGTGTTTTGTTTCTTTTAATAACTTTAGAAATAATGATATTTAAGGAATTTTTGAGAAAGAATCTGAAAACAGAGGATATTTCGATGAAAAAAAATCCCGACTCACTGAACTTTATCTCTATTATTTTGATGTTGTTTTAACGCTGAAAATAGGGCTCAGCGCGGTCATCACGGCATAGTCTAAAAAACCGATGTATCGCCAAAAATATTTCTGCAGTACCTATTAAATATCCATTTAAAAATTCGAATAAATTGTGGTATATTCCAGGCACTAACGAAAAAAAAACTCGAAAATAACGAAACATTTTATCAATTCCTCACAAACTTATTCAAAACGTGATGATTTTGCTCACACTTTGCTGTGTGCTGACATGCCACGGTATTACATATGAAATGCAGCATCGAAATCCTTTCAGCGTCGAAAACAAGGAACACCAATCAACCAAATGTATGTAGGATTTAGCATTTTTGGACGGAGTGCGGACCTGGCTTCGCAATTGAAATGGTGATATCACGGCCGTCTTAACACATGGCCCGGCTATTGGTAACTACGGCAACACTGTACTGGGGTATCTTACCCACACGAAACGCAGTCTACTTCCCGCGTTTTTGTAATGTCATCTTAGTTTAGTTTGTTTTTTCGGGTAATCTATGTGAAAAATCAGCTAATTTTCGCGATTATTCGAGTGCCGTGAACAGTGAAAGTGTTTGTGATATCAGTGTCAGTATATCTACATTGGAATAACTTTTTTAAATTGGTCTTTTGGTAAATATCTAACCTAAATATTCAATTGGACTTTAGATCATTCGCGTCCAGAATGGTCAAAACGTGTTGTATTTCATCCTGTAAAAGTAATAATCCGTCTACAAAAAATTTAGAAAGCACTGACATTGAGGTCAGTTGGCTTAGGCGCTCTTGTAAACCACTTACTTAAAAAATCATATCTCCAGAACTATTAGCTTGTCGAAGTCGAGAATGGTATTTTTGTATACGTTTGATAAAACTGCACCATAAAAATTTTTTTATTTGAACAGTGTCATTTGAAAAAAAATTTTTTTTTTGTTACTCCGAACCTATTCGGCCGATTTGACCGAATAACGAACTTAGCCGAGATATTTATACCTCAAACCTATTCTGAAAGTTTCAACACTCTAACTTCATCCGTTCGAGAGTTATCGTGTTCACGGAACGGACGGACGGACGGACGGACCGACAGAATCGATTTTGACCACGGATTATTCATCAGTAGGTCCAAACAAAACGATTGATACCACTTTTGCCCAAAAATTCGAAAGTCACAGACATTTGGGCAAATTGATAAGCACTCTGTTCAGGTGAACAAGAGCGCCAAAAAGAAGGATATTTTAGTTGTTTTAATTTCTCGAAAGACGAAAAACTTAAGCATTTATTGAGAACATTTTGATTCCGACGATATAATTAAATTTGATAAACATTTGCAAGCCGATGGAACCATTAAATTACTTTCTTTAAGATTCCCAAAATTGAAAGAAGGCGCTATCCCAAAAATTTTTCCAAATTTACCGTCATACCTTTCGAAACAAAATCAAATAAAAAGGACCGATCCTCAATGTAGAAGGAACGCAATTTTAACTAGGAATAATAATAAAGTAGAAGCTTTTTTGAGTTCTGATTTGATCAAAGATTTTAAAAAAGACTTTCTTGAAAATTATTCGGCTAAAATTGATATATCTGGTTGGGAAACTGAAAAATGCGATAACGCAGTCTATTTCTATATTTTAAATTATGAAAAATCATTATCGGTTGAAATTTCTATACAGATTAGTGAAGCTCTCGAGATTAAAATATTTCATAAAAATTGTCTAATTTCCGAAAATGACCTAAAATGGATACTTCCTCCTGATCTAATTCTCAGCAGATGGTCTCAAATTACAAATTTGCCTATAAAATTTGCTTATAATTATAAAAAATGTGTCTAATGAGAAAACAAGTAAATTCACATCAGATTTATTGGGAGATTCCTTGACCTCATTAGAAGCATTTTTATCAGATGAGAATAATGAAAATTTTGACCAACTACGGCAGCTAGAAATTGTTACTGATCAATTGAAGCAAATAAGTCGAAATATTTGTTATATATATATGTATAGAGAGTTTTATTTGAGTTGATTTTATTTTGAAAGTTATACTTGAATTCACATTTTATGGCGAGAGATGGTCCTACACCTCCCCGTGGTTCTTGCTGGACAATAAATTGAATAAAACATCATCCAATTTGCTTTAATCTCAATTTTGATTTGTATTTGTATTCAATTTATTGACTGAGTAGGGCATACTTCCATCCTATTTTCAGATATTCATCGAAAAACACATTTAATGACATAAGAAAATGAAATGGTACGTTCGAAACATCGTATCTCTCAGCTAAGCGTATACCTCCCTGACGTCGACTTTTGCGGCGTTGCCGCTTCAGGCGCCAGGCCTTGTGTTAAGACGGCCGTGGTGATATCCGATATTTAGTTCATCTTCATGTATCGACGATCCGAAGATGACAAGCTAGTCTCATTTTATTTATTGGGCCGAAACCGTTTATTTATTCGACGCCGGGTAGACTAACCCTCTTGACTTTCCCAACTTGAAGCGACATGTTTCGAAATGACGTCTATGATTATTAATTATAGGGGGTCAAGTGCGACGGTTGACATGCTTCCCAAGAGTTGTGATAAATATTGGGAAAAGGACACTGAGTGCAGTGGTGTGAACTATGTAAAACCCTATTCGTTTAAAGTGGACCATTGAGAGTGTTCTGGGATGTACCTTAAAATCAACGAAAGTTCCTAGAGACTGAAGGTTTCCATCGAAAGACACTCTAAGTTTAGACGGTAACCTTGGGGAAAAGACGTTAGACGAAAGACGAATAGACGTTTTGCGAGTTTAAAACTTTTAGCCGAAATTAAGAACTTAACGATCGTTGTAGAATTTAGACGAAGAACTCAGTATCGGGCTTTGTATTTATATATTCTAGACGATCATTTTATTTATTTCTTAGTAGAGAAAATAAACTTGTAAATACAAAAGCCGGGTTTATTTCGACGTTAGACGTTATCTGTAGGCGAAAATCTATCATAACCGCTAGACAATTGATCAAAAAGGCTACATTTTCGGGGCTCGTCTGGGATTGTTTGTGAAAAAGCGTTTGGTTGGCTAGCTGTCGAGATTTCGAGAAGAATTACGGAACGGGAGGACGTCTTGATCCGGTTCCTACTTGAAGGAAAAAGCTGTTTTTCTTTGTGGTTGTTTGAGTGTTCAGTGCTCGGTGTGAAGTAAAATAAAAAACCAAAAAGGGTGATTTGAAAGTAGGATTTATCCATATTTGATTTTGGCAATAGATCTCTATCCATATGACGAACTTATATCGAGCATAGATTTCGTGAACAATTCTCGAGATAAACTGGATATATTTTTTTTGAGCGATTTATATATTGGATAGACGTTAGTTTTGTTTTAAGTATTTAGAAGTATTGTTGATCCCACGAATACCGATGATTCCAATAGATTTACCATTCGATTTTGAACGCTTGCAATTTCCAATACGACAGACCTTTGCGATGACAATATATAAATCGCAAGGAGAGTCTTTAGAGCTTTGCGGAATTATCTTGAGAGTTTTCCTGTTTCGCGCATGGACAATTAAACGTCGCGTGTTCGCGCGTCGGAAAACCGTCTTCTTTGTTTATTTACGCACCACAAAACAAAGAATATAGATGAGAAAGCTTTAAATCGATCAACAAAAAGTATAATAACAGTGTGTGTCTGTTAATGAAAATTTAAACAATTCATACAAAAGTTCAGGTCTTTTATTTATCAATTGGGGCAATAAGAAGTCTGGCGGGTCAGCTTGTTATGACATAAAATAAGAAAATATTCCGATGAGTAAAATAATTGATTCAAATATTTTCATCACAAGGCACTCTAATAAATGAAGCAAATATATGATGAAAAAAGTGAAACGTCGGAGGAAACAAGAAACCTTTCATGAGAAATTCAAAAAATGGGACATACATTGTTAATGCAATGTTTTGGCACTTGTTGATATTCTACCCTTTGATAAGTAGTTATAACTTTCAGCACTGACAACGGAAACTCTTGAACTACACCTTCAAACTGAAAGAGAAAAAAGAACATGAAAAGAATACTGTAGATTTAATAACACGAACTGTGGTTCTCTATTTTTTTCAGTAATATTTCAAAATTTAGGTTCTGGCGATGAACTCATTGTTTGTTATGCACGGTGTCAAGTAAAAGAGTACCATGCATAGTGCCACACAATAGAGGAGGGTCATAAATTATGAGAAGAAGGGTCCATGAATATATGTCCGAATCTGCATCCGACAAGAAATACAGGGTGTTGAAGTTTATTCCTCTATTTGTTTTTTTTTTTTGATAACTTTGGATAAAGAGATGAATTGAAAAAAATGTGATATGCGGGGGTTTTGTATGATGCAAAATCCAAATATCCTATTTGTTCTAATCTTACTTCTAGAGGGAGCTTCATATATGATTCATCCACATTCAAATAAATCCTTACTTTTTTGGCTTAAGCTTTATGCTATTCTGGATTAGAAAAGCGATTCCTCTATCTCTTGTTGTGGAAGTCGCTAGGACCAATGGTTTCCAGTGAAACTGCATTTAAAACTTGTGATGCAAGCAAGGAATTAAATCAAAATCTTAATCAAAAACACAAAATAATGAAGATGACAGGTGAAAGCTTGAACAAATTCTAATAATCCAAGGATGAGCACCAGAAAGATTGGTTAAATTATTCCCAATATCAGCTACTAGAAATTACCTTGAGAACAATATCATTATCTTTATATATTTCAAATAATTGATCGTTTATTAGAACATGATTTGTACCCCGCATACAATATTTCGAATGGTTACAAAATCAAAGACAAAATTTTCTATCATTAATTTTATTTATGGATGAAGCATGTTTTACTCCCGATGGTGTTTTGAACTTGCATAAATTGCATTATTGGTGTAATGAATATCCTAATGGAACCATAATAAGGAATTATCATAAAAGGAAGTGGGCAGGTTTAATCGATAATTACCTACTGGGGCCATTTCGATTACCTAATTGATCAAGATTCGCACTCTATCGTAATTTTTCGGAAAATAAGCTGAATATATTTTTGAAAGATGTTTCATTGAACATATTTGTAGAATGAACTTCATTCATAATGGTGCTCCATCTCAATTCTCACGAGTAACAAGGGAATTTTCAAAACGAAGATTGGGAAATAGGTGGATTGGTCGAGGAGGACCTATTCCCTGACCAGTACGTAGTCCCAGTCCTGACCTTAATCCCCTCGATTTTCGCAATTTGGGGTTTTATGAAAAATGAAGTATATGCTATAGAAAGTAATACTGAAGAACATTTATGGAGCAGAATTATGGAATCTACCGAGATTTCTTTATTATCAGTAAGGATATCAATGTTGAAATCCCCAGATATTACAAGAGAACTAGATTCCTTTGTTATTTTCGAAATTATATTATGCATTTTCTCAAGAAATATATCTATATTCGACGTGTTAGAACAGCGGGGCCAATATATACAAATGATGATAATTTGTTCGTTTACTGATTACTCAAACACAAATGAAATCGACTTGAGATCAATTCGTTCCCTAAAGATGATCCCTCACATGTAATTCATAGCGCAGCCTCCGTGCTCACCCGCGTTTCGACAGAAAGAGGATATAGATTGTACTCCAAAAATTTGTAATTGAGAATTCCATCCTCGCTTTTCCAATGTTCTGCCAGAGTGACAAATGACACATCAAACTTAATAACAATCAACTCTAGTTGATTGAAGCAATTTCGAGTTGATTGAAGATGTTGATCAATTAAATTTATATATTTATTTATACAAATACAAGAGTTGAGACATAAACCTATAAACTCAAAAGAAATATAAATTGGAAATTTAAATGTTCACATAATGAATAAAAAATATGAAATCATGACAAATTAAACAAGACTACTGATTAACGGCTCTTCATCTGTCGTAGGAATTCTTGAAACAGTTGACCGAGCCGGCTCCAACAATCTCAGGCGGCAAACGAATCCAGGTGTCAAACACTCTATTAGAGAGGAAGTTTTGGCGTTGTGTTGTTCTAAAGCTCTCCTTCAAAAGCTTATATCTATGTCCCCTAAGATGACTTGAATTCAACTCAAACATCCCGTTGAACCCATCTCCAAAATGTCCTCGCAATGATCGGTACGTCAGAAGCAAATCCCCTCTCTCGTCTATCGCGGAAGCTGGTTAGTTTAAATATTTCTAATCGACGAGTATAAGAAGGTCTATCACATCCATAAGGAAAACGAGTCATCCACCTCTAAACAGACTCAAGCATGGTTGCATCGCGCACCGTGGATGGCGACCGGACCGACATACTCCAGGATGGGCCTCACATATGTGGTAAAAAGGGTCCAAATAGTATTAACAGCGCCTCCCTTGAAGGTTTTGTAACTACAGTATGCCGATTGCTTAGCCTTTGCACATACATAAGAAATATGCTCGGACCACTGTAGATCCTCGGTGATCACAGTGACTGGCCACCACCTTCATGGGTTCACCGTCAACGTAATACGTCATACGCGGATTTCCTCTTCTAATATGAAGGACGCAGCACTTTTCCATACTCAGGGGTAACCACTCATCACACCAGCCACAGAAAATATCCAGATCATACTGCAGACTGTCATCCTCGGAGGTGGGATAGTTATAGATCTTCGTATCATCGGCGACTATTGAGCATGTAGAGCGAAGGAGACTAGGCAGGTCAGAAGTGAATAGCAAAAACAATAAAGGGCCCAGTACGGATCCTTGTGGCACTCCAGAAGTAACCGGCGATTAAAATATTTCCGGTTTCAGTCATCAAATCCGATGAAAATCTAACCAGCTAAAGGTCGTCCAGACAGGGGCGTGGGTGATAGACACAACCAAGGCATAGGGAAAGTTGTGCATTGGAAATATTGATGAAAAGATTACCAATGTAAGGCCATGAGTTGTGAGTCACCTTTATTCGAAACGATTGAATAATGGAGTTTTGTACATAAATGCAGACACCACCGTACCCCACGGTCTCGCTGCTATAATCTCTATACAAGGTGTAATTTGGTATGGAGAAGGTGTGGTCGTCGACAGCTGGTTTGAGCCAAGTTTCAGAAGAAAGGAAAATAAGGTTAGCGATGCTGAACATACATAAGTATTTATGATTTTGGTACAATTTTGGGAGCTCACCAACTAGCAGAGCCAATATACAGTCAGCCAGTTCAGCTCCCACAGCTTCATCACAAGATTCATCCTCCCCCTCCAGAAGGTTCAGCGCATTGATGTTAAGAGACCTCCTCAATCTCTCCATAATCTCCGAAAGATCAGCAGACGATGAACTCGCAGCAGATGCACCAGAAGCAATCTTCTTTTGCAGCATGGTAACCTCACTCGAGACGTGAGACACTCGGTTTGAGAACTTCTTGTGATCACGGTGCATAGAATCATTCTCTGATCTATCCAATTTTAATGCAGAATCATTCTGTGACAAAATCTCCTCATGTCTCTGAAGCACAGCATCGCAACTCTCCAATTCCTCAAACAGATCCCTCTGCCCGCCCTCGATACGGTCAATTGAAGACAACATAGATTTCATCATTTTCATGAGGGCGTTGAAGTGTTGAACAGTGATAGGCTCGTTCGCAAAAGTCTCCTCTCTAGGACCACCAAACCTTACGTTCCAGCACCTGATGGGACTTCTAATCGCGGTCAGCGAGATCAGTGCAGCCAGAATGGAAACATTCACGGCATTTACTACAGGATACCGACCCAGCAGAACCCGAGATGGCGGCGCTACATCCAGGGCAATTTTTAGGCATCTCTTCTACAGATCAACACCCCAATCACCGCTAAAAAATTAATGGTGGAAGAGGAAACAATTATAGACTCTTTACTTTCATGGGCAGGTATGAAAGACTTACACAATGGATATGGGTATGCCACGCATAGAGGATAAGAGAGATGGAGCCTAACAACAAGTGCGCGAGTAAGACCAGTCCAACATTGGAAGCGGATCTAGTCTGGCCAGCCAACCCTACCCGATTTGATTCTCTTTAGAGTAGTCCAGACCAGATCGAACACTGCCTCCAATGCAGGAGGACAATACATTTTCTTTGTTTTTGTTTCCTCCAGACCCGTCCAGACTGTCTGATCTGGAGAAAGTCCGCTTCCAATGTAGGAGTGGCCTTAGAGTGATCAGCTCCGTGCAACTATAAACAGCCTGTATCCACAGCAGCAAGCTCTTAGCGGATTAACCCTCCACGCGAGTACAGAGAGATCACCTCTATGCAATTATGGTCATCCTGTATCTAAAGCGGCAAGCGCTCCGCGAAATATCTCTTGCCAAGGTCAACCAACCTGTCCTGCGAACGTATGCGCTGCTGTAATGCACCGGTCAGACGCGCCGATAAGAAAGTAAACACAAGTAAATAACGTAAATTAATGCGAAAAATGAATCTTTCAACTGCTTTATAACCCACAAAATAACTCCCCGATGAAATAGAAATAATAAATTACTTGGTAGGAAAATAACAACTGAAAACACACCGTAATAACTAATTAAAAGTTGAGAGCTCGGATCAACATATCGGTGAACAGTGAACAATGTATCAGTTTCTTATTCGTTGGTTCTGTTATTGACTATACTGAGTAGAAAATTATTCAATCTTACTCCTTCGGGCCAGATTTCAGGATTTTTGAGAGATTTAAATAGCAGTTCCGGTGTCATGAGTTTAAACGATGAATATTCTTCTGGTGTGGGTATTAGATTTCATCTTTGTACATTTCACGTTTGTTATTCCATAATTCTCAAGATGACTCACAATTGTACTTACCCCATATTGGGGTGTAATTTACGCACATGTATATATCTGAAAGTAGGTGCTGATTGAATTTTAATTTTAACCTCTGCCAGTGCCCGAAATGGGGTTAAATTGTGAGATGACGCGGCGTTAAGGAGTACAACCGAAGATTCAACACTTTCCAAAGTAGGTGTTTTGAGATATTCAGGAACAAACGAACAAAGAAGTGCTGACCAGGCGTTCATCCGGTAAGGTACAAGAACATTTTTCTTCTCAATAAAATGAATTTCTCGTTAATTCTACAAGTTGAAACTCTAGTGAAAAAGTGACTATTCTCGCTCGTGAGTGCCTGGACAAGTTAATTCAGCCGTACTGTGAAACCAGGTAGGCAGAAGTCGATACTGCAGCATTCGCCTTTTTTTCGAGTCTATTTTCTTATTTTCAGAATGTCATTATTAATTTTTCTTTCGTTTTCTTTTACCTTTCAAAGGCCCTTGTCGTGCCATTTTGGTCCTTCTTGAGCCGCATATTTTCAAACCGCGTTTTCAAAATTATTGCGATCAAGCATTTTGGAATTTTTTCATTTCGTTTTTTTCATTTGCATTTATTTCATTCGGTCAATATTCACCTAACCTCAAAAACTTGACAAGATATCAAACACATTCATAAATCCTTTAATTTCTGCGCATGTTATAGAATTTAGCTTTCAATACATTCATTTTTCATTTTCATTACATAGACAACTCTTCCTTTGTTTATCTGATCTATGTTCATAACCTTTATTCAAAACATAAACAAAGATAGACATTCTTGTTTTTGTTTATTTTCATCATTTCATTATTTTCAACTCGATTTTCAATTCAATAGATTCAATCTTAATTATTAATTTCATTAATTAACTCAGTTTATTTCAAGAGGTTGGTCTATTTACTCTTTCTTCAAAATTACTCAAAACAAAATTCATATTGTTTTTTGCAGTATAATAATAATGACGACAAAATTGAAACAACTCAAAGCTCGTCGTCAAATTGTTATTGATGATCTCGAGGAAATTCTGAATGTAGCACAATTCGCTGTCACTGATGAAAGTCTTCACGTAAGGTTCAAATTAAGATTTGAAAAACTTGAGGATATTTTCGTGGAATTTCAAAATTTACACACTTCAATTGTCTCTATGATTGTATCTTCCGAAGAACCGGAATTGAACACTGAGAAGGTTATTCGAACAGCCTTTATGGATAATTATTACACCATCAGAACGACTTATGTTAATTTATTTCCTGAAGTAATAAATCCAGTAAAAAACCAAAATAGTTGCTCTATCAGTTCGCTAAATATTAAACTTCCAAAGATATTATTGCCCATTTTCAATGGAAATTATAAAGAGTGGCCTACTTTTTTCGATATGTTCCAAAGTTTGGTACATGAAAATTCTACCTTAAGTCAAATAGAAAAGTTTCAATACCTCCTTAGTTCACTTTCTTCTCATGCTTTTAGTTTAGTCAAAGGGTTTCCATTGACTACTGAAAATTATGAAAGCGCTTTTCAGACATTGGCGGAAAGATATCAGAAAAACAGACTTCTCGCTAATACATGTTGGAAGGAAATCTGTTGCAAAGCTACAGGGTGATTCAGCTAAAGACCTTAGGGGAATTCTAGAAGTTTTTGCGGAGAACTTATCGGTATTAAGGAATTTAGGTTTACTCGTTGACCAGTGGGACTTTTTATTTGTTTTTTTCACACTCTCATTCAGAAATTAGATTCAGCATCGATCAAACGTTTTGAATTACAAGAATGTTCAACAGATATTCCATCATTTGTCAATTCACGAAATTTTCTGACAAATCAGTGTATAGCCTTGGAGGCAGTAGCTCTTTCTCTTCCATCGAAAACTCATTCAATTTCGAATTCTCAAGTTTTAAAATCGAGTTCTTTGTCAATGAATAAAAGAAATTCGACTCTTCTCATTCAAACGGAAACTGAATCATTCAAGAAACGTATAACCTGTAATTATTGCAAGTTAGCTCATAATATTTACAAATGTCCATCATTTTTGGAACAAACTGTTCAAGATCGGTTCAAGACTGTGAAGGACAAAAATTGGTGTATCAATTGCCTCTATTCTGGACAAAAGATTAACAATTGTTCTTCAAAGTCAAATTGTCGTGTTTGCCACGGAAAGCATCATACCCTGTTGCACATGCGCAATATTGCGGATAATGATTTTTCAACAGAGACGTTTCATTTCAATGCTGCAAATTCATCGGATTCAGGCTCAGCTCAGGTTTTATCGAATGTTTCTTCAAATTCTAACGTTCTCTTAGCAACCGCTGAGGTCGAAATTCGTGATGCTTGGGGTAGATATCAGAAGCTCCGAGTTTCGTTAGATGGAGGCTCTCAAATAAATATTATAACTCAATCGTGTGTAAATAGATTAGGCTTGAAAATTTGTGATGCTTCATTTTCGATAAATGGAATTTGTGAAAGCTCATCTTCTGCTAATTGCAGCACTGAATGTACTATTCGTCCATCAGGTCGAATAAATCCATCTTTTACATTCGATGCCGTCGTGATTCCAAAGATTTGTTCGGAATTGCCGAGTTCTTTCGTAAATCATTCGTTTTGGAATTGTGTCCATAACAAGAAGTTAGCAGATCCGAACTTTTCTATTCCGAAATCAATAGACCTTCTTCTGGGAGCGGATATATTCTCTTTAATAATTCGACCGGGTCGTATCGAGGGTAACGGTTTGGAGCCAACAGCACTTGAGACAGTATTTGGTTGGGTTTTCATGGGAAAGATTCAATCACCTAGCATAATATCAGTTAACAATTTTCATTTGTCATTGTCTGAATCAGGTTTGAACTCCTCGTTGAAAAGATTCTGGGAACTTGAAGAAGTTTCAGAATGTCATTGTATCACCAGAAGATCAATTTTGTGAGAACTTATACACTCAGAACTATTCTAGAAATGCATCTGGACGGTACACTGTGGCGTTACCATTTAAACCTGATCAGTCAACACTTTCATTCGGTGACACATATTCTCTCGCACTACATCGTTTTTTATCCCTTGAACGTAAACTTATTAAAAACCAGAATATATACAAGGAATACTCTACTTTCATGAAGGAATATTTAGAAAAAGATCATATGTCATTGATTTCTACGAGTTCGGATTATGAAAATACTTTCTATATCCCTCACCATTGTATAATCAAACCAAACAGTCCATCCACAAAGTTGAGGGGTTGTTTTCGATGCGTCAGCTCATGTACCTGGTCATTTATCTTTAAATGATGCCCTATTGATAGGTCCTAAATTACAAAAGGATATTATTGTCATTTTGATGAACTTTTGTGTTCATCGGTTCGTTTTCACAGCTGATATCAAACAAATGAATCTTCAAATATTAGTTCAGAATTCACATCGAAACTTTCAAAGAATATTGTGGCGGTTTTCTCCATCGGAACTCATGAAAACATATCAGCTGAATACCGTTACGTACGGAGTCGCACCGGCACCTTTTCTTGCCCTTCGAACTTTGGCACAGTTGGCCGAGGATGAGGGAGCTCGTTTTGCAAAGGCATCCAAAATTCTGCTCACAGACATTTATGTCGATGATGTCGTTACCGGTTGTGATGATTTGGAAGGGGCAAAAACGTTGCAAGAGGAACTGATTTCCCTATTGAATTGCGGTGGTTTTGAGCTCCGAAAATGGAGTAGTAACAGTTCTCAATTACTCTCAACCATAGCTATGGATCGTCAATATCACCATTCTTCGGATTTTGATATAGATCCGATAGTCAGAATTCTCGGTTTGAGGTGGTTTCCTTCGTCGGACGAATTTTCTTATCTTGCAGAAACTACTGTGCAGGTATGTACCAAACCAGAGCTGTGCTAAGCACCGAAAAAAAGTGCTTCGAGCACTAAGCCCTAAGCACTCGAAAAAAAAGGCTTCGAGTCTCGAGTTCTAAGCACCGCTTTCGACAGAAGGCTCCGGATTACCGAGCTCTTTTGCAAAAGTAATTGAATATTTCGAGCACTAAGCACTAAGCACTTTAGTGGGAACTATTTTATGTAATGTTGTTTGATTGAAATGAGAACTCTTTAGCTTCATCGACATATCTAAAATTATGATTTCGAGACTGGGAAAATCTCAAAAGCCATTTTATTTGTTTTGTGAAACGCATACATTCTATTTACATTCTGGTACTAGTTAATCTTATTCGTCGATCTGAATCTGAATGGCTGTTCCTAATCAATGCATAAAGTTGAATTAATAATCGAGGACCAATTATTTTATAAGCGAGAACACATTACTGAAAAAATGTGGAAAGCACTAACGTGAGATCAGGAGCTTTTCCGCGCTTGTTCTAAAGTCTTTTCTCAGACTTAAAAAGAGTGCGATTCAAAATGAGTGTGAAAGAATCAATAAACATATATCTCAAATGGAAGTTGAGTGAACTTATAGTTCAGCAAATTCTTCGATCTGGCATTCTTTCCACATTTCTATACCATATATAAGTTGTTGTAGTTGAGTGTCATCAATTATAACCGAATTTCAGATTCATAATTGCTGAGCTATCGGACAGGTCTGGCCCAATAACTAACTTGACTTATATTTGGATAATAAACTAATTCTATTAATATGGAATCTCTATCTCATCTCTTTCGGAAGATAGAGAATATTCAGCCAAACATTTTCAAATTGGACCACCGTTTCATCATCACGAGTCAAATCCAACCGATGGCGATCATTTTCAGCTCGATATTCAGAAATTACAGACATTTGGGTAAAAAATAGTCCTCTTGTCTCAAAATTCATAATGATATTCCCATTCAAAATATGACAACTGCACACACCAGTATTTTAGACATGTTTGTCATAAAAATGAACCCACAGAATTAGTTTCATTTTCGGCTCAATATTCACTCATTATGACAACTTGTCATAAAATTAAAACCACCCTCATAGAGATTTATAGTTGATGTTATGTGAATTCATAGATAGAAATATAATCTGTGACTTCATTTTCAGAAAAACTCTTATATCTTCTGGATATTGTACGCTATGATGATGAAATTTTGAAATATTTCAGGTAACTATACCTTGCATAAATGCCCTAAATTGTTGTGATCTGACGAATAACTTATGAGATATCGTGTATTGAAAAAAAACATTTTGGGAATTTTAAAAAAATTTTCTCTCGTGACGATTTCCTCGAAATTTGGCACACTCCTTCCTTTTAACGCTATCTAGACATTCTCTAAGTTACGAATTGATAGGATGAATATTCAAGTAATTAATGTTATTAACTGCTAAACTATTCGATGGATTTGGACCAATAACGAACTTGACCGAGATATTTGGACACTCCACCTATTCTGAAAAAATGAAAACTCTAGGTCCCTCATAATAAACAAGGGATATGTTGTCTGTGACCAGCTGAGATTTCTTCCAGTGAACTGATTGAGGAATATTTGAATTGTATGTTGATAGGACATCTGGCAAATTAAATCAAATCGAATTTTGTATTTGTAAAATACAAAATTCTGGTAATATTCTGGGGCATACAAATTATCGGTAATCTCGATTTATGTACGAATTCTTGTTGATTTCGAAGGAATATCTGAGTATTGAAAAAAATGTTTTTGGAAATGTTTTAAGAATTGTCTACCGTGTCAATTCCTTCGAAATTTGGCCAACCCTTTTATTTCAAAATCGTCCAAGGTACGAATTGATCGGATGAATATTTTAGGAATTATTGCGAAAATCAACTTTCAAATGCTAAACTATTCGATGGATTTGGCCCAATAACGAACTTGACCGAAATATTTGGACAATCAACCTTTTTTGAAATTATGAAAACTCTAGGACTCTAGGTCATCTACTTCGGAAGATAGAGAGTAAACAGCCGGAGGGCCCGCGTCCGGACATACTCAAATGTTCTTCATCAGGAAGTCGAACCCAATCAATTGAGACATTTGGGTAAAACGATAGCTCGCTGTTCCCCTAGAAACAAGCAAGCAAAAATGAGGGCTGTGTTTCAAGGATTGCCATAACTTTCGAATTTTACAACTACCGGTTACCCACCGAGTGCCACTGATAAGGTAGTTATTGAACCCTGGTTTTGTGTATTTCAATATCTCCGTGAGCTTAGGGCCCAATTGAACGTTTCACAAACTTTCCAAATAATCAACAAATTTGCCGACGGAAATTCCGAAGAGTGCTAAGATTGATGGGTCATAAAAAATATGCACAAGAACATCTGGCTTGAAAATTCCCAATTGGGAACGGCAGTTTGGTCTAACGTTTTTGTGAAAATATTCGTTTGTTTACAATATTTTAAAAGAGCTTATCAATCTTCTTTTATTATGGTGTAATATCCATTTTAATCAATGATATGATGTTGTGAAAAAGAGTACAGAAAATTTTGTGCAATAAATCATTCTAGTCTAGTTCGAATTTTCGTTTTATTTCACATCTATTCGAATTCCGTCCATTTGAACCAGTAATGAATGAAGTTTATTTAAGAATATGGTTTTCCTCGTTTACCATTTTTCAGTTGGAATCTACAGATTTGCTCAAAGTATTTCTACCGTTTTCGCTCTCTGACGTTCGAGACTACTGATGTGATGCATTGTTCGCTTTAGTGTGGATGGAGCATATAAGTGAAAAATCTGAAAATTCTGCAAAGCAGTCTCAACGCGTTTGTTCTATAAGTGATACGATTTAAACATGCATTTATACGAACACAATTTAGCCCTTAAACAACTTCAGACTCATGAAGTGTCATCAATGGAAACATAAATTATTGAAAAATAAGCATTTGACCTACAATGCACAAAACACATTTTGATGAATACCATATAATTTCATCCAGAAATCGTTATGAAATCAAATGTAGCTGATAATC
>JARTUT010002038.1:0-17272 GCA_030674115.1 Micraspis discolor
ATATATATATATATATATATATATATATATATATATTACAGCCCACCTAGTAAACTTGCGTCCGTACATTACGATTTTTACATGTAATTCTGCGTCCACCGCATTGCTGCGTCCGTATACGGACGCAGAAAGCTAAGTCAATGCTAAACGCTCTGTTATGAGGTCATCGTTTGTTTCGATATAATACGGCGAGGACGTCCCAATGATGAAATCGTGGACTTTTTCTGAATATTGTAGTTCGAACAATTTCCATTTGCGGCGCTGCAGTCGCTCAGTGTATATTCGAAATGCATATTGCTGTCACACCATTCCCGACATTGGTGCATCAAAAATACCGGCAACCTGCATTGGGTATCGCCTACGTTCAAACCGATATTTCTGCGTCCTTTAATGATTTCCAGATGCGGGTTGTTTACGCTTTTTTATATATCGAATGATTCAAGGTCATTGAACAACTGCAGTAAAGAAGTTTTGCTCTTATGAACTCCAGTCTCGAGAATAGAATAATTGAATCTATGATGAATCCCACTTTGCACATCGCGTCGCTTCAGGACACTTGGAATCGAATGAGATATTCCTTGTATGATCAAGATCAAACTGATGTTACAATAATCTTGAAAGAAATGGTGGAATTTTTAAATAAGATTCAGCATCATTAGCATAAATTGCTGGTTAACTGAAATGACCGATTCAATGAAAATTGATTGATCATTTATTAATTCAATACAGATTCGTCAACTTCTTTGCTTTAAACATGGTCTACATTATATTATATTTGATTTATTTTCCGAAGAATAGATTGAATATAGGAAGACACTTTTGATGAATGAATAGATTTCGTCATTGACAGGTGATCATTTCTTATGTAGGTATTTTTGTGATTTGAATATTTTTCTAACAACACCGCAGATTTCGCTAGCCCTCAGTTCTTGAAATTATTCAATTAAATTTCTTGATATTGTAAAATATTTGATTGTCACGAAAACCACCCATGACTCAAAAGTCGAGTCATGCCCTCGCAATGGGGAGATAAACTGTAAAAAATTCCATTAGTTTTGTGAGCAATTCATCATACTGATTAATTTCGAATAGGATCAGTTAGAACTTTCAATAATTCATTGTTTTCACAATGGCATTATCTAATAAATTGGGAAATATAACTTGTTTTCCTGAAATATTTTTCGATTGCTATCTCAGAAAATATCAATGCTCAGCGTACTGAGACTAAAATTTCCTCAAAACCAATGTGACATTTCCATATCTTAGCTGAGTCGCAGCAGGAGCCAGAGATAGTTTTTGTTGACCAATTTAACCTTAGCCATAATTTTTTGTGAATAGACACATTTGGCTGGATTGTGAAAAACATATTGATTGTCAGCTAGGACACTAGGCAGCGGAGGGTTTATCGACCTGATCATCAAAAACACGTAAAGAAATTAGTTTAAGAAAATTTAACTCTGCTGGAAATTTATAGAGATGATGGTTTATACAGAATTATGTCTACTATAATAGGTACCAAACTTCAGTAGGTGATAGTACAAGTTATTTGCAATAAAAAAATGTCCTAAACACTTTTTCGAAAAGTTTATAGTTATCGAGTTATTTAACACTTCTTGGTTTTCGAAACTTCTTGCTTCACCCTTTAAAAACAAGAATATTTCTATTATTCTTACAGCTACATCAAATCTGACCATAACATCGCAGAGGGCAGTAAAGGCGCTATAAAATAGGTAGTTACTAATATTAAAAAATGTTTTTATACCGGGTGTAGTAAAGGGTATATGTAAAAATTGAAAACAGTGCAAACTTAGTGGTATTTTCTTGTAAGCTGTACCATAGAAAATTGGTGAATAAGTAGAGGTTTTTCTCTACGAAAAATTAGTACATGTAATAGACTTTTAAACGGTATATCAACTTTTCACTTAACTTTTTGTTTTCCAACAATATCTCTGTTTTAATTCAGAAAAACATAAAATTCAGACACGCAAATTTTATAACAATTCATCTTTTTCGTACAGAATCCACAACCTTTCGAAGTTCATTACGTTTTCGATGCATTGTATCACAACATTCTGAAATTCTGTTGATTAGTTCTTCTCGAACATTAATGCGATTTTTTATTCACATTTTCTATCAAAGTGCCCCAAACATAAAAGTCTAATGGGGTATGATCGGGGCTTCTAGGTGGCCATCTCGAGGACCATATCTTCCTATCCATTTCTCCCCAAAGCGTGTTGATTCATCCAGTCCCTCAAAATTCGACTATTAAAGGGCAGGGCCTCCGTCCAGTTGAAAATAAAGTTGATATCTATCCGCTATGGAAATATCTTCAAGAATGTCAACCACGTTATTATTCAGTTAATTTGTGAATTCATTGAAATTAGAGGCGATTGGGAAGTATTACGGGCTTGAATAGCCGGCAATCAGACGTTGACTCTTAATTCATGCTGATAATGAGATATATCCAGTCGCATGTAGATTTTCCGTTTCCCACATATGGAAATTTCGTAAATATATTATTCAATTTTACTGAATGTTACCACATCTGTCCATAATATTTGATCACATCCTACTCTTCAACTTATTTAGGTACCACCTATAGAATTCTAATGAGACCTCATCATCCACAGGTAACAAATTCTGGACTTTATTTAAATGATATGGGTGTAAGTTATTTTGCTTAAAAACTCTGTGTACTGTGAAATGGTGAAGCCTAATGTGACACCAACACTCCGGAGTGGGATCTTCTCTAATAGCGCGAAGTATTGCTGGTGCTTGCCTCCAGTGCTGAGCATTTCGACCCACCTTCTCTATTTCGTAAAGCTCGAAACTAACACTAACATTATCATACTATTAATAATATTTATAACTGTTTGAACCTACAATGTATTGAAATAAATTATCATAAAATTTGCGTTTTTGATTTTATGTCTTCTGACTTGAAACCGTAATATTGTTGGAAAAATAAAGTTGAGTGAAAAGTTGATATACTGTTTAAAAGTCTATTACATGTACTAGTTTTCCTAGAAAAAAACAATAACTTATTCACCAATTTTCAGTATGGTACAGCTAAAAGAAAATAACACTAAGTTTGTACTCTTTTCAATTTTTACATTTACCCTTTCACAACACCCGGTATGAAACATTTTTTTAACATTAGTAACTACCTATTTTATAGCACCTTCACTGCCCCTTTGCGATGATATGGTCCAGATTTGATGCAGCTGTAAGAAAAACAGAGATATTCTTGTTTTTAAAGGGGAAAGCAAAAAATTCCGAAAAACCAAGAAGTGTTGAGTAACTCGATAACTATCAAGTTTTCGAAAAAGTTTTATAGGACATTTTTGTTGCAAATGACTTGTGCTATCACCTGCTGAAGTTTGGCACCTATTTTAGTAGACACCCTGTATAATTATTCAAATAAAAAAAGTCGTCAGCTAGCTGTATGTCGGTGGAATAACCGTCAGCTAGTCATAAAAATGTGTAAAGATAGACACCCTCGTTCTATAGTGAAGTATGTACCATTCGTTTGGTCCTTTTATACAGGGTGTCAACGGAATAAGAAACATGCTCGCCTTAGATACCCTTGAAGTTATCGACTTCGATTTTTTTAATGTGAAATACGTTTTGATGAGTGATGAGAGCATAATTCGACGAAATAAAATGTCAGAAATACTTCCAGGAGACCATAAATGAAAATAATTTCTGATTCTTAGATGGCTTTTTAGGTATATATATTTTTCGTATTTTCATCATACACGTCATTACGAGTACAACTATATGTCACTTGTCAATTTTGACAATTAATGTGAATTATTTTGAAATTTCAATTTTATATCTAGATGGGTGAAAATGAGGTTCGATCATTCAATTTTCAGTCCAGCATGAGAGTGAATTACATCTCTCCACTAAATATCCCAAAATTTCGTAATTTATTCGACTTTTTATACTTCCGGAAAAAACTTTCCCTAAAAAAATTTTGTTTTCAAATGCAAGTATGTTGGGAACAGAGTATAATCTAAAGGTTATTTCTTTCTGCTCAATTTGACCCAATTAGCTGACGAAAATTGAACGATTGGATCCATTTTCAACCATCTAGTAATTAGAATGGAATGTTCAGAAATAATTACACATGATATGTCAAAAAATCAACAAGTGACATACCTAGAGTGCCATTTGAATTTTTTCATTTCCGTTCTTCCGGAAATACTTCTGCCATTTTTCTCAGTTGAAATATGCTAATCGGAACGTATTTCACTTTAAAAAAATCGAAAGTCGATGACTCTAACGATATTCAAACGCGAGCATGTTTCCATATTCCGTTGACACCCTGTATAGGAACTCAAACAAGTAATAGAAAAAGTTCCAAATAAAGTTGTTCGTCATAATGTGATCTTTTAATGTAAAAAATGTCGAAATGGCGTCGATTTTAGGTATTTTATATTTTTGAGAGAGCTCAAAAACACGATTTCATTCATATACAACATTAATAGTCTATTATGTTCCGTTCCGGATTTATGGAAAAAGACCAAAAAATTTCCGAACTTTTCAGATTTTTTTTGCTGATAACTTCTAAACTAAGCGGTTACGATTATTTATTCAAATTTTCTGTACTTATACTCGGGCCTCGCGCTTCACGTTTAGCTGTACCAGCTGACGGGTTTTCCACCGATTTACATTCAGACGACAATTTGTTTTATTTGAATAAATACGAGTATATGAGCTGTCATCTCTATATGCTTCAGCAGGGTTGAAAAGATTTTTTTTTAATTTTGTATCTCATATTTCCCACCTGGCACATAAATTGAAAATTTTGAATACAAGCCTGCAAGTTTTTTTTTCAATTTTTGCCATTTGATGGAGAATATGTATTGTAACAAGCTTCATATTTGTCAACCATCAAGCAGAAAATTTGCCATTTTTACGAAGATTTGAGAGTTTATAGTTTCAGCATTTTTTCAGAGAACACCATGTGAATCTGAAACATTTCAACCCGCAATCCTCACTCAGGTTTAGGTCCTTATCTCTATTTAGCCGTTGTTTTTCACGAGACCACTCACCCTGTATATGTTTTTTATTCATTCAATTGTTTCTGTCTTCAGTTGAGAATTTACTCTTCAATTCTTTTACTTGATTTTGGCGCTCTTTTTCACCCTAACAAAGTGCCTATCATTTTGCCCGAATGTCTGTAATTTTGGGAATATCGAGCCGAAAATGGTCTCAATCGATTGGGTTCGACTCTCTGATGAAGAATTCGTGGCGAAAGTTGAGTCTGTCCAACCGGCCGGCAGTATCCTCTCTAGCATCAAAAAGAATCAGCTAGAGTTTTCATATTTTCAGAATAGGTTAATTGTCCAAATATCTCGGTCAATTTCATTATTGGGCCCAACCCCGTCGGATGGTTCAGTAGTTATGAGCATCTGAAATTTTGTTTCAATAACTACTAGAATATCCATCCGATCAAATTGATACTTGAAATATTGTTGAGGGAGGCTGCCAAAAGACAGCTCAAAAATTCCGCAGAAATTGTCACGCTAGAAAATTTTTAAAAAATCTCAAAAAAAAAAAATTTTTAATCCTCACTACCTCATAAGTTATTTTTCGGATTTCAATAAAAATTCGTGAATAAATTGACGTGATCGATATCTACCTACCCTCAAATTTCATTGTCGCAGCTCTTTTCCATCTAAAGATATGATCATTTTTAATTTACTCAAGAGGAAAGAGAAATGACATACGTCCCGATGATTTCTTTGAACGATGGCCATCACCGATCGATATTCGATTGACAAATGCTGGGCTCATTAATCAGTGTCAGTTGGCGTAATGTTTATCAAAAATTTTTCCTAACGGGAAATCATAGAGATAGAATTCCATCTCGGTGGCTGAAATAATATACGTTGTCAAAATTCAGAAAAGCACAGACGTAAGTTTTTAGGGGAAGGGAATTATAGCTTCGCAACAAAACTTGGGAAAATTATGAGTAGTTATTTTTAATTTGAGATATAGGTTTGTTCATTCATTAGGCGTTCATATTTGCATCACATTGTCCCATAGTACGGGAAAAGACTATTGTTCACGTGATCAGAGTGCTTATAGATTTGTTATGGTTTGAATATTTATTCGCAAGTAACTCAACTAAAGCGCTAAAGCAATCTGACCTCAACGTCAGTGCTTTCTAAATTTTTATATGTCCAATTTAATTCAAAATCAATATTGATTCAACCCGGTACGACAAGCATTTCTTACAGGAAACAACATGTAACTTGTGCTTTCTCGCTAAAAATTGTCATTCAACTTCATATGCTAACTGCCCCTATATCCAAAGTGGCGAAAAAGGAAAAAAGCTACAAATTCAACAGCAATATTGGTTAGCGTTCCTTCTGGAATGGAATGTCACGGACAGTGAGTAGGTAGATTCAACAACAATGAAAATTCAATCATAAATTTGGCAACACCGCCTGTGCAGAATTGTCGGAATAGTTGACATGTATATTAGCGCATGGACGCAGAAAATAACTAGATAATGTTCAAATAAATATACGGATGCAGAAACGATGGTGTTCTTGTAAGGACGCAAGGTTGCTGGTAGAATTGAGTAAAATTTATCTCCTTCATTTTTCAAGTATACTGAGAACCGAAACTCGCAAAATGATTATGTGGTGTTGCCAACGTCATTCGGCTGAACAGATGTCGATATACACGAAGCTTTATTAGTGGACGCAATGATGATAGTATCATTGAATGACGCAGAAATGATGTCTGATCTTGTATATATATATATATATATTTATCTGCGGTACAAGTGTGGGCGCAATCCAATGTTAAATATCCGGTTCAATGTGGCATCCAGTAAAAACAGCATCCGATGTACGGATGCCACTTTACCAAGTCCAAAGATCATCACCAACCGGCATAACTCATCGCCCTCTTTCGTTTGCGCCTACTTTCAGCTGGACGAATTTTTGACCTATCTTTGGGAAATGTTTATTGAGGTGATTTTCGAACTTCACTGGACTTCCTCGTGGCGCTCTGGTCGATTTCATTGTATATCGAAAGTATACCCGACTTGTCCAAATAACGCCCATCTTAGCATCCGGTGAGTCTGGCAACGTCGCAACTCTGCAGGTGTTCATGAAATGGAATGAAATTTTACGATCTCGCGTGACCTTGGTGCTCGACTGCGTTTTATAGTTCTTGGAAGTAGAATCACGATGCTAGTTGAGATTGAATATTTTGCAGATGCAGTTGATTCTCTTGAATCGCATATTAACAATTGGAACATATTGGAGTGGAGAATTGATATACAATTGAATATGAATCCTAGGTATTTACAATTGTTCTTCTATTCAGGAGATGAAATTACTTATTATTTATACGATAATTTGAAAATTGGAAATAGAAATTTGTGTGACTTTGTAGTCGATATTTTCATGTGGAAAAGCAAAAACCCAATCTGAAATATTTTACTATATGACATTCAGTAAGTCTTGGAGATGTTGACGAGAATTTTTGATGATACAAATCAGTGTGAAATTTTTATTTAGATAATAACCATCATCTCATATTGTTCTCCCAAACTAACGTTTCCGATAAACATCTTTTTATCGTTATCAAGGCAAAATTCCACCTCAAAAAGCTGACAATTTCAATAATTTCCATTTCATTTCATGTCAAGAATGACAGAACTTTTCAAATATTGTCAAGCTTTTCAAAAGCTATTTGTTATGCCTTGGTGAACGATGGAAGATGTCAATCGAAACGTTTTAATCAAAACAATAAGAGATGGTATTTATTACCCAAATATTCTACAGTCTTTGAAATCCAACGTGGTTTTTACTGACTTAATTCATTCGAGAAATTAGTTGCACTGATGATTCAATACTTGGGGAAAACATTTCTGGAGGTCTATTCAGGAGGGGTATGGCATTTCACAAAATTTGAGAAGGTATCACAAAATTCATACTAAACTAGACGTTTATGAGAGACTGGGTCTATTCTGAAATCTGAACACTGAGATTATATTGTATTAGTTATACTCTCCAGACTTAAGATATTCTCAGGAAATCTGGGAAATTTAGTCCGTCCGTGAGCACGAATACCTCAAAACGAAACGATCACTGTAACTGAATAGGTAGGTCTGTTTGGTTTGAATATCTGGACTCTTGTTTACCTGAACAGTGTATGCTCCAATTTTTTCGAATACTTGAAATTTTCGCATTTTTTGTTACAAGATGTATCAAAAGTAGGTAGCTTAAAACGATTTCATCCGTCCGTGAGCACGATGACTCTCGATCGGAAAGAGCTTGAGAACTGAATGGGATAGGTAAAGAGGGTTTGAATATCTGGGCTTATTTAGTTAATCGGACAAACCTGCTCGGTAGTTTTGAATATTTTTCATCAAGCTGTTTCATTATCCTCACTAGTTCTAATTTGGACATACAGGGTGGACCATCCATAACTTTGCAGCCTGAGTTTTGAGCTTTGGAATGTTATAACGAAAAACGCTCGAGTAGGTCAATTTTTGTAGAGAGGAGAAAAAAAGTGTGTTCAAATCAGTTTCATATCACTACCCCTCTGGTCGCAACCCCAACAGCTCTCGTTCTTAATAGGAAAAATGAGTCGAGCAGCTGACAGAAGTATAAAAAATGGAAGAAATGTATTGGGTTCCTCGTTTCACAGATAATCACTTTATAAGATGGATTGCTCAACGAAATGAACGAACTTGACTTTGATCACCGATTACAATTTTGCGAAACAATGGGTGATACGATAAAGTAATAATCTGGACCGCCATTTTGAATATCTGCTTCTCCAATGAATACTCTTCTTATTCAAATGGATCTATAAAGACACAGCTTTGTCCATATTGGTCTTATACCAACCTAAGACTAAAGAGAGATTCACACTCGGTATCCTGAAAAGCTGGAATACTCAAGTCGATATCGAGGTCTGGTATTTATGACGACTAATTTTGTGACTACAAATCTAAGGATGTAGTGTAGGGTATCAATTTCTTAACATATTTCAAACTTATACAATTATATAGTTTTTTTTTTTATTTTGCTAGAACTGGTATAACCCCTAGCATTTCGCCCAGTAACTCGCTTGACGTTAAGTTTTTTAAGGCATTACATTTAAGATGAAAAATGTCTGAGGCTTAGTCAGCTTGACATACAAACATGAAGACAAGTTCAATTTCCCTAAACGGTAAGAACTGACTACTCATTTTGAGGGTATATATGAAAATATTTCATTATTCTACTCTTTATATAATGTATGTATTTTGATCAAAGCATAAATTAAAAATAATTTTCATATATTTAGGTTTTTACAATAAAAGGAAAGGAGTACTATTTCATGATTCATCTAAACGTATTTTATATTTCTAGCATGCAGGTTATTTTTAGCGTTATTTGTCACTTAAATGCCATAAATGTCTTGTATCAGTAATACAGGAGGGAATATGCAAAATGTTTTAGAATGAAATATTTCAAATAAGTAGGGAAAATTTGGAATTATAATAAATTATTATAAATTGATTGCATTCCTCTTTGCGATTTGAATTATTGTTTGGCTATAACAATCATCTACTTATTTTCATTCTTCCAGCGTTTCTGACAAAGACATCCACCTACGTTTTCCAAGGCAAATATTAGCTTTTAAAAAGCTGGAAGTTTCAGAAAAAGTATTCATCCTTTCAATTTGAAAACGTCAAATTGGACAGATTATGAGAAACTAGATAAAATTGAATTGGGACTTATCGGTGGTTTGAAGATTTCTTTGCTATTTCCGAACAATCAGCGACCAAACTTCCGCTAACTCAATTGATGATATACTTGAGGGATCGAGAGCGATATTCATGTTCGAAGTGTAACTTAAAGAAATCTTTAAACAACAGATAAGTCCTAATTCAATTTTTTATCTAGTTCTCATAATCTATCAATTGATGTTTTCAAACTGAAAGGTTGAATAATTTTTCTAATCTCAGCTTTTTTAAAAGCTAATATTTTGTTCATGAAAACGACAGAAGATGTCTGTCGTAACGTTGGAGAGAACAAAACAAGAGATGATGGTTATAGCCCAAACAATAATTCAATATAAGTTCCATCATCAAAAATTTTCTCGTCAACAAATTTAAAACACCCAGACAAAGGAAGGGTAGACTTTGGATATCTTTTTGATAAATGCTCATTTTTTCCTATTTCAAAATCTCAAGAAATTTCTCCATATAATGGAGATTTAATGAAAAACATCAGGCAAAAAAGAAAATGAATTTATTTGGGCAAACGGATATTAAGTTCTTGGTTCATTTTTGTATAAACTGCGTAAATTCAATTCAACGAACAGAAAACTTATTTGAGCAAACAACTACATAATAACTCACATAAAAAGGATCGGATATGACTTTTGCAACTCAAACACTTGAGAACTAAAACAATGATAAACACGCATGAAATTAAAAACAGAAACATCAAGAAATATCAAAAGAAAAGATAAATTTGTAATTATTATATATTGCTCGAGCGATCCGGAATCTTATTTCAACATATCAATTGATTTTCATTTTTTAAATTAGTAGAAGTATTTCAATCTGATCTCATAAAATTACGTATACGTGGAATCAAATGACCCTCCTGAATAATTCCCAACATTACGATTTTTATGGATTGTAAGTAAATGCTGCATGATGCCCACTTGAATGAAAAACAGTATACGGGTATCAACTGAAACCAAAAGTGAAGAAAAAATATACGGATGCAAAGTGATATCATAATTGGGCTGACGGCAAGACATACTGCAAAAAGAAGTGCCTGATATACACGAAGTATACACGAGGATTTAATACCACACCCTTTTTACAGACGGGATGTCAGATGTTCATCTGCTATCTATATATATATATATATATATATATATATATATTGGACCTCTGTGTATTATATATATATATATATATATATATATATATATATATATGAGATAGATTTAAATATATATATATATATCTTAAGAAAGATATATTCATTCATATATATATATATATATATATATAACGAATATATTTTCTTTTACAGGATTGCAAATCACTAGTTCATTGAAACACGAATTTTCCTATTAACTAAAGCTCAGGAACTTTATTGTTCTTCTTTAGGGAGATAGAATTAGTGTTTAATAGTTAGCCATTCTTCACAATTTTGAATAAATTCATTATTCAAAATTGTGAAGATGAACCTTTGTAAACACTAATTTATCTCCCTGAAGAAGGAACCAATAAAGTTCCTGGAAGCTTGGTTAATAGAAAACCGTGTTTCAAATGAACTAGTGACTGCAATCCCAAGAAAATATATTCATTCATTTAATAAAAAACGGTCAAGAAAAAATAGATTGAAATATATATATATATATATATATATATATATATGAGTGTATTTTAAATTGCTTACTAGAAGAAAGATATTCTAGATTATTTTCGAAGGAGTAGAATGGAAACTATTACTATTAAGATATATATTTGTTCATTCACTGTGGCGGTTTTATCAGTTTTACAATGTACGGAAAATATTTTAAAACAAGTGCACCAAATCTTCTGACCTCATGACAGAACTCTTCTTTATTTTTATTATTATAAACAGGCAGTTTAAATTTTAATCAAATTTATAGATCATATTGCATTTTATTTAATGTCATAATAAATGTCAGTCTATAATTTTTCCTCTGCTATTTTTTCAATGAAATAAGTATTATATCACAACCTTCCCTTAACTGTGGATGATGATTTCTTTTTGAATAGGAATAGAAGTTTCTATCTTCACAAAAATTTGGCTGCATTATGGGATCCAGGCTTAGCCCTATCTTGTGGTTATATGTGATGGACTATGTGCTCGACTCTGTATGCCTAAATTAACATTCACACTCGCATTCATAAAAATATGTGGACGACTCTAATAATATTCCTACCATCAACGGGAACTGAAGAGATATTGCAAGTTTTCAACAGCTTCTGACCCTAAGTTAAAGTTCACGGTTGAGACAACACTGTTGCTTTCTTAGAGATACCAGGGTATGCCGAGTAGATAATAGTGTGAAGTCAGATTGGTATAGAAAGACGACATCTGCAGGAAAGTTTATACATTTTTATCTGACCATCCAATAAACATAAAATTAAATTTCATTAAAGAACAAAAACAGGATCTATAAAATCTGTGACCCAACATTCAGAGATGGAAGCATAAAAAGACTCTTTGATCTTTTGGTTGAGAACTCATATCCTAAGACAATGTTGAAGAAACTTTCTATTCTGCTTCTAAACGTGTTGCCTTTAGCTGAGTGGGACTCCAACACAGCCTGATATGGTGGAGAAACAGAAGTTGTGAAATATAGAAGCATCCTGAACATCCCTTACCTTACTCACAAAATTAAGAACTGTTTTAAAGATTATAATGAAAAAGTGGAAAATAGTGGCACAGTGTAAAAAGAAGGTGGCAAATTTATATTCAAAACTAAAGGACCCTATACCAAAAGAAATAAAATCAAATGTAATATACGAACTAGAATGTAGTGACTGCAGGCCCGCCGTAAGCGACGTACCAGGCGCAATGCACGCGGGCGGCGTATCCAGGGGGCGGCAAATCAAGCAATCAACGACCAAAATTCAGAAATTGTCACATCATAATACTAAAAATATCCAACCAAAAGAAATATGAAGCGGCGCGCAATTATTTTCTTTGTATTAAACAATGCCATCTATTGAAATTCAAGAGAACAAAGATGCAACACGTGTAGCACTTGTTGGTAAGGTGGGCTTCGGGCCGGAGGACGGCTGCCGCAAGAAAGTCGACATATTATTTATGGTCGTGCTAGGCTCTATGCTATGAAACGACGACGACGAAATACGGGAATCCCCTCAGAGTTTAATTCTCATTCCTCTTTTTATAAACATGCAAAGCGATGCGAAGTCAGAACAGATTAGTGAACAACACGCTTCAATTATTTCGTTTGGTTCTTAATAAGTTCCGTATGAGTGGAAATACGTAAAATTAATGATATTCTGACTTGGTTAGTGTGATTATTATTCAGAGAATTATCTATTTCATCCGTCGGCGCCAAAAATCGTATTATGGTAAGTAACTCCGTGCATATAAGCCTGTGGGTCGATTATTGCAATTATATGAAAGTTTTACTATGGGGTATGGGAAATAAAGTTAAGTAATCTTCCGATACATTCCAGGAACCGCAAAAAAGGAAAAGCTTTCAGGAGCGCAATTTCGACAGCAAAACGAGAAAGATGCACAGAAAAAAAAATTAGAGGGCTCTAGAGAAATTTTTAAGCAAACCAGAAAATAGGGAAATGGAATGTCAAGAAAATGTTGGTGTAAGCTTCAACAAGCGCAGCCTTAAATTTAGAAAGTTATGGAGGTATCTGAAGAGAGAAATATTAGTCCTTTAGAGGCAGACTTCAGTAAAACTAAAACAAGAGAAAGTACTGCTCAAGAACCTGTAAGCAATTTATCGTCGTCAATAAGTAGCTGTTTAGATTGTGGTGATGATCCCGGTTTATGGCCTGCCAGTATGACTAATAATCTTGTTAATATTTTGGTAAGTCGTGGTCCCGTACAGCTGTTTAACTACAATTTTCCTGCTAATGATGACGGAAGAAAATTTGCAAACAGTTATTATTCTAGAAATCTTCCCAATGGAGAAAAAATTAACAGAGAATGGCTTGTTTACTCTACGTCAAAAGATTCAGTCTATTGTTTCTGTTGTAAAATATTCAGTAACACTGTAAGTAGTTTGTCGGCTCAAGCGGTTTTCCGACTGGCAACATTTGTCATCCACCTTAAAACGACACAGAAACAAGCGTTTCTCACAGTGAAAATTTAAAATGTTGGGTACAACTAAATAATATGTTAAAAAACAAAACTACTGTAAATCAAATGCAACTGAGACTATTGGAATCTGAAAAAAACAATGGTGTGATGTATTGGAAAGGATCATAGCTGTTATAAAATTTTTATCCCATCAATGTCTAGCGTTTAGGGGCTCGTCAAAAACATTATATGAGCATGATAACAGTAATTTTCTCAAAGCAATAGAAATGATAGCAACCTTTGATTCAGTTATGCGAGAACATATTCACAGAATTCAAGCCTCGAAATTGGATTCAACTCGCATGACTCACTATTTGGGAGATCAAATTCAGAATGAAATCATTGATTTACTCGGCACGACCATAAAAATTATATCTTGAACAAAGTCAGAGAATCAAAATATTTCTCCATTATATTAGATTGCACACACAGATGTAAGTCACACAGAACAAATTACAGTTATACTCAGGTATGTCATTTTAAACAGTGAAACTAAAAAATGTTACGACATGAAAGTTTTATTGGTTTCTGTCCGATCACCAGCTCCACAGGTGAAGGACTATTAAATTTCGTTTAGATTTATTTTCGCAATTAGACCTGGATATTAAGAACTTACGTGGTCAAGGTTATGACAATGGTTCTAATATGCGTGGAAAACACAACGGATTGCAAAAAAATATTGGAAATTAATAATCCCAGCGCATTTTACGTTCCATGTTCGGCGCATAGTCTCAATTTGGTCGTTAACGATGCGGCAAATATTACGCACGACACCGTAAATTTTTTTAATATAATTCAAGAAATTTACGTTTTCTTTTTCGTCATCTACAAAAGGTGGTCGATAATTTGCAAATATTTACCAGATTTAAAATTAAAAGCATTAAGTGCCACGCGATGGTCTCAGCAGAATCGATGCAGTCAAACCTTTACGGTATCATCTCGAAAAAAAAATATTTGACGCTTTGCTAGAAATATCAGATAACAATTCGTCGGAATGGGATTGTACAACATCTCATAAAGCTCATTCACTTGCTTTAAACATTCAAAATTATAGATTTATTTGTTCGGTTGTAATTTGGTTCGATATTTTAAATGAAATTAATGCTCTCAGCAAAATGATGCAAACCCCACAATAAATACTCAAATCTGCATAAATTTGTTAAACAAATTGATTGATCAATTCACCGAATATCGCACGGATGAGCACTTGAAAGGGTGTTAGAAGAAGCTACCAATGTGGCTCGGGACCTTAATGTTGAAACAGATTTTCCGCCTATAGACACAGTTCGTCCACGAAGGAAACCAACTCAATTTCAATATGAACAGAGTGACTAAAGTTTTACTTGACCCCAAAACCAAATACAAAGTAGAGGTATTTTTTAGAATCCTAGATCAAACGTTGACTTCTTTAAGGATAGATTCAGAGGGAGTTGGAAACTTTTACCGACGTATTTGGCTTTTCACCAATAATAACTTATTTAGTTATCTCCAAGATGATTTAATGAAACATTTACAAAGATTTGAATTTGAAGCTAAAAGACAGTTCAATAGTGACACGAATATTGATGGTATAGATTTGTTTAATGAAATCAATGCTTTAAAGTTGCATTTACTGAACACCAGTCCAATGATCCACAAACCTTATTACAATATATTTTTGCAAATGATTTAATGTCAACATTTCCCGAATATAGCAATAGCACTAAGAATATTACTTACGCTGCCGGTTTCAGTTGCATCTGGTGAAAGGTCCTTTTACAAAGTTAAAAGTATAAAAAACTATTTGGGAGATCAACAATGCACCAGCAAAGAGACTAAATAATTTAGCCATAGTTTCAAGTGAACATGAGATATTAGATAAACTTAGACACAAAAAAAGTGATAACAGATTTCGCCAACATTAAGGCAAAGAAAGGTACAATTACTATAAATTAAGTAAATAAATAAGTTTTCGTTGTAAAGTATTTCTTCTTTGCATCCATAACCTAGTTTTTACCTAGATCATGTATGGTAGACATAGTTAAACAGGGCAGCAAAATGGGAAGTGCACACGGGCATTCGAACCCCTGGCGGCAGGCCTGGGTGACTGTCATGAAACCTACGTAGGTCAAACCTCACAATGGCTTAGAAATCGCATGAACTTGCACAAAAGCGATATAAGAACAAATAACTAGAACTAGATGTGCATTGTCTGTTCATGCTAATGAGTACTCTCATAATATTGATTTTAATAACGTAAAAATTTTAGATGCAAATGTAAATTATAAAAATTTAGAAAGCACTGACGTGAGGTCAGTTGGCTTAGGCGCTCTTGTAAACCACTTACAATTATTTAAATTTTGAAAAATCATATCTCCAGAACTATTAGCTTGTCGAAGTCGAGAGCGGTATTTTTGTATAAGTCTGATAAAACTGCACCATAAAAAAATTTTTATTTGAACAGTGTCATTTGAAAAAAAATTTTTTTTTTTTGTTACTCCGAACCTATTCGGCCGATTTGACCAAATAACGAACTTAGCCGAGATATTTATACCTCAAACCTATTCTGACAGTTTCAACTCTCTAACTTCATCCGTTCGAGAGTTATCGTGTTCACGGAACGGACGGACGGCCGGACGGACAGACGGACAGAATCTATTTTGACCACGGATTATTCATCAGTAGGTCCAAACAAAACGATTGATACCACTTTTGCCCAAAAATTCGAAAGTCACAGACATTTGGGCAAATTGATAAGCACTCTGTTCAGGTGAACAAGAGCGCCAAAAAAGGTGTATACTAGAAATGATCCACATAAAATCTCAAAATAGCAAAATTAACAAGAAGACAGACACACAGGCACTAAGTCCAATATATGCTTATCTTTTAGAATTTTCCAACAGACCATTTTTCGATGGTCCAGTTGATGAATGACACCTAACCTAACTTTATTTATTGCGTGTTACGGTTATGAGTTTCATAATTGACAAATTTTTAAATATTGATCTACTTGATGTTTGTGTTTTACTGTTTTACTTTTACAATTCTTGGACTTGAGATCAATCTCGCATTCAGAAAGTTGTTGTTCTCTGTTTTGGTTTTGTTGTTATTGATGTGATCTGTTGTATTTTACAGTTGCCTGAGGAAGAAGCAAAATAGCTTCGAAAACTAGGCTTTATATGAATAAAGAGTGAATATATCTTGTTAATTACTGATCGATATCCCTTATATTAGATATTATCATAATTGGCGATCATTATCTTGAACAAATATATATATATATATATATATATATTGCACAGTTGTACATAATATGGTCGCATCGCACAAAATGGCATCGAAGATAATTTGAATATTGAAAAGGACATTTTTTCTTGAAATAGGAGATACACTAATTGATCAAATGAATAGTATATTCTAAA
>JARTUT010000734.1:0-17257 GCA_030674115.1 Micraspis discolor
TTTTTAAATTCAAATCAAACACCTATATAGCAAACATCACATTGGGGTAGGTACTTATACTATAGAAAGACTCTTTCTTTAGTATAAGGGTAGGTATATAAGATCGAATGTAATAATTGTGACATTGGACAGACGGAAGAGAAATTGAAGGACAGATTGAAAGATCACAAGTACTCAAAACCGACGGCAACAACCACAAAACTGAGAATAAACCATAGACATATAAAGAGACCTAGCATTTCATTCATAAAACTGTTGAAATTAATAACCAACATTGAATTATTTCACTATGTGTCTGAAAAAGACAAGAATATATGCTTTCTAGCACTTTGGCAACGCTGCATAATGAAATCGTGAAATACTCAGTGGCGGACTGATTTGATGGTTTCGTTTAATTTTAGAGGAACCTTCAAAATTAGAAATATTTAAGATTATGATAGAAAACCTGTAGAATTACGAACTCTAAATCTAGTATAATCGATTTTTAAATGATGCAAGACAAATTGCGTCACTATGATATTAAAATAGATTCATACGATAATAGAGGGTATTTTTTTCTATATTTCGAAAGATTTAATAAGTGTAGGTATCATAATATTTAACTATACTCCCTGCAAGTACGATTATAATCGATATGTTGAAAGATTGTTTGGGCTATTACCATCATCTATTGTGGATGTAATGATTTCCGACGTTTCGATAGACATCTTCTATCTTTATCAAGGAGAAAAGTAAGAAACCTTTTGAAAATTATCAATTTTCAAAAAGTCAATTGACAGAAGTCATGAAAGAAAATTAAATATGTTATATACTCATCTGTGATATGATGATCTTTTTAAGTTGGATCGAACTATCGGCGTCCAAACTTCTGGCAGATCTATAGATGGAGCACTTATGGAATCAGGTGTTATTTTCATAAATGCTGCTTCTTTGATTTTTCTTCTTGCAAGTTTTTCTTCTTTGGATATTATTGATGCTTCATCCCACTTTATACGATGATTCTCATCTACAGCATGTTGGACCAACCTGGATTTGTCGCTGTCTAGTACTCGTAGAAGCTTCTGATGTTCTTGTTTCTTATCATCGATGTTGAATTACTTTTTAATGGTGATATAATTTTCAGCAGAAATTTAGCCAATTGGTGGCATGCTGAATTTCTTGAACTCACAATTGGTCTTAGAGGAATATTTGCTTTGTGTATTTTTGGTAGACCATATAAATGTGGTGGTTTACCTAAGTAAGGTGTACCTAAGTCTTGATCTAATGAATTGATCTGAAAATTCATTTCGATATTTATAAAGGATTTTGTAAATCTTGTTTTCAACGGAGGTGGTAGGGTCCTTTTTTAGTTTTTTGTATTTTTCTGCTTCTAATAATTCATTGATTTTTTGATTATAAGAGCCAACATCTAGAATTACAGTGGCGTTTCCTTTGTCTGCTGGAAGTATCTTTATGGAACTATCCGAGTTAAGATTTTTTAATGCCCTCTGTTCAGCTTTATTTATATTGGGTAGAGGTGTTTTGTTATTCCTGCCTAACAAGGTTCTGATTTTCCATCTGTACTCTTCGGCTTTTTCAGGTTCTCGAATTTTCTGTGCAGTTTCTTCTGCCGCCAACATGATTTCAATTTTTGGTATCGTCTTAGGGGCTATAGAGAACTTGAGACCCTTGTTGAGGAGAGATATCTGATCTTCACTTAAGTTCTTATTAGATAAATTGATCACGGTTTTTGAATGATCTAAGAGTTCATATTTTCTTGACTCCTTCATAAGTTTCTCCATTTTCCTTTTTTGGACTTGTTTTTGTTGTTCATATATTCTTTCATAGCTATGTTTAATAGCTCCCAGAATATTTTCATAATCTTCAGCATCAGTTTTTGATTGAATGCTACATCTAAGGTTCTCGCATGTTGTAAGTAATTTGGCTTTGTTGAATCGATGTTGATTCAGTCTTTCTCTCATAAGGGCTTGACTTGTCCGTTTTGAAATCCTATCTGCTCTATAACTTTTGACAGGAAGTTTCACTCTGAGACCTTTAGGAATTAGGTTTCGATCTCTTGCAAGATGGATGAATGTCAGATGGTTGCATTCCTTTGCCAATTTTATGCTGGTTCTTTCATAACTTCTAACTTCTTTTGTTGGTAGTCACAGGAGTGAAACTGCTAAGTCTGTTAAATTTTACCGAGTAGCAGTTTTATCTGCGGTAGTAATAAAAAAAATAACCCTGGTTTTAACCAGAGCATAAAATTGTATGAAACATGTTTCATCAAATTTGGGTAAAAGTTTGGTTAATAAAACAAACTTTCAATGTTCAAACTTATTGATAATATAAATTCATAACAAAACCACTCAAAATTATATTTATGCATTTAAAACATAGACTCAACATTCATCACTCATTCCACACCAGAATTGTTTTAGTGCATATCGACCTTATTTTAAATTTCTTCGAAATATCTACTAATTTTCTGGTTTCATGATTGAGCCTTATATGTAAATAATCCACCAAGACATTCGACATAGATGATCGTAACAAGGAAAATCTATTTTTTTTGTTCGGTATTGCTCGGCAACCTGCAATAAAAATTATTGAAGAAGTTGTACATGGATTAATGATACAAATGGGGTTTGATATTGATTCAGGTATTTCATTTTGGTCAAATGTATAACTTTAAAAGCTATTCAATTAATACAAACAACCTTTGCATGATGCACTTCATTCTACGACACTGATTGTTCAAATATTGACGCCAAAAGCATATTTAGAAACTTTCCGATGGAAAGAAAGATTTGGGTTCAAATACTCATATTTTTTGCAAATATAACATTGTCAAACAGTGTTTTACAGTTGAAACACTCTTTCGAAGTCTGCAAAATCACAATAACCACTTGATTTTACTTAATTTTCACTTGTAAAGAAATACAAGTTAACTTTCTAGCGCTTTGGCAAGGTCACGTATGATATAAGGGGAAATACGGTGTGTGAATTTTATGAATGAATATGTTCGCGCAGAGTTGTCGATCATCACATAGTGAAGTATCAGTTCTTAGTTTTTCTTTCTGTGCTGACGTCAACAAGCTGAACATCTTCAAACAGTTTCAAAAAATAAAGCACATTATGACAACGTCACAAACGTAGTGAAAGGGTATATCAGTCACCAGGAACCTCAGTTTTTATACAATTTATTCAATTAGCTACGTTTCGAGACTTTTAGTCTCTTCCTCGGGCTATGAATATTAGATAAATAAATTTTCTCCTTTGAAACATCGTTCAAAATCGTGGTTGTTAATAAATAATATAATAAACATCTTAGGGACAACAATCTTTTTGACGTAAATCAGTATCGGGTTCATAAATGTAAATCATTTTCATTCTGTCAGTTGGCAGATTGCAACATTAGGGTTGTCGAAACCCGAAATAAATGTATAAGGTAACCCTCGTACCTCCATTTATGCTTTCGATAACTCCCTAGTTTTCAGAAATATTTAGGACATGGAATTAAGATGCGACTACTTTTTCAATCCCTAACTGTGTGTCAGTAATTCTTCCAAGAGTTATAAACCTTTTCATTTTCAAGATCGGAGCAGGATCCTCCAACAACATTTTTCGCGAACTCGAGATAATCCCATCGTGGGTAGGTCGTCCTTTTGAAACGGCGCAAATTTTCAACCTGATTAAACATCAAGCTGACTGAGTGAAATCTTTCGGAGACGTAATCTAATAGCCCTCGTTTAGGATGATCGGATTTGAAAGTTGAGACGATACCTAGTAATTTATTCATTTACCGTCTGTAAAATTCATGGGTTGATTAATCGCCGGTCGCCTTAGTCATTGTGTCCCGGAGTAGTCATTTGAGCAACGAGGCCGTCGTGGCAGTGTGAATCCGAAAATTAACATTTAATATACATAATCATAATCGCGGACTGAAGCTTTTAACGTATTCTTAACTGCTTGATCGAAATAACGTAATTAATATGGGCAGACGGCCCAGCATGGAGTGAGGTCGTGGTGGACAACAAGGCTTTAATATATTATGAGAAGGATTTTAAGAAGGTTATTACAATGGTTCTCTGATTATGTGTTCTCACACTTTAGATTACCCACCTCAAGAACAGAATTATTAATGGACTTATATTTTCAGGCATTATTAAGATACTGTTAGATAGATATATTTCATTCGGGCACTTTGGATGTCAGAGAGTATTTGACCCTTAGACTATATAGGAATAGACCCCTTTATTTACATTGAAAAGTGTCGCATATGAAACTCAAAGCTGGTCGATTGTAACGTATTGAACTGGTCCACTAAGGTCATGAAAAATATTCATGTTGCCAAACTGAGCAAATAGTAGGTTTCTCCATTCCCCTATAATTGTGAATAAAAATTTTTTCTCCATTTTGTATTCGAAACATTGTATAAAATTTTATATTTTGAATTGAAACTGTCTTATCGGATATATTAGCAAGAAATAAAAGAAAAACTTTAGTTGTTTCTGCTAATTTATGTCAGAGACCGCAGGTAGAAAGAAATTCAGAAAGTCAAGACAACGCTGCCGCATTCTCTGCTTGACAGTTTGTAGGTCACATGATGTTTAGATGACACACGTTGCCACCTCTATATCGAAAATAAATACGAAAATTGAAAAAAAAAATTGAGATTCAGTATCAGGTTATTCATATTTTTTATTGTTTATTACTTTTCCTAGCACTAAAAATGGTCCGTAAAGGTGAAAGTTGTGGAAAAGACAGGAATTTTAATCCGAATTTATCGTTTCATAGTTGAGTGTATTGTTAGAACTGAAGTATTTAGTTATTTACATGTTCAGTAGCGTAGAAAGTTTTAATAAGGAAGTTTTCAATGAGATTATTATAAGATAAAATGAGGTTTTCTACGAGCAGAGTGAGGACGGGCGTTATCGTACAAAAAAACGATACTGTCACTATCTCGTACAAAAGAGTCTTAGAAATCTGTGGAAAATTAGTAGACAACTCCGCTATTGTGAAACGTCGATTTTCACGAACTTTTGCATCAACTGTCTGAACGAGTTCGTCAGTCACCAATGATGGTCTACCACTCCTCTCTTCATCATGAACGTTTTCTCGTCCACTTTTAAATAAACGTACCCATTCACGGACAACTCCTTCACTCATAAATTTTGGTCAGTACTCGGCACAAAGCTCACGATGAATAGCTGCTGCAGAGTATCCTTTGGCTGTAAAAAACCTTATAACAGCACGCACCTCACATTTGGCGGGATTTTCTATTGCAGCACACATTTCAAACTGCCACAAAAACTAAACTAGCGCAGGTACGATGTTCACTCGACTACGGCTTGATGCCGACTGACCTGCTGAGCGCGTGAATGCACAGATGGCGCGCTATTCTCCCCCCACTACCCGCACTGTGACCAATCGGAGGTTAGTTTCTGAATGGCCCTCGTACAAAGGAATGCTTTGTCCATCTTATATAGTCTAAGATTTGACCACTGAGTTAATTTCAACTATAGGCTCTTGAGATGAAAAGAAACATTTTTCTCCAAATTCAGCTGCGTTAAAAAGTTGTGAGCATTTTAAGTTTTCACATTGGTTAAATACCCATCTGTAGTCCAGTTTAGTCTGAATGAAAATTACCTTCCACAGCATCCACGATTGAATCTGAATTGTTTATAAACATTATTTTCTTTCTAAGAAATGATTCACTCAGACATGACTGTAATCAGAATCCTTCTATAACAGATCATTTCAATTGATATTGTCGTTTGAATATTACAGATAAAGATGCAGTTTAGTTGGAGTGAAAATTACCTTCGACACCACCCTCAATTGACTTCGATTTGAAAAAATTATTATCCCTCTTAGAAATGATTCAGTCATTCATGTTTCAATAACTGAGATCCATATTTAGCTACAGATACAAAATACTAATTATTTTCTAATAAAGAAATTCAATGCCATAAATATTGTTATTGAGAGGGGAAAATAGGTTATAAAGCAGGGGTGCAAAAAAATTGAAAAATTGATGAAAGGTACTCGCCGACACGTGTTTCTGCTAATTGGCATCTTCAGGGCAAGGCTATCAAGAAACCAGGATAGGCGTGAAATGAATAGTTCAAACTAAAATAAAAAGACACCTATTGGGCTTTGGATATTTCTTCTCTTTGACATACTTTCTTAAGTACTGACCTATGAACAGGTTGATGAGATCTTTTGTATTATATATATATATATATATATTCTTTTGAACTTTTGGCTTACAATATTTAGTTAGCAAACAATAAAGCATATAGATCAGGGGTTAGTGACGGGGTGTCATACAATTCGGCGTATGACATAAAAGTCTAGGGGACAAAACCCAGTAAAAAAACCCTGGCTCCCCGCCTTAGTGTGAAAGTTCAAAAATAAGCTGAAATATTTTTTAGGGACTTCTTTCTTCAAGAGTGGTCTTCTATTGATGGAGACAGAGACTTCTTCAAGTTGCCCACATCGAATCTGGAAATAAAAAGACAAAAGCAGAAAAAAGTACTGAATAACAGAAATACAAAATTTGAAAGAGATAAATAGAACACCCTAAAATTTGCCATTTTGTGAATCTAGGGTTTTTTAACATAACAAGCTAAACCGTAAATTTAACTAAGGAAATAATCAATGAATACATAACTTTTATGGTTCCTCTTTCACGAAGATTTTCTTTTAGTATCCGTATGTGTCTCTTGAAGGAGAATAATCTCAGCACCATAGTCCTTTGCTAGTTTTGATATATAATCACCCTTGTCCTTAGAAATACCCTCTATATTCAATTATAATACACAAAATTTGTCGCCAATCTGCGAGGAGGATTCTTCGAATCGGGTCTTGCGGTCCAAATGACGATTTTTCAGATCTTCTGATGTTTGAAGTCTGCTATGGAACCCATTCAAAAGGAAATCATCATCCATAGTTGCTATAAATTCAAATCATCGGTGATTCAAATTTTCAGTAGTCCTAATTGGTAATTAAGTTATATATTTGGTGACTAGGATATTCGCATAGCTGTTTTTGAGTATATTTGATGTTGTGGGAGTATAAATTTCTAATCAATTCGTTATAATTGCTTCTCAAAATTTTTGTTATCTCAAAGAAGAGGAAGGATCATTTGTAATAGATGAATAAAACAATTGCATAGTTGTTGATCAAAGTATGTAAGATAATTATTTTATATTATTTATATATACGATATTTCGTATTTATATACTATATATTTATTTTGTTATTTCGTGATTGTAGTATCTTTATTTTTTTAACACTCAAAATGTATTGAACTTTTTCAAGAACACAACGACTTGTTAAAACAATTCTTATCTAAAAATAATCACAAAGCTATGAAAATTGTTAGAAAATATTTTTATTTATTTCCCAAATGCCACCAGTTCCATATACAATTACCTAATACTATTATATAAAATTTTCTGTACACAGTTTCCACCAAAATTACAATAAAATAACAGAAAAAATCACAGTTTACCCAGATATGAACTAACAAAAATAATTTCTCCACTGATGACCACTACTACATATATTGAAATTTCAAATTATAATTAAATTAAATCATTTATTTAAATATTTCATTACATATAAATTATATTTAGAGTTATTTATATGGATATGTTCATGTTTATTTATTTATGACAAAAAAAATTGTTCCATTATAATATTTGCAATTTCTAACGTATTTCCACCGTATTAATAACACAAAGATATTGAATAAGTTATTCAATATCTTTGTAACACTATCCATGATATTATCCATGATGTACAACATAACTTTACTTTCACTTATCTATGCACTTAACAAAATCTTTTTGAAATCATCTGTTCCCACCTGTTCTCACCCGTTCGTGTCATAGAACAACTTGCGACGATTCCAAGAGTTACAGAACCTGGTTCTCTGTGACCTCAGAACAACTAGGAACTGCCACCCGAACAAACCTACTGTTCATGAGTCTTTGACCTGTTTGTGTTCCCAATGTCCAATAAATAAATAAATAAAGAAATTTTTTATTCTTTCTTTGCCTGATAATTATCTTCTGTTCTGAATTCCAATTTACTTTGAATGATTATAAGGATTCCCAGATTTAGATGTACAGTTCCACTTGCTTCGAGAAATCTGAGTACAATCGCGTAAATTTGCTTCTGGAAAACCCAGTTAATACTTCTTAATGAAAAAATTCATATTATGATGAATCTGTTTTGTTTTGGTTTTAATTAATTCAGTAAACGAAAACGTTATAACAGAAAAAAGGTTAATTCATAGATATAGTCTAATTTTAGTACCTTACCACAGAATATTAAATTTATTACCGAACCCCAGGAAAGAAAGAATCAACAATTGCCGATTTTTTTTACATGAATAAAAAAATCTGTAACCATTATTGAGATAATTGATATGAATATTTGTTGTCAGAATGACTAGAGTTAATTATTACCATTTCATATGGTTCATTGAAATTTCATTATAACATCTTTTTGGTGGGTGGAAAAATAGTATTTTAGACATCTTATTCCTAATACAAGGTGCCCAAAAGGGTATCGGGTATTTGTAAGTTCAATAAAACAAAAAATATTTATGAAGAATAAAAGAGTTTATTGTTTATCATTAACATATGAATTGAAGAATTATTTGGACAAGAATGTGTTATCCAAATGATGACCGTTGCGTTGCTGGCACTCTTCTAAACGGGAACGCTGATTGGCGATAACACGTTGACACATAGCTATCAATATTGCTGCCTTTTCTGTAGTAGTAGTAGTATTCACTTGCATATGAATTTTTCAAAAATTTTATGAAGGGTCAAAAAATGCTATAACTAAATAAACATTTTTTTATGAGGTAATATTTTATTCGATTAGATGCTCAGAATGCATTACATTTTGCGTTTTAGCAAAACAATTATTCGCTGTCCTACAAGTTTTATAAACAAGAACATGCGTGCAACAACCGAGATAGAAAATGTGAAAAAACCAAGAATCCTCGAGACATATCCCTCAGATATCTGCCCATAAAACATTATTTCTGATTGAATTCGCCAAAAAAACTTACTTGAGCGCATAACTTGTGAATAATGGCTTCGAGTTGAAGTTTTTCATAATCCCCCCTTCCTTTGCCCCTCCCGCTATATCTCACAAGTTGTAATGAGTTCTCCAGGTAGAAGAACCGAAAAATTACGAAATAAATTGTTTTCCTAAGGAAAGCCGAGCAGCTGACTCTAGGGCAAATCTCCGTCCAGGACATGAAGGATGCTCTTGTAAGTCGCACAGGGTTAGCGCTTGTAGAGAGCGCTTAATCCTTCTCGACACGATAGAAGATATCAAATCAGGCATCATTTAAATTGCTAATGGCCGAAAGGATCTGAAAAGAGCAGGCACGGCGTTCATCAAAACGTAACAACCTGACAACTATACATATAGATGTGTAGGATTTCAATATTGCTCGCTTGTTCCTAATGGCAAAGAGTGCTATCGCTTTGTAAGAATATCTGTCATTTTCTAATATAAACCTGTGTCATTAGTGGGACCAGCATACCTATATTCAATATTGTCGCTTTGGAAACCACGTAATTTGTTATTGGCTCAAAAAAGTCTCGTGTCGATTGGTCGAAAGAAATGCTCCATAAATACGTTTCCGGTGTTTCGAAGCACGTCTATGAAATCGTGACAGGTGATGAATCGTGCACTGTAAAAAATAGTTCCTCATCTCAAACCATATTAATTTGTCTCAAGTACTCCGTACGTTTGAATACAGCCAAATGCATAAAGTACTTGACCCTACCGCCCTCTACGGTTGAGAATGGCGTTTACCTAAATAAAAGTTTCTTGAGCTAAGAAACTGATTAGTTTCAACCAAGCTCAGAGTTATTGACTCAGGTGGTAAAAAAATTTGATCCAACGGTAATATTAATTAGTATGTAACTATTGATACTTTTCGTAGAATAAAAATTTTGGTTTCATGTAAATAAATATTACATTTCACTGAAACTCGATTTGTAGTTGATTTAAAGGATCTTAGTTGAATGGGTCGAGAATTCAGTCGATAAAAATGATAGTATCTCTTATGTCAAGTGAAAGTTTCTTGGGTTAAGAAACTGATTTGATAAAACAAAAAAAAGGCGTAAACAGCAGTCGGCTGTATGGGTGTTTCAAGATGAGCCAAATCCAACAAAAGTTGCTCGCGCACGAGGTACTTCCAAGCAAATGGCCACCTGTTTTCTCGGAAAAACTAGGCATGTCGCAATCCTACCACTAGAATAACGCAGTACAGTCAATTTTAAGTGGTACACAACCATTTGTTTGCCAGTTGTCCTTCAAGAAATCAGGAAAACCAACCGCCGAAGACGGACCGACCGGCCATAAGCACGAAAATGCAAGCTCTCACACATGGGCTCAAAACAACTGCATTCTTGAGCCCTCAAAACATTGTTTTGATGAGTCATCCGCCGTATAGTCCTGACTTGGCACCGAATGACTTCTTTTCATTTCCATATGTAAAAAATGAAATGAGACATCAACGTTTTTCGACACCTGATGCGTTCAGAATGCATGTTTCGGAGATACCTCAGAGTGGCAAAACTGCTTCGACAATTGGTTTAAACTCATGCAGAAGTGTATAGATCCTAATGTGGAATATTTTGAAAAATAATAAAACGATTTTCGTTGAGTAATATTTGTTTTTGTTCTCTAATCCCGAAATATAAAAGTCAACCCTCGTATTTAGAAATTAATATAACTAGAAAATTTGCACCTGTTCAAATCTTTCATGGCCATACACCTTATAAAGCCTGCTCGAATAAGTTACGCCTTAAAAACTGATTAGTGATTATGTATAATACACAGTCCTATCATTAATTCGGATATTAAAGGTATTTCTAGGGATGATACAGCAAAATCTTTCGGTAAGGGGTGCCGAAGAACTAATGAATAATGATTGTGAGACTAAACAAAACAACAATGACTTCATCGCAGAACTTCAGCTGTGTTTCATTAAAATTCATGCGTGTCGAAATGAATTAGGCAGCTGGAAAAACAAATAAATTGATAAGCAATAAATGAAAGCAAATCAGAAAACCGGTAGGTAACCTACCTCTTGAAATTTTCAAATATCCAACCTGAATGAAATCATTGAATATTTTTCATTGAACGAACTGAATATATTTTCATTGAATTTGATTGATTTATTCACATAAAACTCAAACAAAAATTGTCCCCCCTACAGGTTCCTGAAAGGTTAATTGCTTTGTCATTACCCTGCATGGTCCCATTTTTTGATTTATCGATTTTTCTCCTGGATATTTCCTGTTTTTCTTTCACAGTTGTCGAAGTTCACATTGAAATTTATATTAAACTACACAGTGATTCAATGTATATCGTACCCAAAAAAGTATGTGCCAACATAAGAGTTCAGTTTTGGCAAAATTTTGTATGAAATGGGCTCTATTGCTTGAGTATTATTAAAAGCTTGTTATTTTTGACTCCAACCTATTGATTGTTTATACATAGGTATAATAATGTGATTGCGGAGATATTGAATATCGAGAAAGTATTATGGGTTATACCGCAAGGATGAAAAAAACATGGGAAATTGATAAAAAGCACTTGCCGATACTCTGCTAATTGGCTTCTTCAGGACAACGCAACCAAGAAACCAGTATGGAGAAGGAGAGCAAAAATAGAACTGTTTATTGTCATATATCTGACAGTTCAAAATTTATAATAGTGTTTAGTTTTTCATTTGCATTTATTTCAATCTGTCATTATTCACGTGACCTCAAAACTTGATAAGATATCGAACACATTCATAAATCCTTTAATATCTGCGCATGTTAAAAGAATTTAAGCTTTCATTACCTTTCATTTGTTTTCTCATCTATGCTCATAACCTTGATTCGAAACATAAACAAAGATTGAGCATTCTTGTTTTTGTTTATTTACATTTCATTATTTTCATTTGTTTATTTTCAACTCGATTTTCAATTTAATAGATTCAATCTTAATTATTTGCTTTATTAATTAATTTAGTTTCTTTTCAATCAGTTTAGTCTATTTACTCTTTTTTCGAAATTACTCAAAACAAAAATTCATATTGTTTTCTGCAGTATACCTTGAATAATAATAATGGCGACAAAGAATTGAAACAACTCAAGCTCGTCGTCAAATTGTTATTGATGATCTCGAGGAAATTCTCAAGTTAGCACAATTCTTTGTCACTGATGAGAGTTTACGTTAGATTCAAATTAAGATGTGAAATACTTGACGATATTCTCGTGGACTTTCAAAATTTACATACGTCAATTGTCTCTATGATAGTGTCTTCCGAAAGAACTTGAGTTGAACACTGAGAAGGTTATTCGAACAGCCTTTATGGATAATTATTACACCATCAGAACAACTTATGTTAATTTATTTCCTGCTAGTAAACATTCCAGTAAAAAACCAAGACAGTTGCTCTATTAGTTCGCCAAATGTTAAACTTCCAAAGATAGTATTGCCCATTTTCAATGGGAATTATAAAGAGTGGCCTACTTTTTTCGATATGTTCCAAAGTTTGGTACATGAAAATTCTAACGGAGTCAAATAGAAAAGTTTCAATACCTCCTTAGTTCACTTTCTTCTCATACTTTAAATTTAGTTAAAGGATTTCCATTGACTGCTGAAAATTATAAGCGCTTTTCAGACATTGGCGGAAAGATATCAAAATAAAAGACTTCTCGCTAATACATGTTGGAAGGAAATCTGTAACGTTCAAAGCTACAGGGTGATTCAGCTAAAGACCTTAGGCGAATTCTAGAAGTTTTGCGGAAAACTTATCGGTATTAAGGAATTTAGGTTTACTCGTTGACCAGTGGGACTTCGTTTTATTTCACATTCTCATTCAGAAATTAGATTCAGCAACGATCAAACGTTTTGAATTACAAGAATGTTCAACAGATATTCCGTCGTTTGTCAATTTGCGAAATTTCTGACAAATCAGTGTATAGCCTTTGAGGCAGTAGCTCTTTCTCTTCCGTCGAAAACTCATTCAGTTTCAAGATTCTCAAGTTTTGAAATCTAGTTCTCTCTCAACGAATAAGAAATTCGACTCTTCTCGTTCAGGCGAAACTGAATCATTCAAGAAACGTTTAAACTGTAATTATTGCAAGTTAGCTCATAATATTTACAAATGTCCATCATTTTGGAACAAACTGTTCAAGATCAGTTCAAGATTGTAAAGAACAAAATTGGTGTATCAATTGCCTCCATTCTGGACATAAGATTAACAATTGTTCTTCAAAGTCAAATTGTCGTGTTTGCAATGAGAAAGCATCATACCCCTGTTGCACATGCGCAATAATGCGGATAATGATTCTTCATCAGAGACGTTTCATTTCAATGCTGCAAATTCATCAGTTCAGGCTCAGCTCAGGTTTTAACCAATGTTACTTCAAATTCTACCGTTCTCTTAGCAACCGCTGAGGTCAGGAAATTCGTGATGCTTGGGGTAGATATCAGAAGGTCGAGTTCTGTTAGATGGAGGCTCTCAAATAAATATTATAACTCAATCGTGTGTAAATAGATTAAGCTTGAAAATTTGTGATGCTTCATTTTCGATAAATGGAATTTGTAAGCTCATCTTCTGCTAATTGCAGCACTGAATGTACTATTCGTCCATCAGGTCAAATAAATCCATCTTTTTACATTCGATGCCGTCGTGATTCCGAAAGATTTGTGCGGGGAAATGCCGAGTTCTTTCGTAAATTATTCGTTTTGGAATTGTGTCCCAAAACAAGAAGTTAACAGATCCGAACTTTTCCATTCCGAAATCAATAGACCTTCTCCTCGGAGCGGATATATTCTCTTTAATAATTCACGACCGGGTCGTATCGAGGAGTAACGGTTTAGAACCAACAGCACTTGAGACAGTGTTTGGTTGGGTTTTCATGGGAAAGATTCAATCACCTAACATATCAGTTAACAATTTTCATTTGTCATTGTCTGAATCAGGTTTAAACTCCTCGTTGAAAAAGATTAGGAACTTGAAGAGGTTTCAGAGAGTGTCGTTGTATCACCGGAGGATCAATTTTGTGAGAACTTGTACGCTCAGAACTATTCTAGAAATACATCTGGACGGTACACTGTGGCATTACCATTTAAACCTGATCAGTCAACACTTTCTTTCGGTGACACATATTCTCTCGCACTACGTCGTTTTTATCCCTTGAACGTAAACTTATTAAAAACCAGAATATATACCGGGAATACTCTACTTTCATGCAGGAATATTTAGAAAAAGATCATATGTCATTAATTTCTACGAGTTCGGATTATGAAAATACTTTTATAACCCTCACCATTGTATAATCAAACCAAACAGTCCATCCACAAAGTTGAGGGTTGTTTTCGATGCGTCAGCTCATGTACCTGGTCATTTATCTTTAAATGATGCTCTATTGATAGGTCCTAAATTACAAAGGATATTATTGCCATTTTGATGAACTTTCGTGTTCATCGGTTCGTTTTCACAGTTGATATCAAACAACTGTATCGTCAAATATTAGTCAAAATTCTCGGTTTGAGGTGGTTTCCTTCGTCGGACGAATTTTCTTATTTTGCGGGAAACTACTGTGCAGGTATGTACCAAACGTACCATACTTTCAGAACTTTCTCGAATTTTCGACCCTTTGGGGTTCCTTTCTCCATTTGCTTTTCTTGCTAAACAATTGATCCAGCATCTTTGGACATTAGGTTTGCGGTGGGATGATACACTTCCAGACGATGTTAGCCGTCGCTGGAATCAGTGTAAATCGAATTAACCAGGTGGGCAAATTAAAGATACCTCGGAAACTTGCGTCGAGGCCATTTTTATCGTTGCGAACTTCATGGTTTCGGAGATAGTAGTGAGCGTGGTTGCGCAGCCGCGGTATATTTCAAGTTTTTTCAATTTTGACGGCTCCATTGACATCTCTTTCGTAGGTGGTAAATCAAGGTCTCCCCCATTGAAGAGAATTTCACTTCAAGACTGGAATTGTGTGCTTGTCTCTTATTATCAAAACTCATTAATGTGGTTTCCTCTGTTTACCAGTCAGCCTTTACAATAGATGACATTTTTGCTTGGTCTGATTCTATGGTAGCTTGCGTCTTCAGATTTGTTCACTTCATGAAAAACTCTAAGGCTCTAGGATATATAGATTTTCCACAGTTCATCTCAAAGATGCGCTTTTTTTTCATCATAAAACAGGTTCAACGGGTTGTGTTCAAGGAACAGATCGATAATCTCATCTCGGAAATCCATATCTAAATTACTTCGAAAGTGAATCCATTTGTTGGAGAAGATGGTGTTCTCAGGGTGGGCGGTCGTCTGTCTTTTTCTGGTCTGGCTCTTGATCACAAACACCCAGCTTTGCTTTGCCTTTCATCTCATCGTCTTGCTGAGCTCCTTGTTCAGCATTTCCATAGAATATGTCTGCATCCGGGTGCTCAGACTTTGCAGTTCCTTCTGTCTCAACAGGTCATACAGGAGAGTTTATACAGTCCACTTACAGATTGAATCTGTGCTCAATTCTCGCCCTCTATGTCCGCTTAGTAATAATCCGAATGACATATCTGCACTGACACCAGGACATTTTCTTATTTTGGCTCCATTAACTGCTATTCTGAACCAGATTTATCCACACCTATCTATCGGTCGATTATCGCGTTGGCAGCTTTTAACTCGTATCCATCAGGATTTTTGGAAAGATGGAATTTAGAATACCTGAACACACTGCAACAACAGAAAAAGTGGTTCAATAGTAACTCGCCTCCTTATTCAATAGGTGCACTCGTCTTGATAAAAGATGATCAACTCCCTCCATTGCGCTGGCGACTTGGACGCATTGAAATTGCATCCTGGCGCTGATAAAATAACTAAAGTAGCTACTGTTCCGGACTACTCAAGGTGTACTGCAGAATCAGTGGTTAAATTATGTCCATTACCTCTCAATAGTTATGACATATGTTGATGTATATATGTATATATTTTTCGCTTTATGTTCGATATCTTCTCGATTTTTATTTGCTTTGTTTCATAAAATATTCTATTTTAGGTGGGCGGTTATATTACTGCAACTCAGTGTTATTGGGTTGCATTCGTTTATTTTTCTGTTCCAAAATGCTTGTTCGTTTCATTGCGGCCCACGTATGTTCATTTCTTTCTCTATGGACGTATATTTACGTGTGGACATATGTTGGAGATATATGACAGTGCCAGACGAAAGGAGACGAAAGCAGTCGTAATTCGAATACAGACATCGACGTTCGTTCGGTGCAGTGCAAGACTTTTTCTTCGTTTCTGTCGAATTTTCTCGTTAATTCTACAAGTTCGAACGCCAGTGAAAAGGTGACCATTTCTCGCTCGTGAGTGACACATTGATCCGTGCTGGGAAGCCAGGTACGCAATCGTCGATACTCCAACATCTCGTACTTACTTTCGAGTCATTTTTTCATATTTTTTCAGAATTTCATTATTAATTTCTTTTTCCTTTTCATTTCATTTCAAAGGCCGTGTCGTGCCAGTGTTTATGCCAAAAAATCAATCCGCTGTTGTAACTAATGAAATAAAAATCGAAATCAATTATTTTCGGTAATTCGATTCAGAGAGAGATTTTTTCATTACTTAAACTACCAGAAAAAATAGAAATTGATAATATGTTCATCACACATTTTCAATATAATGAATAATGAAATTGTAAATGAGAAAAAATTTTTTGCCGTTAATTTGTGAAGAACTACGAATTATGATCAAAAAGATTTTCTTAACTGATTATTTGAACAATAGACATATGAAAAAACATTTTATTAATATCAAAAAAATATCATAGAGCAAAAATTTTTTTGAATCATAAATAATAGTTCCTTAAGACTTCGTAGAAAAAAATTTTTGAAAAATAAATTGGTCCATCTGTTTTAAAAAAATATATAAACAAACCTTGATAAAATTTATTTCTTCACTTAATGTATTATATATCTTCCTTTGACATAAAAACACTAACATAAAAGTTAGTGACAACAAAATTTTTATTTTTGCAACATTAGGGTGGAGTTCCTTTTTTTTAACTTAAAAAATGATTATAAACAAATTATTGTATTTATTTGTGCTTTCATCATATTATCTAATTTTATGAGTATACAAGAAAGGCTCGAAGAGGCCAAAAAATTGTATGTAAATTATTGAGATATTATTATTATTAACTGACTGTGATCAAGAGAGTCC